>CM046444.1:7245719-7845719 GCA_025506515.1 Flaveria trinervia | reverse complement strand
CTGCATATCAAAACCAAATAACTCCCAACATGCTTCTGATGAAGAAATATACCTGCAGTTTATGTGTTTTTCTATCTCGTTTTCATTATGCAATAAGGATGCAAAAGTCGTTCGATTTTGATCATTCTCTAAAGTGGCAGTAGCACGATCTGGACCTTTGTTTAGGTAACTAAACAAGTACTTCACTAGCATACCTTGGTTACACCATTCCATATTAATATGGCAGGCATATTTTACCAACAAATCACGATTATAAGGAACAACAAATTTGTTATCAAGCTTAATATGTTGAGAACCAAGTTTAACAACTCGGGAATTGTTAGGTCTATTATAACATGGCCACCCATCATGCCTGATGAACGTTTCCTCAAAGTAATTCTTAGGGTATCATTTAATACAACGACCGTTATGCATACAAGTACTTGAAGGATTTAAAACGCCACATGGGCCGTGCATCATATGCATACGAACAACGGCAAAACCTTCGGGGTCATCTAATTCTGATGGAAGCTCGGCAGATACATATCTATCAATACATTCGGTGGTCCCAATCTTATCATCTGGATGTAGAAAAACCAAGCATGACAATGCGGAAGACCTCGTTTCCGAAACTCGATTGTGTAGATAACTAAACATAAGACAATACTTTAGCTAATGTACAAACATTTGAAAAAAATGTTTTGATAACAAAACTAAAAGAACAACATACGAACCTGCTTTTGGTTGACCAATAGGTTATTTTTCCGAACATCATTCATAAGTTCGTTGAGTTTTATCTTAAACACACGAGCAATAACATAAGGTCGGTAGGATGCAGTTAGACCAAGTGTTGTCGCATTAATATGGCGCAATTTCTTGCCATTTAGGGTTGCAAGTCATGGTGATGAACAAATCTGGACTCCCAGCCCAACGACAAATTGCCATGCATCTTGATATTGTTGAATCATGTATCTGGGGCACCCGGTAAAAGATGCAGGTAAGATGACACGGGACCAATTGATCCACCAAATGTTTCTCCCTCTGCAATACGATCATGCAGACCATTATAGAGATCTGAACGAATCGTATTTTGATTTCTCTTATACCAGTCCAGTTCATGCTCAAGAACAGCTGAATAAGCATCGACCACATAAGTTTGAAACAGACGACCTGACCTATGTAATGTCCTTCCTTCATCTCTCCTCACATGTAAACGATAAGAATAGTATTCCCTCATAGATACATTTTTTCGATTATTTGTTTCTGTAGAAACATGTAGAGGAATGTTTACATGAAAATCATCTTCACCGTATGGAAACAATAGAGGATATTGTAACGCCATAAAACTGGGGTGAATCTCAGATATACGCTTTACAATGCCAGTGCCACGCTCTTCAATAAGGACATCCCGTGAATCTGTAGGATTACCATCACCAGGGATCAATGCCGCCACTTCAGAAGCGGTAGGTAAAGTGTACTGTCTATGTTCTGTATTCCGGGTTCTAATCAAGCGAAGTCTAACAGGATGCATTGGCGTTGTCATACCGTTCCCTGGCCATTCTAAATGCTTGAACTAACACGTTATAATGATCAAGCATGACCGTTAAGTCAGCCACTAAAGATCGAAGCACGCGTTCATCAAACGAGGGAGAAATGCAGCTTCGTAAAGCCAAAAAACGATTGTCAATCTCCTTTTGAGTGTCGTAGATATATAATTGGGCAAACCTCGGGCGACCATCAGGATACGTAGGTAACAAAGACCCGATTCTATGATGGTTATGTCCATTTAAACGAAACGTGTATGGACCACGACCATCATGCAATTTAGTACTTATTCTCCCACCGGTTGAAGTGAATGCAAACATCGCGTTTAAAAGTTTGATATTTTCACGAAAGACCTTGGACCGGTGGTCACCATGGTTGCCGAGAAGCTGAAGCAATAGTTGTGGAGGATGTTGGAGGAATGGTAGAATGACCTTTCCTTGGCCATAACAAAAGGAAAATTTTGGATGCCTTGCCGAGAACGCTTTAATAGACCGTTCGGCATACCATACAAATGCCTCACAATGAACACAAACACAATCTGCATCACCGCAATCCCAATACGATGATGTATGACCTACAAAAAGCCAATTATGAGCATACAATATGAATGTCATGTTATTTCTTCAATAATTAAACATATGAACGTATGAGATGTACGTCGTCTGTTTTTATCAGCATACACATGGCCATGAGATGGAATGTGTTGTTGAGAAGAATATCCTTGTAAACATGCATGTGAAAGTGATGAATTCAACAAAGATGTCATAACAATGTTTGTATCGTAATGAACTCCATTATTGTCTCGTCTGCCAGCTGCATAGGAGGCTACATCAATCTAACGG
This sequence comes from Flaveria trinervia, assembly GCA_025506515.1. Taxonomy (NCBI): domain Eukaryota; kingdom Viridiplantae; phylum Streptophyta; class Magnoliopsida; order Asterales; family Asteraceae; genus Flaveria; species Flaveria trinervia. The sequence goes on along the minus strand of CM046444.1, from coordinate 7,843,353 downwards.
ACTAACTGGCTTGCAAGCTGAATACATTCATTATGTAGAATGAAAGCATAACGTATGACAAAGAGACAAAGGTCCATAAGAAGTCGTAAATATGTATGAACGAACTAAAGCTAACCATAACATCGATGTTGTCTGCTACCAAGCATAGGGGTAGAAGCGGAAGGTCTTGCACATAGGTGAGGACGGCCAAGACACCTCCTACGTTCACGGAGTTCACTACGGGAAGAAACATTTGTTCCTTGAGAAGGCGTTGGAGAGAGTACATCAGAGTCACATGATTTTGTTACTGGGAACCTCCATTATATGCTTTTGTTGTGAGGAAAAACATCACACATACGTTACGTATGCTTAAAAAGACAATGTATGATGTCTTGACAAAATAAAAAAGACAAATGCCATGGCTTATAAGGCATGACACACGTCAAATAAAAAATAAACACATTCTATCGACATATAAGCCCACTAAAGCCTTAGTGACTAATACTATAAATATACTTAAAACATTCGACTGCTAAGGTAATTTGATAAGCACATTAAAAACATAGTTATTGGTTATGATATATCTATTACACACATGTCCTTAACCTTCTTATATTATGTAAATGCTAAATGGTTTTTGTTTGCATCGTGAATATAATGATGTATATTTATAAATAATATATTTATTTATTATTAATACATCTATCGATGTTTACCACTAAGAAAGACAATAGAGTGAAACGCTAAAGCTGTATTGTACCATTTAAAGCTGTATTGTACCGGTGAACTTGAATTCTCGCTATATGAGGTTTAAACATTTCTATAATAAAACCTAAAATTGTGTAGCAAAAGAACCATCATAACATCATTGGGTCACATAAAATAATTAAATCACAACAAAAAATATCATACGTTAAGATTAGCACAACCAAAAAAGGTTAAATGTATAACATACCAATAATAATTTTTTTAATAAAACACAAATACTGATATGAAAACATATAACCTAATTTTTAAACTACACATGAACTTTAATAACAACCCATAGCCCTAATAGTGCGCGCCTCGGGCATGTCCGGTTCATACATAATGGCGGAAAAATCGGCAGACCTCAATATATTAGCTGTAACATATTGTCAAGTATAAGTCAAACCAAATTAAATGACAAACTATATATATAATATATATATATATATATATATATATATAATTTGTATATATAAGCAAAGAATATCATACTTTTTGCTAAATGAACCAACTTGACTCGAGATATGAATACAATAGACTTTTTTGACATCGCTAGATAAGTCTTGAACATATCGGTATGTCTCATATCGTACAAAAACACCTTTATAGTGTCACCGCTGGCATACAGGATTAGCATTAGAAAACGTAAAACACATGTGGAAAATTTTTATTTGGAGAAACGTAAAGAGCGCATAAGAGTGATCGAGATGACGGCTGACTCACATGGCATCTTGCAAAGACATAACAAAATGATACCGACCCAATATTCTCTCGCCCGTGACAATTCTTCCAACAACATCTACACCAACCAGACACCATATATATATTGTGTGTTGAAACCATGTACTGTATACTATTTATAAAATATATATATATATATTATATATATATATATATACACATACGTATATATGTAGACATGTATTAAACAACATGAACGTACCAACAAATAATTTTTGGATCGCCGATCGTTGATAAGAGTTTAAATAGAGGGAACTAACGGATATAAATAAAAGCCTTTTGGAATTTCACTCATTAAAGGAATAAGTCGTGTTTCTTCATCAATAACAATCTTGAAATCACCACACACCAACTTGTAGTTGTGATGTTTTGGATAGTCGTGATGTTTGAAACTTTCAATCTTGAACCGATGCAATATGAAAACACGGCCCACCAATTTCAAGTCATTGTAAATATGCATTATATGTCTTGGAACAAATGCAGCATTTTTTTGTCTCTAACGATTCAAAAAGTTAGTAAAATCATTTCTAATGAACATAGATTTTAGATAGAAGGAAAAAAAAGAATCTCTTACATCTTGATCAATAAAAATAATCAATAGATTAGTTTCACTAATGGAAGCCGATATAAACTCCACCCAAGCAAAGGGAACGGTGTACCAAACGCCACAATGTGTTAGTGATGAAAAAACATCAACGTTATGATGGACATCCATGTTAAACCACACCGTTGAATGTTTAATGAGAACTGAAAAAAGATATAAGTCTAATCTCATGAAATTAAAGTATTAGAAAAAATATTTAAATTTATGAATATGATAGAAATTAGGTTTACTTTGGCGTAAATGTCAACGCGTAGCCATAAAGTGTGTGTAATTCGATATTATAGCATAGTTGAACATCATACGGGGTTTCATGGGATAATATTAGTATTATCATTATCATCGTAGAATTATAACATATATATTTGTATAAAAATTTGAAAATAAAAAATACAATGGTAGAAAACATGACATATAGTAAAAACAAAAGCACAACGTTCATGTCAACAAAAAAGCAAACAACTATCAAAACTAAATGTCATCGAATTGAAGAAAGACATATGACTAAGGTAATTCAACATTAAGCAATAACTAATCACTTGGGTGAAACTATAGTCTCGATATAGACCGCGCATGGGATGTCTTGAAAATACATAAGACGACAAAATCCATCAAGGCTATTCGCATGAACATCAATTCGATACATTTCACCCAATGTTGTTATCAAAAGACATGAATCGTCTTCATTGACATGTATGACAAGGGATGACGGTCCTAGCGGTATGCGCATGACATTAGAAAGACAAAATATTTTCAGCCACGTCTTACCTTCTAGCTTCCACTACGCAACCTAGCGGACAACGAATGCATCAATGACAAAAGCATGTAGCTCATTGCTCACACTAACCAAATCAGCTCAGTTGTGTCTTTGAGAACAACACACAACATACCATTCACATTGCATTTTGTAAAAACCATGAGATTTAGAGGTTGACAACTTCTTGTACACTTTGGTCAGTGGATTCCAACAATTAGCTCAGTTGTGTCTTTGAGAACAACACACAACATACCATCCAAGCTTGCTAAAACCAACATACTATAGGGATGAGCCGTGAACGGGATTTTAAAATAGTCAAGAATGAAAAACCTAGGGGATTCATAACTCAACGAATGAATCGAACAACAACAACGACCAAGAAAAAGAATTTTTTGATCTGATGAAGTCCTCATATACTGACAATGAAGCTTTGCAAATAAATCTGTTGACAGAACCAATCACCACTCTTTGCATACGACTTTGCATTGCGTAACAACCCTTACAGGAAGTCTTGGAAGTATCTCAAACAATATTACAAGAAACGAAAGGTCCGCCATGATCGTTCTAGCTACATTGCGTAAGTTGAAGAAAGACAAAAAAATTTAAATTCATGGAACAAAAACATAATAATATCAAAGTACGAACGTAAATACGAATATTAAAAAAATACGCGGGATGAAATATAATAATAAATGCACATAAATAATAACATAAGAAGAATAAATAGTTTTATAAAAAAAGACCTGACAAGAAAATATACACCAACTAATATAATATTACAATAATTAAAAACAAAAAGCAAGTAAAAGATAACCATGTAGTAATGCACATGATGCTAATAACGAAGAACATATAAAATATGGTTTTAAAAAGCATATAGCACTACATAATTTCAATTACGTGACAATTAAAGTAAACGAAAAGTATAACCATCTAAGCATCAAATAAAACAAACAGACAACATGTTAACCAAGTACAATGATTGAAAAATAGATACACACCTTTGCAAAATAGACACGTTTGAAATACGGTCGTCTTTTATGTAAGTATAACATGTGAAGCCTGAACAACAGTCAAGAAGACCACAAAACAAAGTTAGAAAAGACAAAAACATCGATCTAAATATATGAAACATAACATAGAATGACAAAAAATATTAAACCATTATCATATTTTATTTATTATCTTCAATGACATTACAACACAAAAAATTACAATAAATACATATAAACACCTAATATACAATAATAACTTAATGTTTCATGATGCACACACATTAAAGATAATATAGAAATAAATATACATATATAGTGTTCTAAAAAAATGAAAAACCTAATATATTATATTAAATGTAAGAAAAATCACAACCAGATATCTATATACAAATCCTTGTGTTCTCACCTACGCACAAACCACCCCCCACCCAATCACCTAACCACAAAACCCCAAATCACCTCTCTGTAAATCGACCCATTTCTAGGGTTTTCGGCCGCAAAGGCGCAAACCCATACGAGATAACTGGTGCTTCAATTGACATCGCTCGTCTACCTCCACCAACCCTCTCCCGTCGGTGGTCTCGACATCCTACAACGATGGTGTATTTCAGAACTACCAATAAACAAAGGATCTGCGGGCTTGCATCCTAAGAAGCCTATAGTCCGAAACAACATATCCGGGGTAATTTTACAACAGAAGGTAATGGTTCGTCATATCTTCAAAAGATCTAAGGCTGAACATGGTTGATTTAGTCGATTTGTGATGTTTCTTAACCTAATTTTGTTTCCACAGTCGACATGTTCGAGACTGCATCATGTTAGGATTATCCCCTGATTTTAGGGTTCGTCTTCGAGATCACAAATAAGTGATTTCTCTCTTCTTTGTGCTAAGAAAGTATAATTTCACAAAATCCAAATCGTAAGCAGGACTCTATCTGTGCCTAATAAATAGACTAAATAAGAAAAAAACATATATTGACATGAGCATATATTGTTAGATGTTACAGAAAGAGACGCCACAACATACATACCTTATAATGGAACTCTCAAAAAGATAGAAACATTTTGAAATGAAATTGGCTTTTAGTTAGCAGCCTATATATAGACCAACAAAAACGGTTTTTGCTTAACCACTCCACTATACCACTAACTCAAGTGGACCCCTAAATAAAAGGATGATGAAATAACTGTTTTGAAATCAGTGATATTTAGAGTTTTAATGAATCTTACTAAGATACTAGATCGAATTCATTGGTATGTAGTAGACAATGGTACAAAGCATTATATTTCATCATAAAGTTGCCAATGGAAAGTTAATTAAACCACCTAAATGAGTATGCAAACATTAGTACAAACCATTTGAATAATCTATTAGATTTTAGGCAATATTGTATGATGTATGTGCTTGCAAATATGCTATTATTGGGTTATTATATATGTCTACATATATTTTATTTTGTTTACAATATCAGAGATATGCATATTATTATACCATAATATGTGAATTCTTCAAGGCTGGTCAGTGTGTAAATTAGTTACTGTTATTTTTGCCGTTGATGCTTACTATTTTATGTGACTTTTTTTGTGACCGGAGATGACCTAAAAGTCATACTCTGCTTCCAAGATGGTTTTAATGTTGCTTACCATGTTGCCACTAAATGTGATTTTTTTATAGATTTGCTTGATTTTTATGACTCTTCTCGCTTTTTATTCCTTTAATTTTTATAATTTGCTTGATTTGTATATTTTCAAGTGATTATTATAAAAAGAGTTTTTATGAGTTATAGTTATATGACTAATAGTAAATGTAATGTATGACTAATTATATGTTTTGTACCATCATTTATGTTAATGTGTACTTCCACAAACATACAAAATAACCGTGTAATTTATGAAAATATATTATATTTTGATGCAACGTAATGTATGACTAATTTAATGTTCTGTAGATCATTTATATTCTGTATATGATAGCATATGTGTTATTTGCAGCACCAATTTTATAGTTAAACCCATCCAAGTTTTAAAAGAGACACTCTTCGAGTCTAAAACCGAAACCCTACATATACATAAACAAATAGTATTAGATCATTACTGAGTAAATAAAACAATTTCAAAAAACATGACAACCGTACATTGAAAGCAAACTACCGGAGAATACAAACTATAACCCTATGTCCAAAACATAGCAAATCTAAATAAATAAAACGAAAATTCAGTCATGAAACTACCGACACGACAAATTTACAGATTCATAGTCGGATTGGAACGAAAAGATGTTATATAAACGCGGCACCGTAACGACCGACCGAGTCTTGCCTGATTTGTAGAAGGTTAGGCTGTTGTCCTTGTATTCCCATGACTCAAAGAACACACCTTTGACCGTTTGTGTATCTACCTTCACCCATGTATCGCGGGCTGAAAGCACCCAAACATCTCGTGTATCATTCATATGAACACAAACAATGGCCACTCTTCCTTTGTATTTAATAAGCTTCCACGAAGAGTACGAACAATAAGAATTTATTGATGGGATTGGAATAGTTTGATATTTATGAGTAGAAGAATCAATTATGAGTATTTGATTATTTTCTAGACCAATGTAGATACGCCCTCTTGCTACAACGACCTTGTCATTGGTTACCTCACCATCATGGGCCAATTGTATAGGATCTTGTAGTCTCCAAGCCCAAGCACCAGAGTCAAATATTTCAAAACGATATGTCATACATACGACAACACCCCTTTTAACATTACTGCAAGAAAATAAAACTAAAATGTTACATTTAGTGACAATTAAACATACGACAAAGACTATGCATACCTACCCTATGACATATAAAACGTACAAATACCCAAGTATAAATTTCATATGGTACAACACGTTTGGAGGGTTGATAAATGAAAACAAACATACCTTCTTTTAGGAATAGACAAACGAAAGATCTTGTAATGTAACGGAAGTGATCCCAACATTACAAACGCGACTTTTGCGGTAGGATATTTCAATTTTGGATTTGGAATAGCCCGCATACTGTGACTTGCCGGCTTAAACAATGCATAAACACACAGTGTTCGGACCCATAGATGGGCAACCTCAACCACTAAAACACCTTGTTCTGATGCTGCATTAATTATGGTCCACGGTACCATATAACCAATATCAAGCGATCTTGAGCCAGATGAAGCCACAAAATGTATCTGGCGACGACTTAAGAAGTTTGGGCACTGAACAATGAAACCCGCGAGCACGTGATTTTCTATTTTCTGTCGCTCCAAGACATAAGCATCATAAGATAGTAACTCAACTTACTTGCAAGTACATCTAATTTAACTCAGAGATTTTAACGATGTTCTTGCTAGTATTTCCGAGATAATGTTCGAATCGAACAGGCGAACCATTGATGGAGGGTGACCGCTTGGAGGCCTACAAAGCCCCATCTAGAATTAAAGCACGTAAATTAGTCAATAAAACTACAAAAAAAAATAATCATACATGGGCTTAATTAGCATGAATGCACTCAAATGTTTTGATTTATTATTAGGGTTTAATCTTGTTAAAGTGTTATTAAGTTGTGGCATTTGAATGTTAGTGGGATTGATCTATGTTGAATATCTAACGTATTTACTTATTTTCTACAGTCCATGCATATTAAACGCAAGATGAGCGCGCTTGCCTTGACGGTAGGTGAAGAGAGACACTCAGACAGATAGAGGTAAATCTTTAAAATTTAATAATCTACAACTGATCGTTGAATTATAATGGCAATACAATGCTACATGCCTTGTCCTGACTACGACTTGCCTTTGGTTTAAAAATGCGCGCATAATGCGCTGATGCGGTGTTCGGACCGCAACACCACGTGTTTTAACTTCTGTTCGGAGCTGTATTTCGCAAAATGCGCTGCAATGCAAGATGTGCCAAATGTGTCCAACATTAAATTTCAAATTGGATTTAACTTTTCTCTTGAACAATTAATGGTTTTTTAAATTTTAAGCATTTTAAGTCTGTGTTTTAACTACTCTAAGCATTTCAAGAGACTTTTCAAGCATCTAAAAGACTTTTTTTGACCTTTCTAAATCTTTTTTAAATCTACTATCATGCTGCCAATGTATATTTTTTAATGTTTCTAAAAATTCCAGTAAAATTTAATGTTTTTATGTACATATAACTTTTACTATTTTTATTAACAAACGCATCACATACATGATGCGTGCGCATCACGCATCATGATTTTGGACCGAACGCATCGGAGCGCATCACGCAATTTAAAACCAAGGACTTGTCGTACCATGCATTTGTGCACTATCTCATTTCAATACCAAACACTTAATATAAATTGAAATAATATTAAGAATTACGTACCTCACACTCGACTTGATTCCTGATTGGATCACACGCTTTGTATAATGGCACCATTGAAATATATTGAAAATTAGTTTATTTATATAAAATAATCAAATTCCATCATATGGATTCCATAAATATTTAATACTTGCATTAAATGAAATCTATCCAACATGAGTCTCAATTATTTTGAATAATCGCATTACGTTAGAAGCAATGCTATAGAAATAATTATACCTTTTATCTTATTGATAATTTTTTACAACCTAAATGAAATATTCGGCTGCCATTAACAAATATAACTTTCTTCACCCTAATGTGTGTGACTACCGTGTCTTTGAATAATCTTATGAAAGTCAAAACTTTAAAGGTACCATATAGTTTCACATATATTTAATACTTTTCATTACACATGATGTAATGAACATTAGTGCCACTAATTCTCAAATAATGAAGTATGTAATTATTACTATATTTTTTTGAATAAGTATTCCTTCCCATATTAGCATTGATTGCATATCATATATGTATTTGTTATGCGACATTATAGGACAAATATTAACTTCAATACAAGAACACAAAATAGAGAAACAACACAACACGATTACTAAACATAAAACACAAAACACAACATAATAGTGAAACATCCCTATAAAACATGACCGACCAAATTCTACCAAAAAGGATAGAACTAATATAACCTAAAACATGATAAAATCCTTGCACAAACACAACATAAAGCAAACAGAATATAACCCCTAGAACCGGCTGTAGCTTAAACAGATCGATACTTTCTTCAGGCTGTAGCCCTGCTGGAACCGGCCATTCAAGACCAGTCTTAAAAAAGGAGAAGAGCATCCAATAAACAACCTCATAAAATACAAATCTATAAGAATCTGGGTTTGTCATGACAATATCATAATTATCCAACAACTGTAGAAACTGCATTGCATCAGCAATTGATGTAATTTCGTTGGTCAATTTACTTTTCACCCGTAAAGAATTCAAAAAGGTAGAAAAATACCATTAACAATATACACTATAAAGAAAAATACCTGTAAAGAATCTGGGTCAATTTTACTTTTCACCTGCAGTTTGTTTGGTCAATTTTCTTTGATCAGTTTACTTTTATGCTAATTAAACTTCTTACCGCAGGACTTTGGACGCGAGAAGAAGCTGAGAAGAATCTTTTCATTGAAACCTCGTCTGCCATTTGATCTGGTTACAAAAATGCAAGAGAAAGACAACATGTTAGGCTGCTTTTATATATTGTGATTGATCCAGATACAAAAAATGAAAGAGCCAATCTGCAGGTATGGATTGCTTTTATAGAGGACAACTTGCAGTTATAAGGATAACCGCAATCCACGTTTCAATGCTAATATGAGAATGGCTGCAAAAACCACAAGTAACTGCAGTGGAACATGTTACGTGGGTAGCTTCTAGAAGGTAATATGGCTTCTGCAAAAACTGCCTATAACCTCTCCTGAACCGCCATAACTCTCGAAAACCAACTTGTAACCGTCAAAACCGTCAAATTTAAAGGGTTAGGATTAGTTTTAGCTTGATCCAACGGTCCAATTGATATTACCAGTGGTTACACTCACCGCTGGTAATATAATATATAATATTAGGATGTTGTAATCTCTCAAGAACATCATATCCATCTTTAGATCAAACTCATGCTTACCACCAACCGCTACCTCCTTCAGCCATCACATTGCCGTCATCCAACAACATTGTGTACGATGTTCTAGACCCAAGTGATGTCTGTTTCTCGTGCGACTAGATTCACTAAGGCCGGGCCTTCAGCTAAGCATGGCCTTTTCTTTAATACTAACACATATATGCTTATAAACAGGTTGCATGCAATTGGGGGTAACCGGTTCAATAACACAACACGACACGTTTAATATTTTTAAACATAAACATTTCGATAGCACAAATGACACATCATGTTTAACATGATTAACTAAACACCGTTAAAATAATAAGATACGATGGCGTTCATAAAATATGTGTTACCACAAGATCACAATACAAATCCATATTTAATTATTTATAAGATCAATATTATGTCGTTTTGATAAACGAGTCACAAATGTGTCATATATTATAACATTAACTCATTTAACACAATAAGCAAAGCGTGTTATTCGTGTCATAAACGGGTAAAGCGAGAAGAATTGATTAGACACGATTTTAGTCATGCCAGCTCGCTTATGTTGTGAACACACTTGCCCAAAACACTAACACTAACCTACTTAACTTTATGTCTGTTGGAATATTAGACACAAAATAATTATATTTATATATATTTTATATAAATTGTTATTTATTTATTGGTTTAAGTTTTCATTTTGCAATGAACTATACCGTGTCCAAACTAAAGCTAAGATGAATTAGATATCGATGCTCGAAGTTGAGTGGTCGGAATGATGAAAGTAAAACTTGGATGATTATAGTAGGAAATTGTTGTAATTTCTTGTATAATGCTAATAAAGCTATGTATTGATTAAAATGGATGTTTTATGTTGACCAGGTCTTTTAATAAATATTATAAATGTTTATTATGGATCATAATTTTTATTAAGGGATCCGTGTCTAACACGATCTTAACCACAACCGTTAATCTTTTGTTTGTTAATTGTTGTAGTCAAGGGGTATAGTTGAAGATTCGCACGTGAGAAGACTCGTGTCAAGAATGCTATATAAAGACTCGTTGAAGTATATACTAAAGACGCATGTTTGAATCAAGTTTGGTATATAAAATTTGTTTATATATTTTTCTAGTAGTATATGTAAACGGTATTGTACTAGAATATTTTCCATTGCTAATAAAAGTATCGTTAGAATTACTATCTTTTAATATAAAAGTAAACCTACTTCCTACGATGTCAACTTCATCTAGCCTATAAATGTATAAGCGCTACCATAAATGCATATTGCATGGGTATGTTTAGTTTTATGTCACATCCCGCCTAAAATTTAAATCGCTAGTCCTAGTTTCCAGAAGTTTCTAGGCCACTCAAGACGCGAATGAAGCTGGTGGAATTATTTGGAAAATACTACAAATTATGGTCTAAAAATGGCAGCCCTAGAAGACTCCACAACGAGCAAGAAAGAGCATTAAGGGGCTGATATAGAATGCTCTAGAACGTCCTTAAAATGGTTAAGGATACTTCTTAAAATTCATTAGAATTCATCAAGTAAATATCATAGATTTTAGAATTTTGTGAATCAAGAATGATCTACACATTTGAGAATTGTATAAATAGGTAAAGCACACTGTCATTTGGAATTACCCGGTCATGGCCTTGGGTTATCAAGATAAAAGGAAAATATGTTGTTGGATTTTATTTGAGTTCAATAATAGAAGATATGATACCGAGGAAGGATCGCGAGTGTTACAAGTGTCATAATAAGCAATATCGAGTCAATAGAAGTGTTGTAAGTAGAGAGGAAATAAAGCAAAGAAAATGTGAAATTCTTGAAAAAAGAAACAATTGATGTCTTGAACTTTTCTATAATTAAGGTTAGAATTCTTATCAAATTTTATTTTCAATGATGTTTGTTTTTATAACAATGGTACGTTACCGACTTTATTCAAATAAGCTGAAAGATCTTGACTAGAGTCACCGGAGTAACATGATTAATAATATTGATCAAAATTTAGTAACGAGTATGAATTTCAATGTATTAACTATACCAAAATTATCTAAATTGATGCCAAAAATTAGTCAAAATAATGCTCAAACATGACGATTGAATGGGTGCACTGATTCATTTTAACCCCATCATGGATAGTAATAACAACTAGTCACTACTAGAAAAGTTCGTTTTTTGCAACTGTTTTTTGTGACAACAATATTTTTAGCACAAATACAGACAAACTAATGACAAATTTATGACAAAATGCAAAACCCAAAAGTCACCAACACGATTGCAACAAGAATGTGACAAGTACATACTTTGTCACAAACTCATCACAAAAACATACAAATTTTACAACAACATTGCGACTGAATAGTGGAAGACTACAAAATTTTAGGCGGGAACCTAAATGTTGTTGCAAAGTTGTCGCAACTTACAACAAATTTACGACAACTAAATGAGAAACCATAATATTTAAGCGGAAACCCAAACTTTATGGTAAAGTTGTCACAAATTGCGATAAATTTGTGACAACAATTTAAAATTTGGGAAATTAATTATCATTTTGTTTTAATAATAACTTAAGTTACTTTGTTTTCATAACATTAACAATATCTAAAGACTATAAATTTAATTTAATCTATTTTGTTTTATGATAATTATAATAAGTTTAGATATTTTTTTATTTAATTTTTTCTATTATTATTTTCATTTTTCATTTTATTTGAATCATCTATGTGTGTGCATACGTATATGATTAAATGTGTATATATGTATGTATATATATTAGGGATGCTTATTGTTAATTTAAACTATGAGTTCAAGTAGGGTCAATCGAGATAGACGAGTGTGAGTGACGACCAATAGAGGAAATCAAACCCAAAATTGTTTAGTTATCAACACTTAGGATCAATCAACAAGTTTTGTTAAAATTATCCAACTATTGTTAGTATTAGTCGATTAGAATGACTAATTAAAGTCAAAGTTAATTTAACAAGTATTAGTTGATTAATTAGGAGTGACTAATTAAAGTCATATTGTTAGTATCATCGTATCGTCAATGCGTATCAATGTTTACGTATATTATATATAATATATAGCTATGATTGTGAGCTAGGTTCACATATATTACTAATTTGTTAGGATATTTGGGTTAAATTTAAGATTTGTTCATCATTATATATAAATTTAATTTCTAATGATTTGGTCGGTATGGTTTATCACTAGTAACCACAACTTTAATCCATTTTTAAGGTTAATTAAAGTTTTAGATTTAGTTTATCCGTAAAAATTTTGTTTATATGTTGTTCGTGTATTTATATGTTTGTGTTTAGGCTAGACTTATGTTTAAGTATGTGTGTAGTTTGACGACAATGCGAGATGAAATACAACAACAAATTGATGATATGAGAATAAGAATTGGAGAGGAGATGCAACAACAATTGAGGGAAAAGATGCAACAACAAATGCGAGAGGAGATGCAACAACAAATGCGGGAAGAGTTGCGATAACATATGGTCTCTCTTTTTTTTAAATAATTTGATAGTAATCCCGACAATTGTTTGTCATAGTTTTGTTTAGTTATTGTATCGTCCAAGGATTTGTAATCAATAATTTTTTTGAAAGTAAATGGATTTGGATTGTAGTATGATGTATTTGAATTGTATTAAGTTTTAAACAGGTTAAAAAATTGAATTATTTCGTATTTTAAATGGTATGTTTTTGATAAAAATCATTATTGTCGCAAATTTGTGGCAAAATATATTAGTTGAGGTTGTCACAAAATTGTCGCAAAATACATAAAAAAATTTGTCACAACTTTATTGCAATAAATTTAATACTTTGTCACAATGTTGTCGTAAATATTAAAAGATTAATATTAATATTTTGACAAAAAGTTGTTAGTACGGTGTCACAAAATGGTGTTGCAAAGTTGTCGTACGCCTTTGTCAGAAAATTGTTGCAAAAGTTTTACAATAAGGCTTTTTACGACAAAACCCTTTTTGTCTTAAACTTGTTGCAAAACATCAGTTGTGACAGATTTGTGACAATTTTTTTTGTTGCATTTTTTATTTTTTTCTAGTAGTGAGTTATTTACCCGCCACGCGTTACAGTGATAACGGTACACCTTCGTAAAGTATAGATGACAATTGACCCGACTCATTTCGAGCAAACTTATCGTGAAAACGTAAAATAACTCATGTTGAATATTTATTATATTTAACCCGATTTTTTTAATTACAAATTACCAAATAAAATAGTTTAATATAAAAAATCCATCAATTTACTAACATAACAAAAGTTTAAATACTAATATATCTAAAGCATTCATTACCTTTTAGAAAATAGTTGAAAATACGAATCTAACAAAAGCACTAATAGCTTATTGGAATAAAAATTACTTTTAAAAAATTAAATTGGGCCAATAAGTACGTAAAGAATCCTAACGACCCTTTCCCGGCCGCCACCGCCACCCACAAGACCATCATCACCGGCTGTTTCCGACGACCATCTTTGTCTATTTCGTTTAAAAACTAAATGAACACTACACAAACATGAATGAACACAAATGAACAATAATAAACGAATGTAAATAAAAAATAATAAACAAATATAACTAAATAAATATAAACAAATAAAAAAAACCTTAAATGATCATTTTTGAATTTTAGGTGCATTAGCGAAAATTGAAATCTCACTAAACTTTTAGGTTTCTAGTTTAACATAAAACACTAATGTTTCAAATATAAACACATAATACTCTGTATATTAAAATATTAATATTTATAAAAATAAACGAATATATACGAACGTTCATCAACGTAAATGAACGAACAAAACATGTGTTCATGTTTGTTCATTTATATAAACGAATACAAATTTTTGTTCATGTTCGTTCATCTTCTTAAATGAACGAACATAAATGAACTTCTGTACCGAACAGTTTATGAACGTTTGGTTTATTTATAAGCTTAAATTTTAATATGAAGTATTTAGTAAATAATATATTTATAAACAACACGCATTTTTATGGAATTGATTATGCACAAAAGTGAGGAAAAAACAAACAAATCCCCACGAATCCGTTGCATTCGTAGTTGCCTCTAAATCAAAACGGTTGCGATTTCATACGAAAACCCTCTTAAAATGCTATCATTTCACGTAGCTTTCTCAACGTTTTCACATCTTTATGGTTCCTTTTGAATCATTACCGACGAATACTAGTGGTAGCTGCTAACCGTCACTAAATAACTGGAGCACCGATTAAACCCCTTTACTGACGATAGGAGTCATAATTAGACGCTGTAAACTCTCCGATCAACTTTTAATTCTTTACATTTAAAAAGGTTATTTGAGTTTTTATGAAAAGATAAGATTAGCTATTGTAGTCTGGAGTTTTACAAATATTAATCATCCTTCACAAATCTCAAAATCTTCCATATATACATAGTAACAGTTTATCTTTGTAAGATGGATGCTGTTCAGATGGATGTTGATGTAGTTGATCCGAAGGCCGATTCTACTTCGAATAACATGATCTCCGATTCAGATCAATCTCTTAGCTATAAAAATGGAGTTGCTTCATCGTCGTGTGGCGAATATGTTGAATGTGGGAGATCAATCTCTTAACGTGGTTAATGAGGTTTATATCTTTTGATTAAAACTTGCACTGATTAGGTCATAATTAGCTGCTAGTTACTGTCAAGTTCTTTTTGTTTAGATGTGTAAAGCCCTCAATAAGAGATTGACTTCAGCTAGAAGTAAAAAGGATGAATGGTAGAATATGAAGGAGCATTACTTGCAAACCAAGAACTTGAGAAAAAAAACTGGTAAAAGAATTGAATAAGCTGAAACACGAAACATTAGAGAATTCAAAGGTCGTAACTTATATGATTATCGATGATATATTTTTGTGAAATTTTTTGAAGTAGGCGATTTTTGCATGGATCGTTAGTTTCCATGTAAAAAATAAAAGTATTTTAGTTTCTAAGTGTCTCGCTAGCCAAACTAGTAGATGTACCTAAGTAACATGAAGTGATAGGTGTAGTAAAAGTCTATGATGATTGCATGGGGTGAAAGGGGTGTCACCATGTCAGAAGTGAACATCTACTAGTTTGACTAGCGAAACATGTCACACAAGCAGCATCTGCTATCTTGATCATCGAAATTTAGAAACCAAAGTAGTTTTAGTTTCTATCTAGAAACCATTCATCCATGCAAAAGTTGTCTACTTCAGAAAACAATTCATTTATACTTTCTCTGCATCTTTTTATCATAGTATGAATTTATGTTATTCTTTTATTTTTTTAATACAGTCACAGGAGCTACTTAAAGATGTTGATCAACTGTCCATTACATTAAAGTATGCTATATATTCATAGAACTAGAATGAGAACATTGTAGCTTAATTAAACAACTTGTTTTGCGTAACATAAGATCCTTTTTATCTTTGCAGTGGAGAGATGACCGATCAATATCAAGATGTGAACCTGTTAAAAGTATAGCTTGAACAAATGCTTTTGTTAGGTGAAATTTTGTCTAAGTTGTTATCAGAAAGGGTTGGATTATAAGTTTATGGTTGATAATCATGGATGGTTTAACTTTTCATAGATTTTGGTATTTATATTTTCACTAATTATTTATCAAAAACCTACATTGTTGACTGACTTTGATCATGGACAGTTTGCTAAAGGTTTAGAAACATGCAAAATGATTGTTTACGTACCGGCTAAACGATTATTTGTAGATATGTATGTGTGTTTTAAAAATGTATATATATAAACTATTAATAAATTCATCAACCAACCCAATAACAATTTAATTATTTTAACCTACTAAACTTTATATTAGAACCTGTTAACATTTTAAACTATTTAGTTTTGTATCATTTACCCAATCTAAACCCAATCTAATATAATAAAACCTATATTAATAAAAAAAAACCATTCAAGATTTCAAGAGTAGAAGTGAGAAGAACAATCGATGGTTGACTTTGGCACTTCGATTGTATTATACTAGTTATTCGGTTTAAACTTTTTTTATACATCATATTACCATGGCTTATTTTTTGTTCTTGCCCCGGTCCCAGTGTCTCTTGACCAGTCCCAAGCGCGGACCGCATCACCCTTCTCGACGACCCACTCAAGATTAAACCGATCGAAGGACCTTAAGATCCTTAGAATATGTATTATTGAAATCAACGATAAATGTAAGTTACCGGAGCAATCATTATTTATACGGAATTGTTTATGCAGAGACAATGCAACCAACTTTTTGTTGATCATACTGATGCCATTTAAACTCTCTTGGAAAAATTATTGGTTTTAAGTACAAACAAATGGTTATTCATATAATCACTTCGATCATTTTGGAACCACAATTTATAAATAATTTTGACTCAATTGACCGGTAACAAAAGCCATTTTCAATTTCTTTTCATAAGTTTAATTATTATATATAATATATAATACTAATTACTAATTTAGTTATACATCATGAGTTGTATTGTATGTTTTAGTGGGCGGTACCTACTCTTTTTTTATTTTTTTAACTTTAATTTTATTATTTTAGCCCAATAAATTTACATCTTTTACAATTTAGCCTTATCATTTTTATCCTTTCAACTTTAGTCCCCTAAACATATCATATTTTACAAAATTTTTGTTTTAGTGTTCCGCTCTAAATTTTGCGAGTTAACATGCCGCAACGTGTATGTGTGGTTCAACGTTTTTACGCTTATTTTCTCTCTGTTTAACGGCACTGTCATTGCGCGTTGGTCGTATATATACTAACTTAGTTATTATTTTATATGTTTTATGTTTCACATACGTGATGTTTTTATGTATATTTTTCGTTCGATTTATTTTGTTTTCATTTTTTTATAGTGTGACATATGTGTTACTTAATATGATTTGACCCATCTTGTTATAACACGAATGACTTAATACTAGTTTAAAATAAGTTTAAATTGTTTTGTTGGGACCCCAACCGATAAATACTAATTGTGTCTCCCTCAATTCCCCCAACTGAGGTTACCAAGGCAAACAGCACTCGTATCAAGCTATCCCAACCTCTTCATCTGTTTTTGATTAATTGCTTTTCAAAATCATTTCACAAGCACACATACATACATACATACATATATATATATATATAATATATATATATATATATATATATATATATATATATATATATATATATATATATATATATATATATATATATAACTTCAACAAATCGAATAATATCCATAAGCAAGAATATCACCATGACCGGTGAAAATGAATATGAGGATGAAAATATTAATCTTGAAGCCAATTCTAACTCGACAAACATCACCACTTCAAGTTGTAACACTCAACTTCTTGAAGTTACCATCAAAGATGCTAAAAACAAGAAGGTACACAAACTTAATTCCAATGACATATGTTTTACAATTACTTTTAGTTCTTTGTATATATGTTTCATAATTGTCTTGGTTTAAATTTGTAGAAAACTATGAGTTCAACAATGGATTCAGTTATCAACCTCATGAGAGAAGTGGAACATAGAGAGAAAGTAGCACAACAAGCAGTAGAAAACATAGGTAAAAGTAGTTTGGATGTTCTTGCAAAGGTGGAACAACTAAAACATGAGCAGATAACTGCAAGTGAAACTAATCAAAAGGTATTAATAATATTGTCTTTTTGTAAAGTTAGATTTTTTTTTTGTTCAAAAATGGGTTTCTTATGTGGAAGTTGGTGTTGATCAGGTGTTAACTATACTGGTAAGGTTAATTCTTTATGTTTATGCAGTGTGCTAAAGACGTTTACGCGCAAAGGATGTTTTAGCTGCTGAAATGGATGCGCTTCAAATTAGCGTCGCGCGTTTGTTGAATATAGGAGATAGTTTTGTTGGTGTTCTTGATGAGGTACAACATTAACGACATTGATTTTGACACAACGTGAACTAACATGAAATTTATACATTGGCTTTAGCCTATAAGAGGTTTTAATTAGTAACAGGTTTGGGTCCAACCGGACGTGTTTGACTCAACATGGTTGGTTTGTTGGTCGACTAAACTTTTGAAAAGTAAGTTTTCAAAAGTAATTATTTTTAACTTCTCAAAATCTAATTTTCAACCTTTTAAAATCAACTTATTAACTTTTCAAAAGTTAATAAATCAAAAGTCGGTTAAAAAGTTAATTTGACAAACATTTATCATGCTAAATTTTAAACTCTAAAGAGAAATTAACATCAAGTTTTTAGTTTTAAACTCAATTGTTTTATAAACTTTTTAGAGTGTATATATATATATATGTATGGTCGTGCTCGTCTAAACTGTGATCATTCGTGTCATGTTTGTTCAGTTTATGTATCTGACATGATTTTTAAAATAATGTTAACTTTTAGAGTGAGTGCTGGTTGGACCAGTGAACCTCTGAACAGAGCCTGTTTAGAATTGTATATTCTTGGAGATTAACAATTGCATTACAAGATACTTTGTTCTTAATTTTTTTTGGGTAGATTCAAATTAAGACTCTTGGAGATTAGATTAATATCAGCTTTAACAAATTTATTTATCATTTGGTAGATTCAAAGAGCCTTAGAGATTAGATTACTTACAGCTTTAACAAAAAAGGAGGAAGCTGAAAACGAAAATCTAAAGAAGGAACTTTCTGCTCAAACCACGCTTGCGTTTGAAGAAAGACAGATGGAAAAGGTGGTTCAAGAGGCTGCAAGGTTGAAAAGAGAAGCAATGAAGAATTCAAAGGTTATGTATGTAGAACTTGTAGTCTTACAGTTTATAAGTTTTTCATCATAAGAGTAAATATATCTATTCACATTATGACACTTGTGTTTTGTGTCCTTAGATGCAAGAGGTTCTCACTCATCATGGGCATGAAGTTAATACGTTACGGTAAGTTGTGGTGTCATACTTGATCAACAAAACCACCGTCTCGCTTGTATGTTTTACACAACATTATTTGATATGTGCAGTGAAGAGATAATCAGTAAACACCAAGATCTGAACAGGCTAATACTAAAGCTCGGCTTCCCTATCGCACTATGTGATATTTTGTCATCAAACCAAAAACATTATGAGCCACAATCTGATATCAAAGATTCAACAAGTGCCTCAAAGAGAGCCTGAGCTAGTTAACTCCACTACTACAAATAAGATTGAATACCCCATGTTTTTGTAATGAGGTCGTCCGTAAGTGTGGGGATGATCTTTCGACGTATCTTTGACCATGATTGATCTGTATTGGTTTTGTTTGACATATTTTTGATTATGTATGGTTTGCTTGATAGCAAACATATGCTTATCCTCTGACTTTTGCATAAACAAACTGATTTTTTTGCACATAATAAGATATGTTAGGTTTGTAAAAAGTGAGGTAATAAAGTGCTCATATGAGTGTAATAGAGTGTTAGGATCTTCATATTGCGTGTTATACGGAGCCTTTAGTTTTGGTTTTTTGTCATTTGGAGTTAAGTTAGGTTATGATCTCTTTGACATGCTTCAGAGATAAAATAAGCAATTGCCATTGCGAGTAATATTGTTACGATAGAGTTAAAAGTTCATATCTTATAGTTCACAACATACGTATATAAAATCAACTAGCTCAAATATAATCAAACTCGTTCAAAAATGACTAATGTGGTTTTTAGGAGAGGATGGATTTGTCAAAAATGGTTTTGGGAGAGAATAATTTATGCTAAGCAACTCAAGCCATAAATATAAAGGTTTTGGGTTAAAGTTTTATCTGAACATAAATACTTATCATTGAGTTAAATAGTTTTTAAGTTATGACTTTCATTTAGATAGAATTGAAGTGTGGTCCCAACTAAAAAATAAATAATTAACCCTATTAAAATAACATCTACCTTTCAATTTTTTTACAACTATCCATTCAAAAAAGATTACAACAATAGAAAATATTAAAAGACTAGGGTATAACCCCATACTA
Source organism: Flaveria trinervia (assembly GCA_025506515.1). Taxonomy (NCBI): domain Eukaryota; kingdom Viridiplantae; phylum Streptophyta; class Magnoliopsida; order Asterales; family Asteraceae; genus Flaveria; species Flaveria trinervia. Next base: position 7,822,574 of record CM046444.1, on the reverse strand, counting down.
CACAGTTTGAATAAGAAAAAAACACTAAATATTTATCTATGAAAAGTTTGTAACTAGAAAACATTACGTTTGATATAAGATATAACTAAAATTGCTTATTAGTAAGCACTTTGATTAATTGATTAAAAATTTAGTTATTTCTAAAACTTTCGTTTTGTTATTGCTTTGATAAAAATCCATATTTTATCAATATTTCGCTGTTAAAAACTCTAGGTTTGTTTTGTAAAACTTTAATCTTATAAAAAGAATGATTTTAAAATAATTTTATTAATTTAAAAATTTTTGTTGTTTTAGAAAAAAATCATAGTTTTAGAAAAATTTGGTTTTAAAAATTTTATTTTTTAATTAAATTACTTAGTTTTTATTTAATGAAAAAAATTATTTTAATTATATTGATTTAAAAAAAAGCATATTATAATATAGAGAAAGTAAAAGAAAGTTTAAGAAATTAATTATATGATATTTCAAAATTTAATAAATAATTTAGGCGGAAAAATATATGAGACGGTAAATACAAAGGATTATTGAGATAGATTGTTAGAATAGATGTGTTATTAAAATCTCCTTAATCAGCTTGTATTAGGTTTTGCTCATTTTCGAGAGATTGCACAATCGAGTTAAACACTAATATTAAGGCCATGTTTGGCAAATTTAAAAAAAGTAACTTTTTGACTTTTGGAGAGGTAAAAACATCAAAATATCCCTTCAGAAAAATTAAAAATTTAAAAGTTATGATTTTTTAACTTTTTTAAAAGAGTATTTTAGTTTTTTTACCCCTCCAAAAAATTAAAATAGTATTATCAAACACCCACTAAATCACCTAAACATAAATATCAACCGTTTTATTATTATTATTTTTGTATCGATTGCAGGATCATCAATCGTCTTTGCTTCGTTTCATAACAGTTAATACAGTTTTGTACTAATGGAACGATCTTCGATAATTAGGGCGTTTGTCATGTAGAATTTCATTTCATTGATTGGACGTATTATTCATCAATCGTATATCTGTATCCACACAGAAGGTGATCACCATTCAGATTGATTCCTGTAAAGAACCCTACGATCATGATTGTTGAACATGCATTTGAGGTCGAAATGGTTAAATCTGAGGACAATTTCACGTTGAACGATATGATCGACAATTCAGAACAAATCTGTGGCACTGAGCTTCTCGATGCTTCCATTGAAGATGTTAGAAATAAGAAGGTAAATTCGACTTTAAACTATATGATTTCTAGTGTGTAAAAAGTAGATTATATTTGTGGTAAACCCTAAAACAATCATGTGTATCAAATATTGAAATTGTCATATGTTTTCCAAAGTTTCTATATTAGCACAGGAGCCCACATATTCTCAAGTTTAAAGAAAGTATAGCAGTTCAACATCTTTTGGAAGTTATTATTTAAGTTACATAATTGATAGTGCATTACCCTTGATGAGTTCAAACATGAAGCCCTTCAATATGCATGGCGTTCTGTTTTTAATAGTACAAAGTTAATAAATATGGATTTGGAATTTTTTTAAAAACATGTTTTTTTGCAGAAAACCATGGTCTCAAAGATGGATACGGTTATCAGGCTTATGAAAGAAGTGGAATATGAAGAAAAAGCTGCAGAACACGCGAAAAAAGATGCTGTTCAGAGTCACTCAGATATTATGTTAGAGGTGTATGAGCTTATGTATATGCAGCAAAATGTAAAGAAAGAAAATGACATGGTAATTTACAGCCAACCAACCTTGTCTCTTAAGGATCTTGTAGTGTCAGTTGGATGTTTATATCGAAGTTGATATCAGATTACAGGAGAGTTTACCTGTTCTTTGCTCTCTGCAGCTTGCTAGAGAAGCTTATGTACAGAAGAAACATTTGGCTACTAAAATGGAGGGGTTTCAGCTTCATGTGGCAAGTTTATTGGATAAAGGAGATAGATCTCTTGAACTTCTTGATGAGGTGCTAGCTTTGTTAATAACTATTGATCTAAACTTGCATTGAGGTCTTTTGGTGCTAATTATTTTCAAGCTTTGTTCTTTGTTTCATTAGATGAGTAGATCCCTGGAGATGAGATTGAGTTCAGCAATTATTAAAAAGAAGTCAGCATTGAAAAAGAAGCAAAGAAATGCAGCTTTTGCTAGAGCCGCACTTGTATATGAAGAAACTCAGATGAAACAGGTGGAAGAAGAGTCCATTAGACTGAAACAAGAAGCGGCAGAGATTTCCAAGGTAATTATGCAACATAGGGGGTATTTGGAACTGAGGTCATGTTTTGAAAGTGATGATCTCAATATTTCATTTTCAAGTTGTAGATAATTAATTTTTAGTGTTTGGGTAAGTTGAAATTAATTATGGTTGTCTCCCATTTTCGAAAAATCAGTTTAGGTTAGCTAATGGAAACTGATTCTTATTATTTATGACCACCTTACCTTTTAAACACTTAAATGATCAGAATTTGCCAAATACTTAACACTTGATTATCGGACAGATGAAGCTTATTCACACACTATCTGTTGCAGCTTGTTCTGTTAAATTGGTTATCTGATTGTTATCAACCATAAATAATCAGTTTTCTTGTAGCCACCCTTAACTGGATTTTCAAAAATGACAGATAATCGTAATAATTGCTAATATGCCATTTTGTTACGTCCTCATCATAAGAAAAAGTTAACCCACATTATTTTTACAGTTGCAGGAGTTCCTTATAGATCGTGGCCATTTAATCACTATGTTACAGTAAGTTGTAGCATCCGTTGTAGGCTTGAATATCTTGTTTTACTCAACATTGCTTATTTTCAAACTGGATTTGGCCACTGAAACACTCGGATGCGATCATTTTTTCGATACTTCTGTGTTAACTTGATATGTGCAGTGGAGAGATATCTGATAAGTGTCAGGATGTGAAACGGTTCAAAGAGGAGCTGGACCAGGTGGCCCCTCCAGGTGGAAATACATCATTTGACAGAAAATCATCCATTTCAGCTTCTTCAACCTCCTCAGTATCTTCTATGATACCTTGTCAGCCTCAGCCTGAGCCAGTTGATTCTGATTTGCTATTTAAAAATGGCTCAGGTATTGGCACAGGTGAGTTCAGTGATGACCATATTCAATCTGCCAATTATAAGCACATGAAAAGTGTGATTGTATTCTCTGGGGCTGTATTAAATAATCCACATGAGGTTGCAGGCATTTCTAGAGGTATCAAGAAAATGAAGATAAAGGGCGAACTTTATCGATATCAGATGAAGATAAAAGGAAAACTGTGTGCAAGTCAAATGTTTGCTAAATGTATCAAGAAGGTGAAGATAAATGGCAAACTACATAGAAATGAAATGGGCGCTAAAAGTACGAAGAAATTGAATATAAAACACAAACTGCAAGGAAATCAAGTATGTGCTAAAAGTATGAATAAAATAAAGATAAAAGACAAACGGCCTGGAAGTCAAGTAATCAGTAAATTAAAGATAAAAGGCAAGCAGCATGGAAGTCAAGTGTGTGCTAAAAGTATTAATATATTGAAGTTAAAAGGCAAACGGCATGGGAGTCAAGTGTGTGCTGAAAGTATCAGGAAATCAAAGATAAAAGCCATACAACATGGAAGTCATGTATATGCTAAAAGTATCAAGAAATCAAAGATAAAAGGCAGACAACGAGGAAGTCAAATGTGTGCTAACAGTATCAAGAGTTTAAAGATAAAAGGTAAAGGACATGGAAGTCAAATCTGTGCTAAAAGTATCAAGAAGGTGAAGATAAACAGCAAACTGCATGGAAATCAACTATGTCCTAAGAGAATCAAGAAAGTAAAGACAGAAGGTCAGCAGCAAGGATGTCACATGTGTGCTAAAATTATCAAGAAAGTGAAGATAAAAGGTCTGTGAATGGTATAGAACGGGAGGACAGCTGCAGACGACGTAGACGACGTAGGCTATATCTGATGATCTCCAGGTAACTACAATAAATGGATAATCATCCTTTAGGGCAGTGCAAAGGTGCTAATCGTGAACGATTATTCTATAGAGTTCACCAATAGTAATAATTAGAGCAGAATAAGCAAAACTCACTGCAAATGGATTTATATGGTTGAGGGGTCATATGTCTTCAGATTGAGATGGAATTCACTTTAATGATCTTTCAAAAATCAATGTTCTTTCATGTATTATTGAAAACGATGTTGACCCGTATGCGGTGCATGTGTGGTTAAAGTGTTTAACTGTGTAGAAAAAATAACTTCTTGCACATTTTGAGTATGAACCAGAGAGTGTGATTCCATTCGTGTCGTTTTTCATCAATTCCGAATTAGGTACCACTTTAAATCATCATGCAACTGACATTTGCCCAACTGAGCCCATTCTTTGTATGGCCATGGTTATTATTAAGATTGTATCAGGATATGCACTAATTTACAAGTTCTTTTTTACAAACACAATATAATAACATTTTTTTAATATATTTTTCAATATGGAAGTTTTAAGGTAACCAAAGGCATACCCATGGACCCCATCAGCCTTTGAACATTTGACTTGTTCATAATTCAGTTTGATTTCTGAATTTCTCATGAACTTGAAAAAGGTTTGCCCACACACCAAACTCAATCAAATTTCAACATAAATCACACAATCAGCTGTAATAACCACATCAGCCAAACATTTAATAAATGAATCGTGAGTTTGTGGTTTACTGAAAGTTTCTCTATCATTCATATATAAAGCACCTTACAAAACATTTCTTTCTATACACATACACAGATTGTCAACATCTATAACTTACATCTTCCTAGAGCTATTATACACTGCATGCTAATCATGTGAGCAAATGAGAAACATGGTGCACCTCCATATGATATAAATTCGTGCTTTTTGCTCCCGAATTTGCTTTGAACATCTCATTATTGACCGGTGTTTAATTGACTTGAAGGTTGATAAACTTGCAGCTGCCATGAGAAGCTAATACCAGAGAACTTGTTGAAAGCTTTCAAAGACTGCTTATGCATATTCACTTAAATGTCTCTCTATATATAGGCCAGCATAAAGCAACTTCTCCTAGAGCAGAAGTCAACAAAGTCAAAGCTATTTACAACTTCCACTGCGTAAGGCGCGCACCATAAAAGCGTTGTTGGTTTGATGTTAGTCGATTTTTTGCTTTGGATAGATGATATGTTTTTGTATGTGATACATTTGCAAACGCGGACCCCACCCGCCTATTGAGTCTTCTGTTTTCGGGGTCCAGAGGATAAGGAAAGCTACTGGCTTGTCTCTATGAACAAATGGCTAAAATATTAAAAAATGACATGTCATCATCTTTCTATCTTAGTAGAGTCATAAGGGACCATGCATGTCTTCATATACAGCTTGATAAGATGATACAAGCGTGTTTCTATGGCACATGGTGTGTCAACATGAATGATTGGTCAAACAACCAACATTTGTTTCTTGTTTTGTTACTGACACATAAGGAAGCACACACATGATTTTTAAAATGAAAAAAAAAGTATTCTTAAGGTATATAATGAGTGTTTCATTAATCTTCATTCCAAATTTTGATAAGAAAATACTGATTAATCTTAAGTTTCATACATCTTCATTACCACAGTGGGTCTTTGGGTGATGGGTTTCCCTTTGAATGGTGGGCGAGCCGGGTCACCAGTCCTGTCTGTGTTCGCGGGCGTGGGTGGTCTTTCGCCAATGAGTTTACCCGGGTGACCGGGCTTAATATTTATTCATTGGCCATTCAAAAAAAAAGGAAAAAGTTTTATCTTCTAGATTAATCTTAAGGTATATATGTGTTACCTTAAGTTCTATTTTCTATATTTATCTTAAGGTAAACTTCATTTCTATGGACAGTTATGACAGTTTGATGTTAACACGTTTACGTTGTTTAAACGTTGGGTCATCGATTGTTTATTTGTAACTTGATCTTCACTAGTAACACATAATCATATGGTTGTTACATGTGATTATTTATTGTGACATGCAGTTTGAAATTTAAATCAAATGTTATGGATCATTTATTGATTGCAATTTAGGTCATGTTTCAGTGGCTGAGATTTGTTGTAGTTGAGAGCTTTGGCTGCACGCTCTGGGTTTGAATCCGACAGTTTGTCATGTATCATCATCATATAGGAAATTAGGTACAGCTCATACCTCAGGCATTTGACCCTTCCCCACCATGTCTGCTAGGAGATCAATTTACAAACATGAGGTAAATAGAACCGATAACGTCTTCTAACATGCGTTTTACTGTCGTTGATCGACGTTTAACTGTTGCATAGTTTTATACTCTCTCACCAGCTATAAACCTTTTGAAACCTGCTAATTATACAACAGGACAGACTCATGAGCCTATTGTTACTTTTTATAAAACTTGCTAACTTAAAATTAGTCAGCAGTCCCATTAAAATTGTGTCGTCATTGTTGTTGGCACCTTTGTTGCCGCCACTAGCACCATCGTGGGTGCCTATATCGATGACCCCGACACTATTGCCATTTGTCGGCACTAGTTAGACTGTTTTGACTCGAACCAAATTGATACCTTTATATAGTGCTCAATTTGGAGTCGAAACCATTCGACCATGATTTATGTTTTGAGTTCGTGTTCATAAGGTTGAGCAACAACTCCTCTATGACGTTTGTCCAAATGTTTAATTGTTTAAGGACGTTTTCAGTCAAATCTTATGACCCCATAACTTCAAGCGTATTAAAGTTGTATTCGTTTTAGTTCAACTTATCTCAATTAAGCTTTTTATTCTCCAATCCATTGGTCCATATATGAGTTTGTTAACTCTTGAATTATCTCCCTATCAATTACACTTTATTTATAGTGATTGTTGAGGACATAGGGTCATGATATGAGACCATAATTCTCAATACAAGTAGATGGTCATTTTCAAAATTTCATGTGAACTTTAAACAGGCCCTGTGTTTGTTTGTTGAAGATTTGTATGTCGGGTTTATATGTTGATAATGGGGTTCGACCCACATGCTATACCCTTTGTCGTGGTGTTGTTGGAGAATCATGTCCATACAAATGCCATCATAACCTTATCGGCAATGAGTTAGAAAGCGACAAGTTTTTTGTCAAATAAGATTCTTGTGGTTTTGTTTGCAATAATAATACATCTAAGTGCTTGATGTGATCATACATGAATATTACCTTTCTTTTTATTTTTATTTTTATTTATTATGTGTTGGCTTTAATCTTTGCAATTTAGAACGAAATTTGTGTTTCAAATCTAAGCCACATCACTTTTACAAAAGTACTTGAGTGTTCAACCTTATCTGTATTAATATCATCTTAAGTGGACTTTAAAAGTAGCATCATGATATAATAAAAGGTATTTTAGTGCATGTATTTAGTTTATTCGGAGCTATAAGTGAGAATTAATTTTGAGAGAAGTCGAATTAATAACAATGTATTTTTAGTTTTATTTTTTCAAAAGATCATGTTTGGTGTTTGATTTAGCTTTTGTTTTACGTAAAATTATGGAATCGCTTTGACAAGAATGAATATATGGTGGAAGCCCAATGTCAAATTCCAAATTCATGAAGATTTGATTCATGTAAATAGGAAAGTCCAGTTCGTCAGCTTAGGTTTAAAAAAATTTCATTGTTTATCTGTAGCTGTTGTAAGCCCCGGCGGCGACAGGTGGCAAGGATGGGACGGGCGGACAAAAGAGAGGGAACAAGTTGTCTGTGGCTACAGACGGCCATGAATGGAAAACGTGAGTGTGGCTAACGTGGTGGTAGAGAGTGCGCGTCTGTAGCCACAATCGTTTAGATGAATGTCAATTTAAAAATGTATAATATGTTTTCAAACCAAATCTTACCTTTGTAGCTTTGCTATGAGTAAGGTTTAACTGAGTACGTTTAGTTTATGTTATTGTTTTGCGACATTGGAACATAAAATATTGCATTGATTGAAACAAGGAAATAGTAATGTAGAATAACAAAAGCAACTTCAAGACTTAGAAGTCAACTTTGAACATCTGAACCGAGACTTGAACATTCAAATATCTGAACTGAGACTTGAACCTTCAATCTCGTAAGGAGACGAACACATCACACTCATCTTGTTACATATAGTTTAAAAGATAGAAAGTCAAAGAGAAGAAGACAAACCCAAATCAATTTATAGCTACTATTCTCATTCCATACATCCTTAAGTACAACTTAAATTATCATACTTAACTATCAACTAGTGGTTACTTAGAAGCTTAAGTTGGTTAAGTATTTACACAATCAATCCCTAATTTCTATTATTTGTCTATCAACTTTCAACATTCAGTTGGCACATACAATACCGTGATACTCATCTTTTATATTTTATTATGTTTTCGTGCAAAGACAGTTTGTACCACATATGGCATATTATTTTGTTATATGAGTTTGAGAAAGACATATTGTTACCGGACTTTGAATCTCTAATCACGTTGAATGATTACCGTAGACTTCTATAATGATATGATTCACTAAATCAACAAAAGAATTATGACAAAATAAAAAACATTCATAACGATTTGTTGATAACTTATGTGTCAAAAGTTAATAAATTGATTACAATGTTTTTGAGAGTGTTGAATACTTCAAAACATATTGAACTCACTGATTACAGATTCATAAAGATCTGAAACAAGACTTATAAAAAGGATGTATTTGTTTTTACTTTCTCGCCTTATGTCGATCTTTTTGTCAAGTTCTTATAGCTAATATATATTATAAATTTGAATCAAAGGATAGAAAACTTTACTAAAGTAGCAAACATACTACATTTGTTTTTTGGTATTAGTATGTCAGTTATCACTCGGGTTTATGACCTAGTATTTTTTCAACTTGTAAAACTTTTGAGAAATGATAAGCTCATGAGTATGAAAAATGGACTTGTAACCTTTTCAAATTTTTTAATAAGCTTATAAACCAATATATTAAGGAAATTTTAGATATGACTTTTAAGTTTGGCCATGAAATTTAAGGATATTGTAGATATAAAAGTCGAATAAAATCGATGAACATTAATATGATTCGGTGATTAACCAATATCATAATAAACCGAGTCACCCATATATTGTGCTATCTAGTTTGTTTGGAAACGTACATAAAAGTTAAAACCCGATAAACTGCTAATATGTTATTTTTCCTTTTGTTATTAATAAGTTTTGTTATGATGTTTAGGATATATGCCATGTTATGGTATTAACTTTTCATGTATGTTTCATGTTTATGCTACAAAAGAAAAGAAAATGAAAAAAGAGTTTTTTTAATGAGCCGGTGGTCTTTAGGGCGGCAGACTGAGTCGCTGGTTTTTGGGCAGACCGAGTCGCTGGTCTTTGGGCAGACCGAGTCGCTGGTCTTTGGGCAGACCGAGTCGCAGGTCTTTGGGCTGACTGAATCGCTAGTCCGCAAGCTAGTTTTTGTATCCATTAGTTACATTTTTTTTCATACATGCTAACATACACAAAATGTACAAAACAAACTCAATGTCTCAAATACACGAATTTTGGCCTAGCTAATGTATACCCGACCCGTACCCGGGTGTACCCGGTTCGTACCCGGAAAAAACCGGCGGGTTATACCCGGTTTGGGGTATTTTGAAATTTCCCGGACCCGGACCGAACCGGTTGAACCCGGGTTGTACCCGGTTTCGACCGTTTTTTTTAAGTAGTCATTTTTAACGGCTATATAGCCGTTGGGGACCAATTTTGACCGTTTTTTTGTTGTTTTTGCCCCTAAAATAAGTATAAATGGGTGTGGGTTGATATGGTAAGGTACCCAAGCTTCAAACACAAAAAAAACATACGCAAAAAACGCAAACAATACTCTCGTTTACTCTCAAATCTCAATATGGCTCATTCTCAATCTTCCGTTGGTCAAGGTTCATCGAACTCTCCAAACGTCGTTCGTGTTCTTGCACACAATCGTAACATGGATGTTTGGTGCAATTGGGATATGGTTGAGTTGAGTGACGGATCTGTAAAGGCTCGTTGCAAGTTTTGTAGAGCTTTGCTTGCTAAAGATTCTAACACGACTTTAACAAACACATTAGCAAGAAGTTTTGTAAGTCGTTGAAAAATAATCCGGATTCGCAACAAACACAATTAAGTGGAGACGGTGAAATCTTTAATTACAATGTTAATGAGGTTCGAGATCGAATGGCATGATTCAAGAAGCTTTGCCTTTCAATCACTTTGACAACCCTCGGTTAACCAACTTAATTCGAGAGACGCTTCAACATCGTTACACTCACGTAAGTCGTACTACACTTAGACGTTATTGTTTAAAATTATGGAAGCAAACAAAAAATGATTTAATTGTATTATTTGAAAATATAAATACCGGTGTAAACTTAACTAGTAACGTTTGGTCAGCGCCACATGGTTTGCCCGAATCGTACCTTTGCATCGCCGCTCATTGGGTAGATCCCAGCTCATGGCAAATGATGAAACGTACGATTGCATTTGATCTATTTTCGTATCCACACACCGGAGAGTTTTTATTTTACTTTTTGGATAATGTAATAACTACTTTTAATTTACAAAATAATATATTTTCAATGGCATTTGATAACGCTTCCAACAACATAACTGCGGTTGAAAAATTAAAATTAAAATATCTTCCGATTGCAAACGGTGACTTTTTTCATACTCGTTGTGTTGCACTTATTATTAATTTAGTAGTGCAAGATGGTCTATCCGTACCATTTATTGATAGCTTTATAAAAGCTTTTCGATTTATGTTACACGACGTTTTTAAAAAAAGTAGAAAAATATATCAAGATTATAAACAACTTTGTAAGGATACAGAATCTAGATTTTTAGGGTCTAATTGGGATGTACCTACTAGGTGAAATTCGACTTGTCATATGTTTGATTGTGCTTTAAAACAAAAAGGCACTTTAAAAGCTTTTCATAATAGTCTTTCGGATAATTGCGAAGCCGACCTGTTTTCGAATTTGGGTTGGAAAAATATTGAACATTTATCCGAATTTCTTGAGATGTTTAAATACTCAACTACAAAATTATCGGGAGTTTGTTATCCTACTAGTTATTCGGTGCTTCAAGAATTATATTTCATGACTTTGAATTTTAAAAAGTTTCAAAATAAAAATAATATGTTTAGAGAAATAATAGAACCAATGAAAGACAAGTTTAAAAAATATTTTCTTGAGTTACCACATGTTTTTACTTGTACCGGTACTTTAAATCTCTTTTTAAATGTTGTGGGGGTAGAATGTTTAATAGATAAGATAAATGACAAATTGGATATACATAACGAAAACCCCAATTTTTCAACCGAGGCAAAAATAGTTTTTAATAAAAGTTTGAAAATTATTTATAATTTTTTATTTAAATAAATATGGGCCTAACGTAAATATAACTACGCCAAAAGAATCAACCTCAAGTGCTAGTACCTCGTTTAAAGACCCCGTTATGACTATGTTGAATGTTGTTCGGGACGTGACGGCTAAACGTCAAAAGGGTAACGCCCTAACAAGTGAACTTGGTATATATAGTACGACGAATTTTATTTCAACTATGAGTACTCAAGATTATCATGCATTTGATATTTTGGCTTGGTGGAAAGGAAAGAAATCCCAATTTCCAATTCTTTCCGCTATGGCTCGTGATTTACTAGGCGTCCAAGCTTCTACGGTAGCTTTGAAGTCTGCGTTTTCTCTTAGTGGCAGGGTAATATCATGACGGAGAACAAGATTAACTCCGGAAGCGGTGGAGATGTGCATTTGTTTAAAGGACCACTTAGACACGATGGATCGTATACAAGACAAAACAAATCTTGAAGACGAAATTGCAATCGAATCTAAAGTACACGATGAAGAGATAGAAGAAGGAGTGTCTTCTGGTATATCCGACGAAGAATTAGCATTTGATGAAGCCTCTCGAAAAAAATAGACGATTAGTTAAATAAAAATTTTATATTATTTTTATTGATTGGTTAATGTATTTTTAAGTTGTCTTAATAAATAAATAATAAATTAATGAGTTAATGTTGTTATAATAATAATAACAATAATAATAATAATAGTAATAATAATAATAATAATAGCAATAATAATAATAATAATAATAATAACAATAATAATAATATTAATATTAATAGCAATAATAATAGTAAAAAAAAACCGGTTGTACCCGTTCTGAACCCGACCCAGTCCGGACCCGACCCTAACCGGGTAGGCCGGGTAGGGTTTTACGGTGAGCCAACCCAACCCGGGTTCGTACCCGGGTACACAAAAAACCGGTCGGCCCGAACCCGGTTTGAACCCGATTCCGGGTCCGGCCCAATACCCGGTTTGTGCAACTCTACAATGTTTAGTATACAACTCAATCTAGTAACCAATGGCCCAACATGTCCAAGTCCAACTAACCAAAGGGCACCCATCAAATTCGTTAAGAAAATTCAAGAATTATAGATAGGCAACTTAAATTGTCTTATTTCAAAAACTTAAATATCATCGTATGTAACAATAATTTATTTGCTATTGTGCTGCTAGTCACGTAGTAGAGGCTCTTATGCCTCTTAGAGTGGAGGTATTAGGTTCAATCTCCCCAACTAAAAGATGTAGTTAGTAATATGAGTAGTTATAGTTGTTCAAAAGAAAATAATGTATTTATTTATTTTGTTAGCACATTAGCTACTTGTAAATTTAAGAAGCAAATCAATAATTTTTTAAAGGTTTTCGAGCCAAGATCCATCTTGAGCCATATTTTAAAAATCATGTATTTTAATATGTTACATGGATAGGTCAAGTTGTTTGCTACCTCAAAAATAGATGAGAAAAAGATCTTAACAAGTTAACACGATGGATATAGAAAATGCAGTCACCCTGTAAACTATTGAACCTAGGGTTAGGTTAGAGACTCGTGAAAAACACAAAGTTCAACCTAGGGTTAGGGACTCGATTCTAACCTACCTCATCCCATCTCGACTAACTTAATAAGTGTTTTGGAGCTAGATAAGAATAAACTTAGAGCCTTTGACCCCGGTTACACCGATTAGACTACTTTTACAGAAAAAAAAACATACTTTTACAAATACCTTTATATGAAAAACCATTTTAGTAAAAAAGAAATCTAAAACCGAAAGATTTTAATATTAATTTAGGATGCCCACATCCCTTATTTTATAAAGTATTGGCCTACCTCAAATGGGAATGGGATATTCAACGTCTTCACTTGGTTGAAAAGGATTTTAGATAAACGTACATACGTGTCGATTTTTTATTTTTCATGTATAAATTTTCAAACCCTATTACGTATGATTATTATTATAACATATGGAAGTGATGCATGGTGAGATAAATAACAAAAGTAACACGTGTAACGGTACTTTTATTAATAACTACATACGTATAAAGATGAATAATATAACCCTATTATGTCATATATGATTATTATAACGTCTGATTGTGATGCATGCAGATTAATAAATAGAAAAAGTAACACGTGTACGATATTTCTGTTACAAGTATAATTTTACGCATAAAAAAACATTGAATATAGCCTTACTTTTTATATTGATATTTTTAAACCGATATGTAATCGACAATGACATGAGTTCCCAAAGGATATATTTTTATCGACATATTATAGAGTGATGATTGATATTATTGGAAAGAGTAACCACACATTCAATCCTAAAGCAGTCGGTCAATATTCCTTGTATATTTGCATATTCTTTTGTAGTATGAGACATGTAAATTTAATTTTGGTTTATAATCTAATTAAGAAGTGGTAGATTCAATTTCAAAATTGAAAATACACACATTTCGTATATATATATAATAATTTTGAAGGCTTAACTACATGAAATTTTCTAGTTTTAATTCTAATGTCCAATTACCTGTGTGCAGAAGATGGTTCGGTTTGCTTTTTACCCGAACCAGTGGGTAACCTGGGTGCTTAAATTATTGAAGATGTTTATTGAACTTCCTTGACAAATAAACTTATGCAAAATAACGTCATATTTTACTAAAATAATGTTGATATATGATTATCAACTAAGAACTTGGTGTTACCAACGATGGAGCTTTGCTTGAAATAAATATATATTTTGAGAATTAACAATATATTGAAACGTATTATATATTTGTTCTGAAATAAACGTATCGTTCTCTCTCTTTGCTAATATTATCAGTTTATCACCGCTAGGCGCTAACCATGAATTAAATTATACCAGCAGCTGACCAAATTTCTAATTTCAACAGCCTCCTTAAACCCTTTTGAAGTGGATTCTTAAATTCAAAAATCGCAACCAAGAAGAACAACTTTCACGTGTACAATCAAGCATTAAACATATATACCTACACGTATGTTTTAGTAATTTAAATAATTTATGTATGAACACTGGAAAATTGATTTAAGGTGTGGTGAGAAATGAATGACCCATACGCAAATGCCCGACAAGAAGCCCCTAGAATCATGTGTGACGCATGACTAGAGTTTTATGGATCTAACTATCTTACACATTTTCATGTGACAGTAAACTCAAAGTCAGAAGGGTCTAATATAATTCGAATATTCATTGCATATGGTAAACCTGTATAAAGTAATACCGGTAAAACATGACAAGACAAAGAGGTCGGGTCGATAACAAGTCATGCATGTTCGGGTCAAAGTTCAAACGCGTCTTGTAGCATTATTATAACACAACTTAGCAATGTTACTGGTTTGCCACCAACAAATCTAACTCTCAACGTTGACAAAACTTTCAATTTAAACTATTAACTTTCTAAAGTTTCAACCTTTTCAATTTAAACTCTTTACTTTTTGAATTTTCAATTCATACTAATATAATATACTCTTTTAACATATTAAAATTTTACTAATTTGATTTTTCTTCACTAACTTACGGTAATTAACTTTTAGTTTTGTTTTCTTGATGTCTTGGTATAAATTTGTTAAAATCGATATTGAGAATAAGGTGTTTTTGTTATTGTAGATTATATCGATTATGTTTTCTATCTATATTTCAATCCACTAAACCAAGGCATCACAATTTTATGAGTTTTTTATGTATTTAATTTACGTAAATGTCACAACCGCATCCTAGTATAATTTTCTTTTAAAACGGGGTTATTTTCAGCATAAGGTGTTTTTTTTGTTATCATGGTTATCTCAGTTGTTATTTTCTATTTATGTTTTGATCTCTAAAACAAGTAGTTGTTGTAACATCATGTAATTTTGGTTAGCATTGTTATTTTTGTAAGGACCATTGTTGCCATATGTGAAACTTATGGACCATTTATGTTTATTGTCTTAATTGTTTTAATTTTTTAATTTGAAAGTTAATAATGTTAATTATTACTTAATAAATAAATAATGATCATAATAATAACAAAAATAATAATAATAATAATAATAATAATAATAATAATAATGATGATGATGATGATGATGATTATGATGATAATATTAATAATAGTAAAAATTATAAAAATAATAATAATAACTAAGAATAATAATAATAATAATAATAATAATAATAATAATAATAATAATAATAATAATAATAATAATAATTTGTAAAAAGTTATTAAACTTAAAAATGTTTAAAATTTGGAGTTAAGAAGTCAAGGTGGCTTTATTGTCAATTTAGGAACTTTAAACATAAGGTTCTTATATAAAATGATAAAATCAAAACTACAGGGACTAAATTGTAAATTACCAAAACCCAACCCCCCATTTCTTTTCTCTCCCCGTATTTCTGGCGGAGCATTCCGGCCGCCGTCGGCCATCCTTCCGGCAACCCCCAAGTGGCTATTTGTTGTACAAATTTGATCCCCAAACCGTTCCAAATGTCACCAGGATTACGTTTCGAACCTTAAGTACCCTTTAATTGTAGTTTAAGACGACAATGAGTGTCGATTTAGTTTGGTAACCGTCAACCATAATCCCTTAAACCGTTCGAACGTTAAAGCACAGTAATAATCCAATTAATGATACCTAATCGTTGGATTAATCAATTCTAAACTGTTATCAAGTGTACTTCTATCTGAAACACACAAAATTGTCACAATCGAACATCATCTTCATCGTGAGTCTGCAACTTAATCGACGCCCACCTTCCAATCAAATTGAACCGAAATTGACAAGGGGTATTGCATCAGGAGCATCGTTTGAAGCTACCCATGACGTTAATTCGATTAACTTCATCGCTTTCACATCCTTTGATTCGACATTAAACCGCCACTTGTTCATCTTTGCTTCTTGACGTGTTAAGCTTCAATCAGGTAATTGAAACCACTTACACATTCGTTTCATCATAGGGAACAAAAGCCTTATGGTTCCAAGCACTAAACTAGTCGATTTGATCTTCATTTTGGATTAACCCGAATCTAGTGTTCGTGGTTTGGGGGGGAAGTCCATTAGAGACATGCTTTTTAAGTGTCAAAAACCAAGCTTAACCAAGGCCTTAGCCCTAGTTCACTGGTTATGTCTTTACTCCCCTAAGCATGAGGTCCGAGGTTCGAACCCGGGCACCATCATGCTTTATTTTTATTTTTACTTTATTTTTAAAGGCTTTTAGTCCTTACTGAGTCGGGGGTCTCTTTGGAAACGGTCTCTTTATCTCCCAAGATAGAGGAAAGACTCGCCACCAACTACCCCTTTCAGACCCTGCTCTTGAGTGAGATTTACTGGGTATGTTTGTTTGTTTGTTTGTTTTAAAGGCTTTTAGCCTCAATTTAGTTTTTGAAATTTTTTAATAAATACAAAAAAATGTTTTTATAAAACTTCTTATATTTTTAAAACCCACCAAATATTTTCTGTAATTTTCTTTTTAAGTTTAGTTAAACAAATAAATTTTTTAAAAATTTTTAACAAAGAGCTTTGAATAATTTCTTATAAAATGGATTTTAAATAATAATTGATAAATTGTTGTTGGTCTAAACGTTTCTTTTTACTTAATATTGTTTAAATCATGCTTATTTTAAATAATTACTCAAATATTATATTTAAATTTTATATATTTAAATTTTAATATTTATGAACGATTCAATTCCACCTTATTTATATTTAAACATATAAAGAATATATTTTTAAAAGTACATATAAAAATGCCCAAATCTACTTAAAACCCTAGCCCTCGTTAATTCGCCAAGCTTAATGTCATTAAACTTAAACGTTGCAAACATATTTATATTTAGGTGTCTTGAGACGGTTTACGTTAGAACGACGCATATTAATTTCTTATTAATTATCAATTATATATTTATTGATCAAGTGAGTATTTCTATACTCCTGTTTTCATATTTTCACACTTTGAGGTGAAACATGTTACTTTATAATCATGGCACTTGTAAATTCGTTTGATTCTTGTAAACTCTTGGCAATTCACTTATATGTTGTGGTTAGTTGATCTTTGTAATGACAATGTATTGACGATTATATGTACAATCATTAACTATTGTTAGCCTGGCGACTTCATAGATCTATGGGCTTGACAAGCCTGCTTGGTTAATCCAAGTACACTTAGCTAATCGTATAAATTTGTAAACGCGGAATACTTGTAAACTGTCAAGGTTTGATTGTACATCTGTCTTACATCCCTAATTACTTTCTTCACTAATTTATAACATGAATTGCCATCTTTTATATACTTATGTATTAAAAAATATGAAAATCTCACCAATATTATGTTGACATTTTATTTTTAACATGTTTTAGGAAATGCGCAAGTATGATAGTCATCTTTGAAGCTTATTCACACCTAGGAATGGACCTAGATAAATAAATGGATGGACTTGAAATATTTCTTATCATGCATTATTGATTTTCTTATTTGAGACTTATGTTTGTATGATACATCTAAAACTTATGATATTTGAGTTTAATAATAGCGTTATGTGGCTGTGAACGATCTTAACCCTCACATCTCGACGTTTCCACCGTCAAGGTTGGGATGTGACAGCTATAACTTCATACGTAATTTTCAAGTATTTAACTATGTTGATATCACTATCGCAAAACGTGTAACGAAGCTAACAGACATGCCACATCGCACAAGTATAAATCCTTCTAAACTTCTAACTTCAAAAAATGAAATCAAGTAATTCAATTTCCTTAGCAGCATGAATGGATAATCTATATAATTTTATAGAAAATTAATTTTTTAATTAAAAAAATATCAATAGAATGTAAAAGCTAGTGTTAGTTAGAAACTTCTAGTTGCACATGTCATCACTTTCGCTCCTTTTTGTTTTCCTGTCGTGCTTAACTGTTAAACACATATTATATAATACTAAATGTTATATAATAACAAATTAGGAATTGACTAACAATGTAACATTCCCAAAGAATAAACTAACTATAATATCAGATGTTTTTTTGGGGGCAAAACGAAGAAAATGGGGCTAAGGTTCGAACAAAATTACTATATATTGTTCTATACGCATGGAGTTGTGTATTGTTATATATTGAACTATGTGTGTTGTCGTACTTATGAGTTGTCTAAAGGGTATCACGTGAGTAGTAATGGCCCGGTTAGTAGACCGAAAATGTCATATTTAAACACTTAAGACCATACACTCAATATAAAGGCGAGACTAATGTATTCAAAGTAATACACAAGATTTTGTTGTGATTTATATGAATCCAATTTCTATAAGTTAACGATCAATCTTTAAGATTAAACTTGATCGAAAGAGGTAAATTCTTTATTTTTCTAACTTAATACGTATTTATCTTGTTGTTAGAACTAAATGTTAAAATAAATAAATAAATAAATAAAAAGCCGAAAATAATTATAAAAAAGGAAATGCTAGATATTTTCTTATTTGCCTATATGTCAAATGTCTGTGATTTATACATCACTTTCCTTTATTGAATGAGCACCATGCTTGTTGACAATTTCTTAAAAAAATGGTTGTGTATTAATGAGCTTTCATGTGTGTTAATGAGCAGCATGTCTATAGATTGGAGTTTGGAGTGGCATGGTCATCACCATCATCAATATAATAATCACTGTTTTATTTCCTGTTTTAATAGTCATAACACAAATTATAGAAGTCATTTTTGTTTGTCTTGCTAAAAAACATGTAAGTTAATTAGTATGTATAGTTAAATAATATAATTAAATAATAAATCAAATATCAAACTAGTCTAACCCAAATAAATACCCCATCTAAATTTAGTTCGCCCATGTTGATGAAAACCTAAATTTATTTGGCAAATATATATAGTTTTAGTCGTAAAAACCTTATTATGTAAATGGTAGAGTCTCCAGAACGAACATACTTGTACAATAAGTTAAACCAAACATCTTTAAATAACAATTAATATAGGTTCGAATCAAAATTGACAAGCACCACGATGATAGTTTTGGAAGTGGAGACGTTGGTATTAACGAAGTCGAGTAGGTGGTGGCAGTGTGGTATGATGACAATGCTAAACAAATATACAATTCAAATTATTATTATTATAATTTATCTTTTATTTGTATTATGTTTCTTTACAACTCAATCTATGAAAATACATACACCAGCTTTAACTCAAAAGCTTATACTAATTAAATACCAACCTAATAAAATTTAATTGTTTAAGTTAGGCATTTCTTAATTACTCGTATAAGTAAATCTCCTTGGAAAACTAAAACAAGACAAATTTAAATTTGAAAAGGGATGTCATTTTGTTATGACCAAGGAATTATAGGAGGTCGTGAGCATTTGTTCACAAATTTAAAACTCATATTTTGTACGGTCACGTGAAACTCCATAAAAAAAGAAAATATAAAACACGCTTAAACTATTATTGCTTAACAACTTGTAAATAAAGAAAATAACTAATTATTCATTGAGCATTAAGTTTACAATATCGTCTCATTTAAGCAAAAATAACATGGCTAATAACTTAATATACACAAATTAACAATAAATAAGACCATAATCTCCTGTCGACAGATAAAATCAACATATAAACAAATAAAATACTCGGGTCAAACCGACCATTATATTATTGGTTACAATTTTTTCTTTTAAAGAATTAAATCTTTATATTAATAAGAATAATAATAAATGTGGCATAGAGTACTTCAAAAAATCCATATAATTCTTTCAAGATATGCAACGGTTAAGCTAGCATCTTGGAGGTACATCACACGTTGTTTCCGCGCTTTATACTTGTTTACTACCGCCGTTGCTCCACCATACGCCGTCGTTCACCACAGCCACAAACATATAAACTCCAACAACTCAGATTATTGTAATCATTCCATATTGTTGCCAACGAAAAGGGTAAAGTTGAAATCTTGACCTTTTGTCCTTCAAGATTTTGATTATTTGAAAAACCCTGAAATCTGGGGGTGTTATTTGTTCTGATTCTGCTAAATAGATGAGTTTTGAGCTTGATTTGAGGGTTTTATGGTGATTTGATTGATGGTATGGTGTAATCTTTTGAGATTTAGAGCTAATTGCAATTGGTGAATGGAAATGTTGTTTAAAGAAGTTGTTTTTGGGTTTCTTGATTTAGTTTGTGTAGCTAGAACCTGATGTTTGTTGCTGTTTGTAATCCAATTTGTGGGTGTGGTTTGGTGTTAAAGAGTATGATTAAACCCAATAAAGTCTTTTTCAAGATACCCATAAAAATTGTTTCTTTTAATGTTTAGGTTTGAGGGATAACATATGCCTTTAGGTCTTTTTTGGATTATGATCTTCTGTTATTGGATACAAAAGGAATTTTGAGATTTTATCTTATAACTTGATAGATGGGTATGGTATAATGACATTTGTATTTAATTTTCATGTGTCTTAATCTGTTTCCTTAATTTCTGCTTGCATCTTGATCTTTGTTTTCAAGAAACAAGAATATGATCTTTGCATAACGGGTGTTCCAATTTATGGGCTTGTTTGATCATCAAGTGATTAATTATCTGAACTAGTTGCCTTCTTGTTGCAAACTAATAGCCATTTTTGTAAAATGCATAAATTATACATAAGTATGAGCAATCTCAGACAAACTGTGGAAATAAAGATGCAAAAAACGACTGCACTTTATATTTTTCGATAAAAATATTCTTACCTTTCTGTAGAAAAAAATAGGAAAATAAAAGCCATGTATGATACTATGATGGTTTAACAGTTGTCTTTTAAGAGATTAGGGTTTAATTTTTGAGATTAATTCATTGTTCTTTGTTAATCTTAATCAGCCAAATGATACTACAAGTACAGCGGTTAGATAAAGCTCACTCTAGCGTTCCTTAGAGTTCTTTTTGGCACTTTAGCAAATAAAATAGTTAGAAATCTCATTCGCTCCCATCTAAATGTCAAATCTTATGCAACTACTATTTGAATTGTAGGTAGCATTTGATCTTCAAGACACAAAATGGCTACTCTTTCAGATATATCAGTTTCTGCTTCCATTAATACTTTATCTGCATTCCTATTTCTTGTGGCATTTGCAATTTTACGTCTTCAACCCATGAACGATCGGGTTTACTTCCCAAAATGGTATATCAAAGGCATACGGGAAAATCCAAGCACTTCAGGGCATCTAGTAAAACACTTTGTCAATTTAGATGTTAGAATGTATATAAGATTCTTGAATTGGGTGCCTGCTGCTCTAAAAATGCCGGAACTTGAGCTTATAGAGCATGCTGGCCTTGATTCTGCTGTGTACATTCGAATATATCTTCTCGGGTTAGTCCTTTTCTTGACCCGTTTCATTTACTCACCTGTTTAACTTGTTGAACCTTTTGATCTAAACTTTTTGTTTCATATTCTCAGTACTTATTTTCACTTATTATATGCAGCTTGAAAATATTTGTTCCTATTGCTCTACTTGCTTTTGGTGTGCTGTTACCTGTCAATTATACTGGTGGAAATTTTAATATTATGAGCCTCCGTATGAAAGATATAACGTTCGGTGAGATAGACAAGTTTTCAATATCCAATGTCCCACCTGCATCTAAAAGGTCTGCTTTGGTTTACAAACCATTAGAGGTGTCAAATTTAACTGGTTTTCTCATGAATGGGTTGATTCCTGATAAGTTTTATCTTTAACAGGTCAAATGGGTCAAAAGTCCTCAAACATGTTGTTCTAATGAAAAGCCTCCTAAATATTTTGATAAATTATGTTATTATGTATGCCATAAGTAGTTGTTTTAAAAAGTTCAGAACGTTCAAACGAAAGTTGTTTTTGCCTCAGTCCAGCCCAACCCATACATTTTGAGAAATTGATTATATTTCTCAGGCTCTGTCCCTGAATCTATGCATTTGAGCACTTGAAAAATTGATTATATTTTACCAGGTTAGCTGCACATATAATAATGGCGTATGTCTTCACATTTTGGACATGTTATATTCTTTACAAGGAATACAAAATTGTAACGGACATGAGGTTGCATTTCCTTGCTTCTCAAAGTCGTCGTCCTGACCAATTTACAGTAAGTTCTGGGTGCTCATTTATAATTTTATGATAATATTGTTGAGGTTTTTTCATGATTTTTATTTCTTGTTAGGTTCTTGTCAGGAACGTCCCCTCGGATCCTGATGAATCTGTTAGTGAACATGTTGAACATTTCTTTCGTGTTAATCATCCTGGTCAATATCTTACACATAAGGTTTGTTGTAAAAGTTGGATAGTCTTTATCTCAATTTGCTCAATTATGAAACTTTTCTTGTAAATTGTATCTAGATTTAATATATGCGTTTATTTCTTGAATATGAAGGTGGTTTACAATGCAAATAAGCTTGCGAAAATGGTGAGTAAGAAAAAGGATTTGCATAATTGGCTTATTTACTACACCAATAAGTATGAGAGGAATCCCAATAGAAGGCCAACCACGAAGGTTTGTGGTTAAACATTCATTTGTTCTACATTTTGATTTTCTTTAAAACTTTTGAAGTTTAAATATCATGTTTAGTTATCTGTATAGACAGGTTTTTGGGGTCTTTGGGGAAAGAAGGTCGATGCAATTAATTACTATACTGAAGAAATCGAGAAGTTGAGCAAAGAAGTGAGTGTGCATCATTTGATTCATGATCTTTTCTGCATCATAATTTAAGTATGTGCAAGAGACATTTCGGTCCATGCACTCAAAAATCGAATTTTATATTTTAATCTTAATGTGTCAAATAAGATAATTACCCATTAATTAATGGGTCCGATGGGTTGAACAGGTCGAAAGGCGGAAGCGAGTAGAAATGGGTAACGTATGCAATCATATATACTATATCGTTTATTTATTAAATTAAAAAAGGACAATATGATCATCTGGTCTGGCTCATTTTGACCTGTTATCCAACCCATACAACCTGCATATTTTTGCCACCTATAACTGTCTTTACATCAGTAATTGTGTAATCGAACCCAGCCCTACCAAATTTAGCCATATTGAAGAGTGATCATGACCCATGCCAGCCCGTTTGACCCTCTTGTTTGTCACCTCTTTAACGGTTTTATTAGTTTTTTTACATCTGATAATTTTGTAAACTAGGAAGTAGCAGAACGAGAACGGGTGATTGATGACCCTGAAGCCGTGGTTCCAGCTGCATTTGTCTCCTTTAGATCACGATGGGGTGCAGCCGTTTGCGCTCAGACCCAACAAACTAGGAATCCAACCCGTTGGCTCACAGAATGGGCTCCTGAACCACGTGATGTCTACTGGAGCAACCTAGCCATACCATTTGTGGAACTCAATGTGCGAAAATTGATCATGGCTGGTGCTCTATTTGGCCTTATTTTCTGTTTCATGATCCCAATAGCCATTGTTCAAACTTTGGCCAACATTGAATCAATCGAAAAAGTTCTTCCCTTCTTAAAACCCCTTATTGAGAAGTAAGTAATGCCTATTATATATCCAAATAATATTTATCAAAATCAAATCTTTTTGGTGTATCCTGAATTCTTGGTCGTGTTCAGAAGATCTGCCAAATCTTTCATTCAAGGGTTTCTTCCCGGGATTGTGTTGAAGATCTTTCTCCTTATTCTTCCAATGATCTTAATGGAAATGTCTAAAATGGAAGGATATGTTGCTGTTTCGGATTTGGAAGCAAGATCAGCTGCAAAATATCATCTATTCTTGCTTGTGAACGTGTTTCTTGGAAGTATTGTTACAGGAACCGCACTTCAACAACTTAAAGAGTTCTTGAATAAGTCTGCATCCGAGTATGTGTTTACCCTTTTCAGTTTGAATGGATGTGTATGTAGGGGCAGCAAATGAGTGGGTTGGGTAACGGCCACATGGGTTTGGGTCAAAACACGCGGGTAATTACTAAAAAAACAGGTCGGGACAGAAGGGATTGACATGCCAACACTAGTTTGAATTTTGCAAATGATGAATGCATTATATAATGGACTAATGTTGGAAAAACCTATGGACTTTTGTTGAATTTGCACATTAAAAGACTTTTAATTTTCATGTGATTAAATCTATGGACTTTTAAGAACTAATGAAAATTCCTTTTAATGAAGTTTAGGGACTTAAATACCTAATAATATACAAAAATGACCTTTTCTTTATCTTGGAAAATAAAATAAAATCCACGGAGTTTATCGCTAACTTCTAAAAGCTACATGATTTAATCATGAAAAAACTCAAGTCCATGGATAAATACTCTATTATCAAAATAGTAATATATAGTCTGTTTGAATAAACTGATTCAGGGAATCACATTCCAATGACACTTCTGCCTGCTTTCAACCCTAGGGACTCGGTCGATTCCTACCTAATTTTTTATAGATTTGGCCCACTTGACCCGTTGGAGCCAAAACACAACCCAAATCGACACATTTTCAAGTGAAGAGGTCAAAATAGTCACTTGAATACTTAATCAACAAGTTGTTTAACATGATTTTGCTACTCCGTTGCAGGATTCCAAAAACTGTGGGTGTGTCGGTTCCTATGAAAGCAACATTTTTCATTACATACATTATGGTTGATGGTTGGGCTAGTGTTGCTGCAGAGGTCTTGAGACTGGTTCCATTGGTAATCTATCACTTGAAAAACGTTTTCTTGGTGAAAACCGAAAAAGACAGAGAGGAGGCCATGGACCCTGGTTCATTGCAATGGCCCATAACTGAGCCCCGTTTGCAGTTGTACTTCCTACTTGGACTTGTGTACTCTACCGTCACTCCTATACTCCTCCCCTTCATAATCATCTTCTTTTCTTTCGCCTATCTTATTTTCCGTCATCAGGTAACACTAGATGTGTCGGTTTAAACCCGTTTACTTATGAATGGGTTGATTTGGGATGTGTTTTTATCTCAAATGGTTCAAATATAAATGATTTAGTGGGAACATGTCAAGTGGATTGAAAGTTGCCCAGTGTCTATATCGAATGCATACAACCTCATAAATTGTTTTATTTAAATTATAGATCATAATGCATACATAAGCCACCCAAGTACTTAAAGTTTATACCAAGGCCACTAAAATATTAAAGGAACTTGTTAGAAAATTGTAAAACAACAAAAGGCTCCCAAATATGAAATTTTTTAACTTGTAAAAGGGCAAAAGTACCCATGAACATACTTCAATGAAACAATTATTGATCGAATGTCAAGAAATATTTGAGCATTTTTATTAAATCTAGACATGACAAAAACTTTAGCTTTAAGGGCCTTTAGAACTTGTCAGAATCCAGCATAAACAAAACCAAATTGATATTCGGGCGGCGTTAGTTAAAACTAATGTATACTTGTATGGCGTATGTATACATTATCCCTGAAAATTTTAAAAGTTTTGCGGGTCAACCCACTCATTTCAACCCAGTACTAAAAATGACCCGTTTCAGTCTCACCCACTATGTTGCCCACTTTACTATATCGAGTTGAATTTCACTAACATACGGTTTCTTGGGTTTGTTATATGGTTTTTATTAGATCATCAACGTGTACAACCAGAAGTACGAGAGTGCAGCATCTTTTTGGCCAGATGTTAATCGACGTATATTGATAGGTTTAATCATATCACAGTTTACATTGTTAGGACTTTTGAGCACGAAACAGGCAGCAAACTCGACGCCTGCTCTAATCGTACTCCCGATCTTAACCTTCTGGTTCCACAAGATTTGCAAGAACCGGTTTGAATCTGCATTCAGAAAGTTCCCATTACAGGTTAGAAATCTTTATACATGCAACCCATGTGAAAAGACAAAATTACCCTTTGCGTATTAACATTACTAAGAGCTTGATTAGAGGATGCAATGATTAAAGATACACTCAAAGGTGAAATCTTTAACCATAGTCATGTGAAAAGACGAAACTACCCTCTATGTTTTAACATTACTAAGCTTGATTAAAGGATGTAATGATAAAGAATGATACAATACACCTGAATCTTTAACCATACAACCCATGTGAAAAAGACAAAACTGCCCTTTATGTTTTAACATTAGCAAGCTTAATTACAGGATGCAATGATTAAAGATACACTAGAAAGGGCAACAGAACCACAACTGGATTTGAAAGCTTATTTGAAGGATGCTTATATGCATCCGGTGTTTAAAGGGGGACAAGTGGAACCGATGGAGATTGATGAAGAAGATGATGAATATCATATAGTTGCTACGAAGAGGACTTCGCGCAAAGGAAGTCAAGCTGGAACTACGGAGGGTAGTCCTGAAGATAGGACAGGTATATACGCTGTTTGAAGATAGAAAAATCGAACCATTATTTATTGTATTCTTTGTATAAACGAGTCTACCTTTGAATGTTAAACGCTTTAAGTTCTTTAATTGATAAAAATAATAAGATAGAGTTTAGAATTGTAGACGACAAGAGTCACTTTCATTGTCTCGTGTTATTGATAGAAAATGTCTCGACCCGAAAAGCTATCAAGATGTCTTAAATGTCTCGATTCATGTCAATCGTATTGATGAGATGGTATGGTCCGAGTCAGTTATGAGGAGTGGTTGTTTATAGTATCTTTTATGTTATGCGTAAATTCGTTTATTTTAAAAAATCTGGCTATTACCCTAATAATATAGCTTTTATGCTATATGTAACTTCATTTATTTATGCTAACCCTTGACGTTGAATTGGTTTCAAACCTCATTTCATCCCTTAAACCGGCTCCAAGCTGATATGCCGATTTCTAACTAACAGTTCGGATTGGAACCGAACCAGTTTCACCCAAACCGGTTCTGTTTTCGGTTTTGGATCGGAGGAGTATCTAGTTTCGGATCACAAACCAGTCCTAATGTAGTAATGTGAGCCTGTAGACTACACTCTACAGCCTGGTAACCAGTTTCAAAACCTTCTACGTCTTCTTGATCAAACGATGGTTTCTGATGCTGTTAGAATTCGAGCCTTTTTATCACACTCGGTCCTCGATTACACTCGTTAAAAACTTTGTGCATTTATGTTCAAATGATGGTGGGCAGAAGGCCTTTAGTGAGGAAATGTACACTGCTGATATTAATGGCATGAAGAAAAAGATGAGAACTCCTGATGTCAGTAGCGTTGATGATTGGGTTTTTGGTTTTATTAGTCATGTAAAACTGAAGTTAATAACTACATCGAGCACAAAAGAACTTGTAGTTTAATGGTATCTGTCATCTTGTGTGTACGTACTGGTGTCTCTCACTTTAAGGTTGAAAAGAGACACTTTCCATTAAAGGTTCGAGTCGCATGATGTATAGAAGTAAGGTTCAAGGAATAGGATTAGATAGATGTGTTTGTTTACCGTCCTAAAAAAAGTTACTACATCGAGCATGGGTTCCGGTGCTAAGACTCCATAACCATAATAATAACCCTAGGGAGTATAGTGGTTGTATATGTGTTTGTAACAGACTTTGTGCCTAATGTTGCTGTATAGTACATATCATAATTATTATGTTGCTGTAACATAATAATAACTATATGTTCTAAGTTGCATTATCTGGGTTTTGAAGGGAAAAAGAAAGGTGAAGAATAATTTTTATTTTGTATCAGTTAGTGTGACGTTACTACAAGGTTAGTTGGTTAAACTTTAAAGGCTAAGATGCCGTAGAAAGTTAACAGTTTTCTAACATCAGTTAATTAAAAACACCTATTATGTAGTAGATGAGTGAACGATAAAAGGTATTTTAGAAAGAAATAACTAGACTTATAAAATGGGTACATCAAATGGATGAATCGTATTATTTGGTCTAGTTTTTTAAGCAAATAAATAAAATTTATATGGAACAAAATCAATACAATAATCTATAATATATATAAAGCCGCATATGAGATGTGTATAATAATATATCATAAAATTATGAACACTTACTACATTCAATGCATAAGATACAATCACTTTTAAGTATAAAATAGTATTTATAATATTATTTATCAATTACCCTTATAATTAATTACATAATAACATTATACTTATTAACACTTGCATAAAGTTTTATATCATCTATCCATAAACCAAAAAATATATAATATGTTTTAAGATTTCAGCTATATCTTTTAATCTATCACATTTAAAAACGTTTTGAGACTATAACTTAACATGTGTTTTTTAAACGTTTTGGTATAAACTTTTTGCTGAACAGATCTGTATTTTATGAAATACAATAAGTTAATGCATAAATGTAAAAGTAGTCATGCATAATCCATTTATTTGATGTTTTAAATTTTAATTTAGAAAAAACATAATAGACTTTTATAAAACTACTACAAAAATAATAAAATATTAAATACACGTAACAATGTAAAATAACATCCCACTGTATTACGCGAATACTGTTATAATACTTTTTCAACCATATGTTTGAAATACATTTAAATTTGAGAAATATTCAGTTAAAAATTAAAGTTGATGAGTTTGACCTTTTTTTTTCTTTTGTGGAACAAGTGTATTTTAAGATGTCATGGGAAGTTGGTGACTAAAAAGTGCTGTCAACTCATCCTTCTCCCGTGGAAGCCACCGTTAGGATACTTCCGGTTTAAACCGGTAAAATCTGTTTAGCAAATATGACAAAACTGCCCCCAATCAACTAATATTTTGTTATTTATTTTTTTATTATTTATTATTATTTATTATTTATTATTTATTATTTATTATTTATTATTTATTATTATATATAAGTTACAGACTTACGACTTGAAGAATGTTAAAAGCATCCGTATAAGATGTAGTCTAAGCATCATAGGCGATTTGGATTTTAATACTAGACTATTACACATTGGTTGATAATTATTTTTAGTGTTAATTTATGCGGTGATATTCATAACTTTATTTTTATTAAGAGTCCTGGTAACATAATTATCCAATGTTTATGTTTGATTTGAACTTTGATTCATCCACAATAATGATTATAAACAAAATGAAAAAACACACAAGTAATGTCAAGCGGAAAACACATAAATCAAATGTGAATATACGATAATAATGTTACTACTTACTAGGATGGTTATTGTTGATAAAAATAAAAGTTATCGTCAAACAAGTAGTATAGTGTATAAATGATTCATTATCAGTTCATAGGTAATAGTTTGAGTTAATAAATTTAATTTTTCTTAAAATTATAAATTATTATGAATTGAATTAAACAAAAAATTATGTGAATAACATAAATATTTTCTTAAAGCATCAAACTAATTTCTAAGCAACATTTGGTGTTAGATCCTGTGACTTCTGTCACATTTTGAGCCCCATATAGAGTAGGTTTGTATCAACTCGCATACCTAGAATATTCTAAGCAGAAAGTTTGATTTATCTTCTTATCTTTCTTGTATTTAAACGCAAATATATTAATCACGTAAACATACTATTATTATTAGATACTATACAACTGATATTTGTATTTAGTTTATACCAGTAAAAAACACCCGTGTTGCGGCGGGGGCATAAATCGTATCAAGTAGCACCAATGTCATATTGTCATGCCACTGTTAGCGATCACAAACACCAAAAAAAATCGTATAGAAGGAAATAAAAACGGAAGTCTTAGATTCGATTGATTTTCAAGTTGACGTAAAAACGTTGAACTATGCATGTGAAACGTAAAACATTAAAAACAATAACAAAGTCAATCTATGACTCGCATGTTACGACACGGCCGTTAAACTGGGAAAAATAAGCCTAACAATGTTGAACTATACGCGCACATTACAACGTATTAATCTCACATTTTAAACCGAAATGTAAATTGGAAATTTTGTAAAAGATAAAAAAATAAACGATTAAAGTTGAAAATAAAAAGTTGTAAAGGTTAAACTGTAAAAGATGTAAAAATATTTGGTTGTAAAATAAAAATTTTAAAGAGAGAGAAGAAAAACAAAACCATATATAATCCTTAATATTTATTGTACAACTAATGCATCACTAAATTGAAAATTAGTAATATTAAAATATTTCTAATCAGCCTAATATAAATTAAAAATTGAGATAGTAATATTTACTTTGACAAATTATTATTTTTTGTCGTTAGTATCAAGGTAAATATTGTTGTGGAAATTAAAATATATTTAGTTAAGGGTTTGGTTAAATAAACACCCTAATATTTTAAATCAACACCCAAAAAATTCTATAAACGTCGCATAGTCCCATACGCGTCGTATAAAGGGGGTCGTATAGGTTATATGTGTTGTATAGGGCTATACGTGTCGTATAGCCCTCTGACAGCCCCCTGAATTTTTCCTCGTAGTCAGTGTTGAAATTCGTTATACGCGTCGTATAGCCTTATATGTGTCGTATAGAGGGGTCGTATAGGGCTATATGGGGCGTATAACTCTCTAAAAGCTCCCTGAATTTTTCTCGTTTTTAGTGTATTCGACCCTATACGCCGCGTATAGACACATACGTGATGTATAAGAGGATGTCAATTTATATGAGTGAGTGTGTATATATTGGAACCGTTAATTAAATATGTGTACATCACACGCAATAAATGTAAAGAGACACCAAACAATATTTAGACCGCAACTTTGTGAAAGACACCATTACCATTTATTATATATATATATATATATATTATATATATATATATATATATATATATATTATTTTGGGTGCAAACAAACCAAACCGTTCATAAGCAACTCCAGAGTGAATCGATAATAAGCTTGTAACGACTCGAGTTTTATCAAACTCTAGTTGAGCTCAAGTTTTATCAAGATCGAGTTGAGCTCTAGCCTAGAAAAAGGCTTATTAAATTATCGTGTCCGAGCTTCACATATCGAGCTCGAGCCGGTTCATAAGCCCATAGAATTTGTTTATATCTTTATTAAAATTATTTAGTTATTATATTTATATGAATAACTATTATTGTAAAATTAAATATACAAATATTCAAAAATAACAATAATTACACAATAAACGAGCCGCGCTCGATCTTGAAACGCTTTTAACATGCCAAGCTCGAGTTTTAAATATTACACTCAGAACAAATCGAGCTTGAGCTTTTTTAAATCAAAACAATCCAAGCTCGGGCTTGATTTGCCTCATTTACACCCTTAATTTTAACATAAGGATGAGATTGAGTCCAATGAAAAGCATTTGAAGTTAGAATGGTCTTCTTTAAAGTCAAAGGTTTAAATATCGTTTAACAAGTTTGTGTAAATTAGTTTTGGTGTAAAATTAAAGTATGTTAGATGACCGTGTGAATTGTTATTCGAAAGAACTAATTTCCTGTAGTATCAACATCTATAATTATTTGTGTGTCTATATATCTATACTACTATATAATACATCTCTTTGGATAGAGATGTAATTTTGTCAAAAATACAAGTTTTAAAGCAACATATACAAATGAGTGCATCACATTTAAGAGGGGTAGAATAAGGATTTGATTAAAATTTTAAGACACTTTAGGGGTAATATGGTAAATTTATCCATTAAATTGTATAAAAGTTAACATTTTTGTCCTTATCTCTTTCATGTATTTAATAAACATTATTAATATATTATTTAAAAATATGATATTATTTAATTCTTTTCATTAATTTTTATTTTATTTATGATATTATAAATTGACATTTAAATTTATATTTACTAATTATATTTTTATAACTAAATAATATTTTAATTAAGTATATTATTTTATTTAAATATTTTAAGTATATAACTTATATAAATCTTCATATTTATAATAACTATAATACTAATATTTTTAAGGGCATATTATAAGTTTAATAATTCTAATATTTATATGTATTTTTTACAATAAAAATGAGAGGATGATAAAATGATAATTTTACATATAGATTGAAACACCCATATGAAAAAGTAATGCTTAAATTTCAAAAAATTAATCATTTTATTTCATTTATACATTTACAATAAAATATAATATATAATTGCTTATAATACAAATGCTAAAACATATACACGTGGTCAAACAAAATTGCTATTTACTTTCAGTGTCGTTTATATATTGTGATTGAGCACTAATCCTTCTTCTCCTTTCTTTTATTAGTTGTTAATAGCTTAATAACAATCAAGATGATAATTTGTGGTGATAATTTCTCCATTAACTTTCTTTGGTATATGCAAATTACCACCAAAAACTAATTCCGATGATCATAAAACTCTGACCTACATTCATAAAATAAACCTCCCTAAAATATAGGTAATAAGTGATTTCCGACCATAAATACCACCCATATATTCACTATTCTTATTGCGATAATATAATTGTCTTAAAGACTTTTGTAATATACGTAATTATTTTCTTTTATTCAATTTTTTCAATAATTATGTTTTGATTTTTTAATTTACGTCATAACGCACCGAGCCGATACAGACTAAAATCGAATTCCCAAAAAATCATGCAACAACCGTACCGTCGCAACGCGCAGGCATTTCCAACTAGTATGGTTAATATGAATGTGGTTTTCGGTATTTAATCAATATAATAAATGATATAAAAATCAAATACTTAATAAGTATGAACCTCATATTTATTTAGATGCAAAATTCAATTTGAAGAGCTTTCTTCATTTGGCAGAAACTTCTTAATCACATGTTGTGTTGTTCAAATAAAAAAATCAAAAATTTAAAATATACGCTTCATTGAATGATGTTTACAAAGTTTAAATTGCATGTGTTTTGCCAAGGACATATAATTCTCACTCAGTTGTTACTTCTTAAAGTTACTTTTTCCTTTTATACATTTTCATCTTATATTCAAGTTTTTAGATTCATTTTATATGGTCATCTACTTAAGAAATCTTATTAATTTAACATGCATCGTGGGGTGGCCTCAACTAGGCGTACATCGCAAAAGAAACACAAATGTCAAACTCAAACTCACACAACCTTGTGAGCCAGACATGTTACGGTACCATAATCATTTATGTGTCAAAAGTCTTTTCAGAATTATAATTGTTAAAACAACTTATAATCTACTTCAGTAAATCATGTATATTTGCAATTTATAAATTTTAAACGCTCAATCTTTAAGATAAAGAACAAATATAATACCATGTATTTCACCGCCAGAGTGGTATAATCATCTCTCGTTAATCAAAATTCACTCACGTTGACGATAGACCAAATGATGATCCTTTTGTGTTCCTAACTCACTAGTGTTTTCATCTATTTCGCTAGGTTATCACCTCAAGATCTCAAAGCAACTATAGTCTATATACTACTAGAAGCATAGGTTTATGTAAAACTATAATCGATATATTACTAGAAGCATAGAAATCAAGAAGAAAAGTTTGACGGTAACATAAAGGCACTAGAAGCAAAAATCTTACCTGATCCGTTGGCTAGTTTTGAAATTAACATTATTACATTATCATACGAAAATTCTATTATTAATTAGATTATCTAAATGTAGTAATTACAAATTTGTGATATATACAATATCTTTATTCATGCTACTAATAATTAAGAATACTAAGATCAGGTCAGAACATGTCCAAACAAGTGTAATTGAGTTTATTGAATTGTTTTACGAAAAAAAAGTAGCCAAATAAGTTCATCAATCCGTTATATTTAATTTATAAATATTTATAGATATAACGAATTGATATCTATTTTTTATATTCTAAAACCCTTATAGACAATACACGTACCCCTTAGTTTTTATATGCATTTCTAGTGACAGAGTAAGAATATTTGGATTGGTCCTATTTTACACTTGCATGTGTTGTGATGCACGTTGCAACTCATACAAAATATTCTGTTTACAAGTTACAGTTATTGGATTAATTTTCTATCACCTTTTGTAGTTTGGACCACCTAGCTAGAGATATTTACTTCTATAGCAATAACTCATTACATTTTATAGTTCATTTTATATTTTATTATTTAGAAAACCAAAAAAAGAACATATGTGGAAGCTCTTTAAAATATTTACAATGATATATAATATTCTATGACTTAAAACTCATGATGATTGAGATTTCATTAATCATAATCCAGATTCGAGACGTTATACAAAAAAAATAATCAAGGCCGACCTAAGGAAGGGGCAAACGCTCAGGACCTAAGAGGGGTTTGATTTTTTTTACAATTTATATATATGTGTACTTTTTAAAAAACTTATCTATTTACATACTTAAATAAACCTATTACACCCTTGAAATTAACTCATTTTACCAAAATGTAATTTGGGTTAAACCATTTA
Organism: Flaveria trinervia; assembly: GCA_025506515.1. NCBI lineage: Eukaryota > Viridiplantae > Streptophyta > Magnoliopsida > Asterales > Asteraceae > Flaveria > Flaveria trinervia. Next base: position 7,788,088 of record CM046444.1, on the reverse strand, counting down.
ATTAATTCATCACGCATAAATAATTTAAAACCCATTAGAAAAGCGATAATATTTTTCTTTGCTTTGAACCTGTTTTTCAAACTCGTTCAATCCTCAATCCTTGGTACCGGCTCTGAAAATAATGATATAGAAGTTTAAAGATAGAGCGATATACATTAATAATATCAACCTATGTTATGTCTTTTTTATATCTTTTCAAACACCTATATCATTTTTTCTATAGACAAAATTTATTTCCCTTTATATATAAATTAGTCTTTTTGTAGCACCATTTTACGTATTTAACATCAATACGTTTTGAAAAAAGAGACTAGGATTATTATAACTTCAAGTTTATAATTAGTTGTTTATTATTTAACACGTCAAAATGACATAAAAGTGATGAAACAAAATGATTGCCTCGAATATGGAGGGTATCAATGGCCAATGGTGTATATGATATTGATCTTGAAATGTTCTTTGTGCACTTTAAGGGGTACCCCTTCAACAAAGGGGCTATCTCATGTGCACCGTTGACTTCTTTTCAATTTTAAATGTTTTATGCAATAAGAAATTTTGATTTACAATCTCCATTTATAACATATCAATTTTGATTCCACTTTCAATATTATTTTTTGCATCTAACCCTTCATACATTTCAATCTACCATATCTCTATAATAATAAAGTTTTTCACTAAAAAGTAACATGAAAATCATCATTTTACGTTAGCAAGTGTATCCAAATGTTCCATTCAATATTTGTTATATATGCATCTATAGTCACATGAAACCTTTTCACTATTGTATAAGGGTTTTTTAAACTCTTTATGTGGTTGTTTCATGACAATTTGACTTAAATTTCATGAATCTTATATAATCAATTCAAAATTATAATATATATATATATATATATATACAAAAAAACAAAGAAATAAAAGCAAAAAGTTTTTATGAGTAGTTCCTTGATGAAAGTCAAATTTTCCTAGTAAATGTCACTTTTATTTCTCAACAAATGTCCTACTAAGACCATCACTATTGTTTTTCTTCTTTCTCAACGTTCATAGTAAAGTATTCATTGGAGTTTGTACGACGAAATCACACCGCAAGCAGTGTTCCACGAACTGGATTCTCCACGCATACATCGTGGTGATTCCTTCCTAGTGGGACCGACAAATGTGAGTCATCATCGTTAAGGGTGGATCGATGTATTCGTCAGGAAAAGACCCCTGACTGACTATAACAAGCCTCATAGTCTTATTTAAAATTCATGATCCATCACCAATCGACATGATAATAGTTTTGGGTGGTTGTCATGGTGGTATGCCTTCTTTTAGCGTGGATCGCGTTGTCGAATTTAAGATGACAGTATACAAGATCAAGGAGTAATTATCACAAGAAATATAAAATAAAAAGCTGGAAACAAAAAAATAAATAAATACCATAACAAATGATTTAATATATGAGGTAAAAAGTATAAACAGAAAGATACATTTCTACTATCAAAGTATTTATCTTTGGTCACATGAAAAATACATAATGATTATAATGCTTCATATCAAGAGCACCACTATCTATTAATTAAGTTTAGCATTATACCACACAATAATGTGTAGTGTTTAACATAAATTTTAATTTGTAAATATATTTAAAATATCTGATAAACTTATTATATTCTTCTATGATAAAGTTTTTGTTCCTTTGATGATGGTGGGGTGTGTATTGGTGATCCAAGCTTCACCTACACAACTTCATGTGAATTTTCCATGCCATTAAAATATGACTTTGTTACCTTTAACTTTGCCCATAAAGATTCTACCATTCCACTATTGTACTTTTCAAACATTAAGAAAAAAACACACTACATTTTTAACTAATATTTGACAAAATTCAAATAAAATTTAAGTGATTATCCTTATTTTCCGGAATAATTGGCTTCTTCCCACTTATTCACATAATATACCCATTATGACACCATCTATATAGCCTCCCTCTTGAGACTGTTTTCGTTTATACATTTCTAATTTGGTGGATATACAAGTGACTTTTTCCTCAAAGAATATTCAAATGAGATATTATTTCAATTATTAAACAATTGTAGTAAGTTTCTAAAAACTAGTTCAACTAGTCACACCTTCTTTAAAACATTAAGTTTTTCATGGCATTTTTAATAGGAAAAAAGATACATAATTAATGTATTGTCCATAAACTGTCGTTGGGAATTCAATTCAAATGCAGTCACAGGATATCCTCGGTGATTAGTTATTGTGATGCCTAAAATGGTTGGTTCAAGATATTATGCTTGATACATCATTCTAAGAGCCTATTTGGCAATTTCCAAATGATTAAGTGTTAAACCAATAAGATGTCTGAATCATTAAGAGTTAGTATATCATTTATCTATTTAAAAACAAATGTCTGACTAATTAAAAAAAAAGTCTTAACCATTTAGCATTGAACATTTTAACTATTCAACTATATTTAACTATTCAGATGCAAATGTCTGAATTCTGAACCATTCAGACATATGCTTGCGAAACAAACAGTCTGAAACATTAAGTATCGAATCATTCAAACATTTGAACCTTTAAGAGGTTAATTTATATGTTGTCAAACAACCCCTAAATCAACGAGTTCAAGGAGTTAGTATGGAGATAAGGCTTCGGGTCCTTACGGCTTCATGTTCAAGTTTTTTGATCAATTTTTAGATGTGGTCAGGGATGATTTTGTGAATTTTGTCAAAGAATTTGGAACCAAATATTTCCTCGATGTGAAATGCATTGTTTATTTTAATTTCCTTAAAGTACATGACCCTTAAACCCAAGTAAAATTATATTTTAGTGGGTAATAAAATGTAAACCCAAGTGAATCTTTCACCTCAATTCCTTTGGTTATGAGATTTCAAACTCTCTCTAGGTGAAAGGATTTTGAAATCCCACAACCAAGAGAATTAAGGTGAAACATTCCTTTGGGTTTTACATTTCATTACCCACTCAAACATAATTTTACTTGAAAACTATATTAGTTTCTCAATTTCATTTCATTCCATTCCATTCTTCCAACCAAACGCTCCCTTAAACCCTTCGAGAATATCAACATATATATCGGTCTTATTGGGTGTGTGCCTAAGGTGCTATTTAAAATCCTAGTGATTTAACTTAAAAGTGTAAGATGGTAAAAGAGTGATTGAATATCATTGATAGAATATGATACATTATATATAGTTTACAATGAAACCCTAAAAATCTAAACGGGCTCAACCCTAATAATAATCATACTAAACCCTAATAATAATATAATCTAATACTCCCCCGCAGTTAGCGCGGTAGAGAATCGGACTCTCAGACTGGCAAGAATAAAAAATAAACATAAAGAACAAAAAGAATAGTCTCAATCTCGGTCACAATTTTGAACCAAAATTCCATAATCTTGCAATCTTCATCCCAAAACCTTAATCGCAATCCATAATATTAAATGATCATGTAATCCTGCAACGGGCATCCAATGTGGCTGCGACATAGGGCGGCGCGACAACGAACCGTAGTCCTGAAGGCGGCGTGGCGACGGACCGTAGTCCAGCAAGCGGCGAGTAAAAAAGGGGGGTGTGGCAGTAGCAACATGATCATATGATCGGTATCATCGTTGAAAAGGTAAAATAAAATATTACACCCAACGACCATGGTCGTGTGGTGGTGTGTCATACCGAAGGCCGATGACCGTGGCCAAGCGGCGTTCTTTGGTGGCAACGGACCATGCTCCAATAATAAAAAATGAAAAAAAGAAACATAAAAGATGGGATATAGGCAGACGAGTTTTATGGGGAAGAAATGTCACACCCTCAAAATCCACGTGCGGAGTTTTACCGCGAGGCGTGTGAACAAACCAGGATCACAGTCAATAGTTACTCAGAACGACTCTATATGCCACATTTAAAATAAAATCAACCAAAGTTCAAACTTTAAAACCATGCGGAAGCGTTTTGTAAGTAAGGAAACCCAAAGTATATAAATGCATAATATGGCAAAACACGCACCAACCCAAATGATTAAACATTAATAAATAAAACCAACAAAGATGTCTTTAAAATAGAGTCTTAGAATGCATGATGAACCCATGCAGGTGGGGCTCGTTAGACCCAGTAGTACTACCCAAGTTTTCCCGCTATTCAATATTAGCAATTCGAAAATGTGAGGACTTTTTCCATGATAAACAACACTATATTAATATTATACACAACTTAAATGTATAAAGCGTTTGTAAATTACCAGTATGCTATCTCCCCCAAAAGAGGTTAAGTAAAGAGTGGGGCATGAACTCACCTGATATGCATAACAACTACTTAAGGTTTACTTGGAAGAAAGAGTGGACAGCCAACCTTCAGAGGTTACCTAGATCATGTAAGTACATAACTACATATAAACAGAGAACATGTGAAACCCTAAGCACACTACAACCAAAGACTCAAGGTTTCAAAAAACAGACACGTTTGACTCAGTTGACCCATTTGACGCGTTGGTGACATCATGAGTTATAACTCAATTAAGCAAATGTGAACATATAACATACATGGTTAACATTCAAATGGATCACATGAGGTGCTACATTACCCAATGCATAACTTAGATCATCATACCACTAAATATCATACAAGTCATGTGAATCTAAAACATTAACATGCCCAACGGTTACAACATAACTAACATGCCACATAAAGATCAAATCACGCACTACATGCCATGTGAAGCCACTCACGACTTCACATCCTAAACCTTGCCAATCCTACTAAGTAGTGGCCTCAGATTCGCACGCGTGTATGATGATCACAATCATATTCATTAACCATGTTCAATGCATTCAACATACACCATAATAATTAATTTCCAGTCCCAAACATGATGTCTTAATTACTAATCAACCATCAACATCCTACATGATCATCAAAGTCCATACATCACACATGATCATCAAAGTCCATACATCACACATGATCATCCAAGCATTCCATACAACTAAATTAACATATTCTATCATATTAGAAATCATCCATGAACATACTAACATGCTCCTAATATCCAAACATGCTCAAACTATCATCTTTCAAACTTTGTGCAAATAAAGTTTCTCTTTTGGGAAAGCACATCCCAAAATCTATAAAACACCCAATGTATTCATAAATTCATTAATAATTCACCAATTCAAGTTCATATCAACATCTAAGCACGATCAACAACATCCAGACATCATAATTCACTAACCTTCATGATCAAAAGTTTTTACTTTTGGAAATCTATGAACTACAACATTCATTCCTAGTTTTCTAGCATCCATATCATCAATCTATCATACATACATCATCATAAACCCTTCAACAATATCAATTCATCATCAAATCATCATATCATGAAAAATAAAGTTACTATTATTAGTAACTTATGAAGACAACCTTCAATTCATCGATTTCTTGCAAGATCAAGGTAATCTAGCATTCATACATCCCACTAACATCATATAATCATCATACAATCATTAATCTCATATAATCACATCAATTTTCGAATTAGGGTTTATCTTGAATCAAAGTTCATGAACAATTCATAAAAAACGTGTTATTCTTTCATAATCGACGTTAAACAACATGTATACTATCTAACTAACATAATAGCATCATCAAACAACAACATTCTTCAACCCAAAACTGAATTAGGGTTCGGCCATATCAAAAAAACTCATAAAACTTGTAAAATTCTAACCTTTTCACGTGTAATATCTTGCAATTGATGATTCTAACGTGTTCTATAGCTTGAGATTGACCAAAATCGAAGCATAATGATTGTTTGAAGGCTGAATTTCGAATGTGGGGCTTGGAATGGTGGTTTGCGGCCGATTTGGGGTTTGGGGGATTAGAGTTTGTTAATTTTGTTAAGTTTTAGTTTTAGGTAATTACACTTAACCCTCTTTATTTATATTTTATAAAAACTATTATTTTAAACACTTTTTAAAAGGTTTTAACTTAATAATACCAACATTATTAATCAACAATAATAATAGTTACATTATTTCCACTAGTCACAAGATAGGCAATTTAAATATACGCGTTTCCATGTTACGCGATAAAATTCATCGTTAACATTTAAATCGCGTAAACACATAAGCATAACGCAATTGTCATCTAATCAATTAGATTATCATTAATGTAACATTATTAATTATTATTAGGTCACCAACATTAAACGACAACTAGTGTGTGCTCATGACACGTGTATGCAAGACGTAACAGAACTAACGAAGTTTTGGTAACGGAAAATTACCGGATGTCACAAGAAAGATTTAAGATAAATGGATTGGATCTAAAATCGAGACGAATCTTTATTTAGAACGTAAATAATAAGATAACAAAAGCAAAGAGAATGGACAGGGCGGCGGCGGTGGCACATCGCCTTGTCTAGTGTTTTAACACGATGGCGACGAATAGGATTTATATATTTGTGGTGACACGACGGAGGTGGTAGAGAGCGTAGGATGGTTTTGATACCATGTAAGATGGTAAAAGAGTGATTGAATATTATTGATAGAATAGGATACATTATATAGAGTTTACAATTAAACCTTAAAAATCTAAACGGGCCCGTAAGCTCAACCCTAACAATAATCATTACTAAACCCTAATAATAATATATTTTAATAAAATTTTCATTCACTCAATTCTTGAAAGTGAACAATTGATGTTTGAGGTTACGAGAACATTTTTGAAGAAACATCAATGGTGGGAAATAAGAGAAAAAAGCAATGTTTGTTTTCTAAAGTAGACTTTGACATGAGTCGGATGCTAGAGCTTGATTATCTGAAAAAATAACTTTTCTTTTAAGATTTGTATTTTGATGATATTATACTTGTATATTGTATGTATAAATTATGTATTTCTCCCTTAAGATTTGTATCATTATAGATATTAAATATTTTAGACATTTCAGATTTTATTATGATGATGTTAGAGTGTATGTAAATTATAATACTTTAATTTGTTGTAGTTGTTGTACACTTAAAATTATATAAATATTATATTGGTAAGGAAAAAAGAATGTATAAGAAAATCTGAATGGGTGATTTTTAACAAACAAATACGTATGCTTTATACCATACAAGTAATTACCCGAAAATTGCTTGAAGTTTATTGGTCTGGGTATGGGCCACCGCTTTATAATTGCCCGAAAATAGATGGAGTTATTATAAAATAACCAATATTTATAAATTCCTAAACCTGATGTATAGTTGAAAATATACAAAAAAAATTATTGTAATTGTTTTTCTAAAAGAACTCCTAATTTAATTACTTATATTAATCACATACATCTTCGTTTTTTAGAATTTAAATCTTATACCATTTGAATAGATGACTTATCATCAGAAGTCAATTATAACATGAAGCTTATTGAAAATATAAAATAATAAAAACAATGTATATGTAAATCTAAATTACATAAATTTCTTCTACTTTTTCTCTTATATTTACTTTAATATTATATATTTTAATTTTAATACATTTGTTAAGTAAGAAGACATCTTTTCATGTTCAAATTGTTCAATTGAAACTTCAACAGACTAGAGTCCTAAGTTTTGGTAGACTTTGAAATATTGCCGCTATACTAGATTATATATTCTTTTCAGTGTACCCTTGATGTGAAATGCAACGAATTACATTTGACCCTTTTGTCAACATTAACATGATATGATTTTGTATCTTTACCAATTTTGATTGATAAATAACAAACTATAATATATCAACATGATCGTGATCTCTCATGTTTGTTAAAGTATAAGAGGATGCTACTTAGGTATATATCTCTGAAGATTTACATGCTTAAAATATTTGGAAAACAAATATAAACTATTTAATGTATTGAGTTATAAGAGTTAATAATTACATGTGCTAATTCATGACAAAACTTTAAATACAATACAAAAATCTTCATCTTCATATCTTCATCTTCATACTCTAATAAAATAGTATCTAATATGACACGTGTCATACCACAATCATACTTATTAAAATTTTCTCACATCCTTCATATATTAAATAACTAGGTTAGTAACCTGTGTATTACACGGGTTAAATAAATAAAATAATAAATAATTAGTAATAAAAAATTATGAATTATAAAACCATGTTTGAAGATAAAATATGATTATAATTACATATGAATAGTTATTTCAAGTAGATAAACAATAAACAGGTTATAAATAGATAGATATAAAAATAAATAGATAGTCTAGAAACTGTTTATTAAACGGACTATAGTTAATAATAAACACGAAAAGTTACAGTACAATATTTTAATATAAAATATGCATAAAATTATATATACGTACGTGTTCAAGAAATAAAACAATTATACTATTTTTAACTCTCTTATTTAAATACTTTCATTTTTAAATATTTGTTTTAAGATTTTCTTATAAAAAATTATTGTTTATAAAAATCTTGTTTATTAAAAACTCAAGCTTTTAATTATTCTTGTTGTTTTAATAAAACTGCTTTTAGAAAATTCTATATTTTTTATAATTCTTTTAAAAATGAGTGATTTAAAATATTTTGTTTCAAAAAGTTCAATGTTTTAAAAATATATGAATTTTAGTTTTCTTAATAAAATTTATTTTTAAAAACATAGTTTGATTTTAAAAAATATAGATGAGAGAGAAAAATATATAAATTGACCAATTAATTTTTATGAAGATAGAGAGATTGTTTGAGTGTTTAAATTATTTTAATACCCTTTTGGAGATAAAATAAATTAAGGATGTTTAAAATAATGAAAAGTGTTAAAAAGATGGTTTAAAAAGATGCCAAGTGGCAAAAGAAACCTTCTTTTATTAATATCTATAGATTACCTTAATTACTAATAATATTATTTAATATTTTGTTAGATTAAGTATTTAAAAAATATTAATATTGGTATCTAAATAAATAATTTTCCCACCTCTCATATTTATTAATGTTATTTCTAAATAAATATTTTTTTATAAAATACAAAACTTTTTTTTAAAATACGAATATTTTAAAATTAGTATCTTTAAGAAGTCAATTTTTAAAATAAAATATAATTAAATTTGAGAGTTATAATAAGAAAACTTTTAAAAATGACATTTTTATATAGTTTGTCTTAGAAAAAAATGTTTATTCTGTTAAAAAACATTTAAAATAAAATTTTAAAAAGTTGACATCATTTTTAATTATTTATAGTCATTTCATACATAATTACAGTTATATCATATCTTGGAATATTATTTTATAATTAATAATTTATTATATTAATATTTTATTCATTCAATCTGTGTAGCACACGGGTTTACTAAACCTAGTAATCAGATATTTGATTTTTGATTGTCATATATAATTTGTTTAATAAATAGATCATGTTTAGACATACTTCATTTAACTCGTTTAATTAAACACGTTTTGTTTAAACTGGCCCGTTTGACCACTTGACCCACGAAGCCAGTTACACCCATTTATGTCTTTTATATGTAATTATTGAATGTATAGTATTTTTACAAGGTTCTTATTATTTTGCATAAACAAAAACAAAAACAAAAAGAAATTGCAATAGTTACATCTTTTAATTAGTTAATTGTTTAGAACTACAATTAAAACACTTATTTACTTTTACCGTTAAAATACACCAACTTCCAACCTAATAATGTTAAGATTTGATTCTGATTGTCTTTAAGAAAAACTTTAACTCCTACCAATGATCTATTAACACAAGTAGCTTGTAATTAATCAATATAATTATGTCTTTTAAATTAGCCTCAAAATCACATGTATTGGCGTTGCCCTTTGTTCTTAAAACTATATAGAAAAAACAATTAAAAAGAAAGCGACAAGCAAAGCATGTTCTCCATGATTTGGTTTCCTAATTATTGGCAATATGAGTTTTGGAGAAATTTTCAATATTATCCTCTTGTGGATCAATTAATAAAAAGTTAATTCATTATATAGTTTTTGTCCTATAGTAAGTTTATTTTAAAAGGAAAATAATATAAGTATAAAACTATTATATATAATATGAATTTGATAATATATATATATATATATATATATATATATATATATATATATATATATAAAGAGAGAGAGAGAGAGCCATCTTAGGCATCAAAGCTTGTATGGCGTGGCTGCGTGGTGCGTCTCACGGTCCACGATCCTAATAGCATCGCAGCCGTGGCCCCATGGGGACCCTTTTTGATATGGTCATAATTTTTAAATCTATATTATTTTTAAATCTATATTATTTTTATTATATTATATACTTTTGCTATCAATCAGCCTCAAAACAAATGAATGTAAGCCAATCGTGTCGTGTGGTCTTTGAAAAGTCGAGTTGAATCATGTTGTGCATGAACTATTTAAAATCAGATCATTAAAAACTAAAGTTGAATTATATACTGGATTAACTATTTAAAATCAGTTAAACCAGGCTTGAATTACCTTGGATGATTGGATCTAAGATGGAGACTTATTTATTAGGTGAGTTCAATCTCAAGTTACATGCGTCGATGCTTACGTGTTTAATGTATATAAAAATAAATTTTTATATACATATATAACATCCAACTACTTGTAATATAAACTAAATGATATATTACATATAGGGTAGTGTAATAGTATAATATAGTATTTTATCTTAAAAGGCTAATAACTATTCTGGCTTGACATGTCTCTTTTATTATTTTTAAGGAGATGTCATTTAGATTTGTATTTTTATACGAAATAATATCATATATAAAAGTTATGGCATTTTAAAAATTATAAAAACTTTAAGAAAAAAATGTCAACAAAAGTGATTATGTCTAAAATACTTTTTTAACAATCTTTTTCTTATAATTGATTTCAACCATTAACTAAAAAGATTGGTGGCTAAATTACTTTTTTATAATTTGCAGATTAGAAATTAATTTTATTTAAAATTTTACCATTTTATATGTGTATATAATTTACAATAAAATACACATATATTAACATAAATACGTTCAAATATATAATAAATAATAAACAAGCATAGTTCGATCTCAAGAGATTTATAGATACAATTTGAAATGAATCAAGTTAAAGCTTAAGCTTCATACATTTAAACTAGTAAACCTCGTATTAGGCAAAATCGAACTCGATGCGGCTCAAGTCCAACCTTCTAACGCCGTATCAATTTAAAGGATTTTAGTATCAATTCAAGCTCTATAAAAACCCGGAATCATTTTAATACTTTACTTTAATAATATAATTCAGTTTTTTTCAAAACAACATATAACATCACCCAAACTATCATAAAAGAATTTTAATCCAAAGGTTAGCATGGGAATTTGCTTTTGGATTCTTCATTCCTCATTCTTCATTCTTCATTCTTCATACTTGATTGATTTAAAAAGAATAACTAAAAAATAAAAAATAAAATAAAAGCAAGAGTTTACCACCTATGCTACAGTTCTTCTAAAGACTAAAACGAGATTATTTCGTCAAACACCGCCACGTCACCCAAAGGTACGAATCAGAATTTGACAAGTCAGCAAATTGCCAACACGTACGGACACTCGTATAAAACCCTGAATTTTATTTTTAACTTTTTTTCATCTAATTTTCACTCGCCGACTATATATACACATATATGAGACACAGGTGCTTCTATACACACAGATCTCTGTTATCATCATCTCTATTCATCTCTCTCTCTCTCCACACACACACACACACACACGCACACACACACACATATATATATATATATATATAATATATATCTTCACCGTCGTTCCGGCCACCGGAGAAAGCTTAGAGGTTTCAATTTGTGCATCTGAACGTAAACGAATGGCGCCGGCGACCGGCGTTTCTCCGTCGTCCGATCGGATTCCGATGATGATGCCGGTGCAGCCAGGAATGATGCCGGCATCATACGCAAAGGACGCTATAATCTCGTGGTTCCGAGGTGAGTTTGCAGCAGCGAACGCGATAATCGACGCTCTGTGCGGTCATCTGACTCAATTAGAAGGCGGAAGGTGCGAGTACGAGTCGGTGTTCGCTGCGATACACCGGCGTAGGCTGAATTGGATCCCGATTCTGCAGATGCAGAAGTATTATTCGATCGCTGATGTTGTTAATGAGCTGCAGAAGGTCGTTGAGGAGAAGACGAGAGGTGGAAACGGTGATGAGAATCATGAGATTGAAGATGTTAATGTTGATTCAGAGAAGAAGGTAGATGTTGCGTTTGAGTGCGGTGAGAGTGGTGGTAATGGCGATGCGGAGGCTGTTGATGTTGATTTCAATAGAGATGAATCACGAAGCAGTGAGATCACCGATTCAGGTAAATTTGATTTCATTTTGTGCATTTAGTTTCGTGATTTCGATCTCTCTAATGTCTATATGCATCTACTGATCTACAAATACGTGTTCATGAATTTTGTTTTGATTCGTAATGATATAGATCATATAGATTATCTCCGTGATCGTTAACAGTAGGTGTTTCGATTTGTGATTGGAAACTCTGCAATTGTTTAAATGTTTAGATCTATTTCTCGTGTTTCTCGTGGTGCACATGATCTTCGTTAAAGTTGATCATACTTTTTGAAGTATGTACGTCTAGAGATGGAGTATTGCACGGAAGTAAATGCATAACACGAGCATCTTGTAGACTTGTAACTTCATTGATTGTTTCATATTAATATTCATCTACAGCAACTAGGATAGATTCCTCTGTTTTTTTCTTTGGAGTTTCATTGATTTTGCTGTGCATTTTCGATTATTTTTTGGACTTTTATGTGCTTAAATGATCAAAATCACGACCTAAGAATTCTTCATTCTACCTACCTATACATCTTTCGATTCACTAGTAGAGTCAAGTATGATAAATCCCTATTTGATCGGTCGAATTGGTGTAAGTTTTTCATCATTGTGGTTTAATCTAAATTGATGCAAGCGAACTATACTTTTCATAGAAATAACCTCTTATAGAAATACAAAATATAACACGTACAACATGCCAAAAAATGACCTGACAAACCCCTGGCCCTACATATGCGACCTAGTTGCCAAAACTCATTTAGTATTTCGTGTTAAATATAACTAATTTTAGTCAAAATATTCCGCCATGTTTTCTGCTAAATATAAATATTTAGCCTATTTTTTATATTTTAATTTATTGAGTACCAAAATCACATGTATAATACTATAATATCAACAAATATTAGCCATAAGTTTATAACATATATTCTATTGATATAGATAACAGTCAATAGATGCCTCTTTGTTGATGTTAGGGTTTCATGTGTTTATTTAGCCTGCATCTTAGATCCGTTATAACGGACGTCATCACATGCGTCTTTTTTTTGGGTTGTACTGTTAATGTTCATCCCTAGGCGATGCTGATTCCATTGTACACTCCTTGTGTTGTGCATCTTGAATGGACCAAGTACCTCCCCCACTGTCAATGGTCTAGAATGTCTCAGGATAATATTTGTTTCCCTATCAAATCTTTTACTGCCATTAAAGTTTATTGATCGTTATTTTTATTGGTTTTTTGTATGTGAATCATATAATGTTTACATTAACTAGCGTAGTAATATTAGCATACATAGATTACGTAACTACAGATGAGAGGTGTAAATGAATCCATTTTTTTTACCTAAAAGCTTGAATTGAATTTATCTCAAACAAGTGTGTCAAATCGAGTCTATATTAGAGACGCTTTAAATTTGAAGCTCGATTGATGAGTTTAACTAGGTTGGAGAGTCTACACGGGTGGATTTTTTATTTAAATACAATTATTTTATTTAATATTATAATTACACAGTTACATTTTAAATATTATTTTATATATTTGTGATAAAAATAACTAAAACATACACACACATACTCAGAAATACATATAAAACTACTTATTTCTTCATGTATATAAGTATAAATAAAAGGGTTAATAAAACCTAGATTGAGCTTCTATAGACGTTGATACAGGGCGAATTCGAAGTTGACTTGTCTCTGCTCGTTTATGCCCTTTGTTGATAATAAACGCGTATTTAAGATAAAACTTATAGACATATTTTTACTACAGGATCTCATGAAGTTCAATTATTGGAAGAAAACAATGATATATGCTCAAACCAAGAAGAAGATTGGGAGGCCAGGCGTGCTCAGATCAAGATGACAAAAGGGTTCGTAGCCAAGGAGTCTGTAAAAGGACATATGGTGAGTTTTTTTTTCTTAGTATGTATATACGTATGTGTATTTGACCATGAATCATGACTCGTAAAATCAACATATTGATATTAAATTTTGACTAATAGGTGAATGTTGTAAGAGGATTGAAAGTTTATGAAGACATACTTAATGATTCAGAGCTATCTAGTCTAAATGAATATGTGAATGAACTACGACTCGCTGGTCAGAATGGTGAACTCTCAGGTGGATCCGTGATTCGTGATGCTTTTATAGTTAGTCTAGTTCTTTCCCTTTGGGACTGAAGTTTTGAGATAGTAAGGGATTGAACAGGTTTGACAATTAATTTCCTTTATTCTAACTACACTTTTAATGATAGGATTCAAAAGATTTTCTAAATAGCATAACTAGTATTTATCATTTACCTCTGTAAACGGAACTAACCAAAAAAATATATAAATTGATGCAAATACCATTGTAATATATGTTTTGTTTCTTGAACTAGAGAGTACTAATTCTTGATCTTGTTAACCGTGATTAGGGGAGACGTTTATCAAGTACAACCAGCAATCGAAAGCCATTAAAAGAGAACTTATTCAATTTGGAGCTCCTATTTTTGCCAAGTAAAAGACGATACTATAACTAAATCTCAAGATGGTAAGCATCCTCGATAAGTGATTTTTTTATATTTCTTTAAAATTAGGGTGTGAATTCTCGCCTGAACAAATACACAACGTAAGCCCGACACGAAATTCACGAGTTTGGGTTTAGTTTTAATAAGTTTGGTTTGTTTAAATAAGTTTGGTTAGTTTTTGGGCTGGAACCAATAAACATGATGGTTAGGGTCGAGGTGTCCTTTTTATGGGTTTGCTCGTTTATATGTGTACATTGTTTCGGATGTGTTTTGTGCCAAATAAAATTCAATTGGGTGTTCTATTTCAAAATTAAATAGATAATATAGAAGTTATCATCAAGTTTATGGTGTTAACGTAATGGTTTTGTATACTTTTGTATTTTTTGTTATAGCTTTTTTTAAAATTGAAAGTATTAATATACAAAATAAAAGATTTAGTTAAGCGAGTCGTGTATGTCATAATTTGTTTCATGCATGTGACACTAATTTTGGGCTCATTTCATATCCGGGCCCATAAACATGTCCAGTTCAAAACTATGTTAAATATTAAACACAATAATCTAATGTTGAAACCTATTTAGGCCAAATCGAGCCGATTCCAACTCCTCTTGAAGATGTCATTGACCATTTGATTCAGTTTCATCTTATTTCTGAAATAGAAGACCAAATAGTTGCATCATAAGCTTCTTTGATGAGGTATTAGTCTTTTATTATAATTCTTACTTATCATGTGGGTTCATACTTCATACAACTTACAAGTATGTATTTCGATTGATGTAGGGAGAATATTCACAGCCTTTCTTGAAACCACCTCATTTGGAACAACCTATCTCCACACTTGTTCTTTCAGAATCAACAATGGCATTTGGACGCACTCTAGTATGTGATAATGATGGAAATTACAAAGGATCACTCATTCTATCTCTAAATAAAGGGTAAGAAAACTCGTGGTGTCATTGTTGTCTTCTTACTATGGTACATAGAGTAATAAAGACACTAGCGACACTCAACTAACAAATTTAAGTTTTATTTTTTGGTTAATGATATCAAATTTTGTAATTTCACAGTTCGCTTTTAGTAATGAGAGGGAACAGCGCTGACATGGCACGTCACGTCACTTGTCAATCTCCAGCTAAAAGAATCAGTATCACGTTCTTTAAAGTCCGAATGGACACGTGTGAAAACAAAGTCATGACAATTTGGCAACCGAATGCACCAACCCTAAATGGAATTGTTAAACCATCTGATACTACAAGTGTTGTCTCTAAATGGGGCGCTCTTCGTGCACCACAACTACTTATGTTAGCCCCAGTTCAGCCAATGGTCATGAGCCCGAGAAGGTTACCTCGTGGTGGCACTGGTGTCTTCTTACCATGGACCATTGGGTCAAGAAAACCCACAAAACATCTACCTCCTCGAGCCCAGCGAGGTCGTCTTCTTGTAGCAGAAACGCATAAGGTCGAACCCACCTCTGATCTGGGCATCAGCGTTGCTTGAGAATATATAAAATATGAACCCTTTCTTGATGTTAGTTGCTTCCTTACAATAGAATCTAGACATCAAGTCTACACTCATGATTAATTACACTTCATTTGTTGTTTAGTTAGGTGTTATAATATATTCATGTTCATCAGCATAGAATTTTATAGTCAGTTAAGTTTACGAATTGTGAATCGTATATGTATTTGCATTAAACAATATTTCACTATGTATATTTCTTATAGTATACTCTACATATGCAACAACCAAAATAACTAACTTGACTACAAGAAGGAAGGCTAAAACATGATTGAGGTTGAGGTTAAATACTACGTTTCACTTGCAGATACATTCCCACACATGATTCTTTTCGTGTTCTGTTTTTGTTTGCATTTTATTTCATATGAAAGATCGATAATCTTGATATATAAGACATGGACCGCTCATTGCAAACTATCCGAAGCATAATTATTGTTCATTTGGGTTTGCTTCTTGCCTTTCCGGATCAAACGATGATTCATCTGTTAGTGATACAGATTTGTCACTCTTCCAGTGTATGTGTAGATGGACTGTAAAGATCATACGGGGCCCACAAGTGATCTACTGTGCAAGGTTTCCTCGAGTCTAGTCTCAACCATGGTTTACCTTTTCCGCTCCAATGAAGCAGGCTAATTGGACCAGGGTGCAAACTTCTGCATCTTCCTTGAATGTTATCACCACCTAACCCATGTTGGTTCCATCTATGGTCAATTCCTTTGATGTTTCCAGCAAAAACAAGTAAAAATGGTGGTAACGAACCCAAATGGTAAATCCTTTTTTGCTTTTGCACCGCCATCCATTCTTCTACTTTGTAGGAATATCCACCTTCTCTCCATTTATCAACATCTACAACCATCACTCCCGTGTTAAAATAACATGGATTTCGACCTGTAAATGTGTTTGATAATTCCCGGTCCATCCAGAAATCATTCGTGAAGTACCGCATGAAGTTTGCCTTGCAATATTCGGGTGCAGCAAGTACCTTGCCCTCCAAGTTAACTCTCCATAGCTTTTTGACATCATCCACCATCACAATGTCCGAATCTAGATAGATCACACGACTTACGTTCATCGGTAATATGTCTGCAAGGTAGACTCTTGCATAGTTTAACGGCTGGTCTAGGGCATGACGGATGGATTTGGAAATTTTTCCACGAACCTTTTTCGCATCAAATTTGTATATCTTGAACCTAAGATACGGGAATGTCATTTTGATGTTCGTATGGATGTCTTCGTTATAACGAGACCATAGGAAATGAAAAAACACGTTTTCAGGACAAAACGAGTGTTGTAGGATGGATAACACCGCTGCCATGGTCCCGCGAAGGTAGTTCGAGTCAAGAGTCATAGCTACATGGACAAGGTCATTGGTGCATTCATCCCCATTACGAAACACTGGTGCTTCCCGAAAAACAGAAAGAGGTTTGGATGGTTTTCGGATGAAGGTACGACGAGCATTAGCGGTTGCATCGGTGGTGGCTATGGTTGCCAAGAGAATAAAACTAATGGTCGAGATAAGTGACAGGAGGCCAATGGGGAGTGTGAGAGAATGAGATCTCCGAAAGGCCATCCTGTCTTTGATATTATATGATAATCAAATACAAGATGACATACAAAATATTAGGAGAAAAGATTTGAAGCAACTATCAAAAGGCTGGTTAAGAGAAATTTTAGGAGATTATAAAATTTATCTATAGAAGATGCCATCAATTGATTTGTAAGGAATACCATAATATTCGTAAGCAATATATTTGTGGTTCCAAAATCTTAAAGGCTTTAACTTTTTAGTCAACGTGTATTGTGTAATTCCTAAATTAGGGCTATTAAGCTTTGTTAACACATTATCCTTTCAAGTTGTAGATTTGAAGATCAAAATTAAATACATAACAAAATACAAGTGTAGATATATGAAAATCGTATAAATATGTATACTTTTGCTTTATATGTGATATGTAATTGTAAATATATCTCTTTGTATCTTTTATTATATCTTTAAATCACCAACTACAAACATTTACACGTTTTCGTGATTCTTTACTTATAAATAAGAACTCCATTGAATGTGAATCGTGTACAAGACAAAAATAATATTCATGATTTTAAGTCTTAAGTGTCTATATCATTCTTATCATTTTAAAATTTTCAAAGACAATGTACAATAAAGAATGAAACACATATTCTAAAAATACTATCAATTCTGAAATCTATCAATTAACTTAGAGTTTATTATCTTCTAACGATTCCTTACTAATATAGAGTTGATCTCATTAGTTTTTTGATGACAAGTACTACTTATGTGGCCAAAACACTAAGTCGTAAGTTGAAATCTTCCATCAAGTACATCAATCTGAATCTTATGTATTCTGAAACCCGTCAATCTTCATCTCTAGATCTAAACCACTTGACTTGTAGTAGGTAGATTTCAAGTGACGGCAAAGCTGTAAATAAGCTTAACGTTGGTCACGTTTCATCAAAAAACCAGAAGGGGTTAGCTCTCGGTTAGTAAGAGATTTTTGAAGGAAAATAAGCTCCGTTAGAAGTGTATATAAACGCTTTCTGCGTTGGGATTAATCCCGGCCAACAAATAAAAATTAAGATTATTAAAATCTAATAACCCATTAATGCTGTGTTTGAGATTGTTTTTATTGGTTGAAAAAGACTTTTGACAAAAAAACTTAATAACTTATGAATTTTCAAAATAAGTTTTTTTAGAAAAAATATTTTGATTAGCTTATAAACTAAAAAAATTATAAAATAACAAAAAAAACATACATTTAAAACTAAGTGAAGTTAATAGAACATAATAGAAGAGTATAATATAAAATTGGAATAAATATGTTTTTAAAAGTTAATAAGTAACACATTTTTACTTTTTAAAACTTTCTTTTTACCTATATATAAAGTCACTCTAAAAAAGTATTGTTAGGATTGCTAATCATTTTTTTAACTTATTAACCTTTCAAAAGTTAATAAATTAAACGTAGGTTATAAAAAACAATTCCAAACACCCAAAAAATAAAAAAGAATACAATCACAAAACAACAGGAAAAAGATCTTGAAAATAAAAATCTAAGTATCATCAAACAAAACAAAAGTGATGACATCAAGAATTTGCCCTGATCTTAATACACCCACACAAGTGCACCAATTTAAGCAACACATTACTTTTCAAATGCGTGTAGGTGTAAATCTTGAACCCATATGCCGGCATCGTCTCTTCTCCGCAACACCCAATTGGGGCTTTATTATTATTATTATTACATTCATCAATCAAGATCCACTCTTCTTTTGACTTTCACTTCTCACTGCTAACGCAATCAAGGGTTCAGTTTGTGGATTGTGTTTGTTTTCCCTTAATTTCATGTGAAAACCCTGATTAAGTGTGAGGTTTAGATGGTATTTGTTTGATTAGGTGATGGTATGATTCGATCTTCCTTCGATTCGACTAGCGTGAACGATGGGAAGATTTCTTGGTGGGTTTGTTCTGCCTTTACTGTTGTTAACAGGTATTAATTTTCCCTCCAATCGTGATGTAAGATGTTTAAAAATTGGTGCTTGATGCATTCTACCCTTTTTTGTTTTATCCCCAAATTGTTGATTTTAGTAGTTTTTACGTAGTTAATGTAGTTTTCTCAAGTTTGAAGTTAACTTGAATGTTAACTGTGAACTGTAATGAGTGCCCTTATTTGATGATAGTTTATAGGAAGAATACATTGTCAGTGGTGTATAAATAAGAGTAGAAACATTGTCTTTTTTATGAAATAATGAAGTGGGCTTATGTGTTATTGAAAAGAACAATACTATGTGGTAGTGAGATACTTAGTGTTTGCAGCCAGTTAAGAAACAAAATGAGCTCACCATATTCAAATGTTTCTATTTGGGAATGTTTGGATGTGCATATTATCTGAAGCCACAGCAGTGAGCTTTGAGTATTCGGCAAAAACTGATTAAAATTACGAATTTATGATTTTTTGGTTGTCTAGGGTCATTAGATATGAAAAAACAGTTAAAGAGTAGTGGTAAAACACTGAGTTTTGGAAATGTACGGAACCTCCTAACAATCCTTAGCTATAGCCTAATTATATGATTCTTATCAAGATCCAAATTAAGTTTAGTTAGATGTTTAAACATGTTCTGGACGCCTCATTCTATCCTCACCCTTTTTGCTTTTGCAGCTGCTTTACTCAATTGGAGTTTGATCTCTCTTGGCAATTTGCTAGCTTCTCTACTTATTCTATTCACTCCTCCAAAAAGAGGTGAATAGTTTTTTAGTTTTGTATATATTGAAATAACTCCTGTATACAATATTTAATTTGAAAATACATAACTCAAGAGGCTTATGTATAACCTTTTGGTTTGTAGGATTCCATTTAAGAGGGAGAACACTGCTATGGTTCATTGTTCTCTTTTCAATTCTTGCAATCCTTTCACAAATTGCATTTCTTATCACATGGGCCATTGAGTGTGGAAGCTGCAATAAAGAAGTACCTTGGTGGGCAAAACTTATAGGATTCATGATGTGAGATTTTTAATTACTGGTCAAAGTATATTTATTACTATAATTTGCACGTGTCATAATTAATCTGTTATGCAGACTAATGAAGTATGCTTTTTCAGAGTTGAAACATGGAGATCCCCCATAGTGATTTATCTTTTGATCTTGCAACTATTAGTGGCGGTCACCGCTTTTATTGAACTGCATGAAAGCAGATTAGGGTTGTTTAGCCAGGTGTCTACATTTTTCGGGAGTTTTTCATCAGCTATTGATGGAATAGGTTAGTTACTAATTGGTTTAGCTCTTGTATTGTAAATTAAAATGGCAAGATACATGGGTGGTATGCGGGTTGGGTAACGGATCAAGTTGACAAACAGGTTCAGGTTGAAATTCACCAGGTCGAGCTTGGTTGACCTACACACATTTATCTGCTGGAAATTTCTAGAAATAACTAATACTTCAGTTATGACTTATGATTACAAAAAAACTTGTTACACTAATCCAAAATTATAAATAATAACAATTTAGACCTTTGTATGCATTAATAATAGTTCGAAGTGACATTCAGCCTATTTGATTCATTCCTCTTTTAGCTAGGTATTTTTTGTGACCCATTTGAGATAAATTCAACCCAATTCGACCGATTATACGTAAATGGGTTGAATCGTCATCTGTAATAAGGTATTAGTTGAATTTTCTCCAACTTATTAAGCTTTGAATTTTAAGGTTCACATGTGAAGGTTGGCTTCTGTTTGCTCTTACCTACTGTTCAGTTGGTTGCGGGAATCAGCAATTCTTCTTGGGTTTCATTGCCCTTCTTTGTTTGTAGTTGTGTGGGCCTTGTCGATTGGTCCTTAACAAGCAACTTCCATGGTCTTTTCAGGTGAATTTGCATAATTGTTTGTTTATCTTATTACAATGAAGTTGATATTATTTTTCCAGTATGGGGTGTTTAGATTTGTGTTTTGGAAGAATTTATCGCCCTCAAAGAATTAGAATAATAAAGCGTTTAAAGTAAAGATAGTTAATTAATTTTCTCCTTATCTTAACAATACTTCTTTTTTGTAAATCTACCTACTCGTTTTTCCAAATGTAGTCATCTTTTAGCCCTACATTTATTAAAAAAATTCATAATTAGTTTTTGAAAAATTTCTGGAAACAATCATTATGATTTGACGAATGAGAATCACATAATCAGGTGTATATAACTTACGGATACTTGCGTCTCCGAAATCTGGTTATGTTTACTCAACAATAAGAAATCACCATCAAACTAAATTTTGGCCTGATTATTGTAATTCGAAGAACCAGATAATTATAAACGTAAAGTTGATGATGGTCACTTAACTATACATTTACTTTAATTGTCAATATTATTACATTGATGCCTTGCTTGCTTCTCCAAATTTGGTGATTTTGATTCTTAACTATAAAAAAGTTATCAATAAATATTTATCTTAAAATCGAAATTGTAATCATCACTTTAGATGCTCATTCAAGCATCCACTATCTTCACAAAATCAAGATTTCTTGCATGGTTTTCAGAACATCACTCACATTTTGGCTTCCACCTGTTTACATTTTGATGAAGGTGGTGGAAGCCTCTTTGGTTGTATGCAGGATTCAATATATTCTTGCTTTATGTCTATCAACTTCCCTTAGAGTTCCCAGAGCTCTTCAGTGCAATATGTAACTTTATCGGCCTCTACAAAATCTCAACCACCTTTGAATGGACACAAATTTGTTCTGGTCTTTCGCTTATCATATTTTGCTTCATGGTAACACAATTTGTTACATTATCTTATCAAAATTTGATTTTGTTTCAAACTCATAGTTATTAAAGCTGGTTCCTTTGTTTAATGATTTAACCAGTTGTCTTTTGTCAAATTCGATTTGGAAGAAATGGATTCCATCATGTCCATGAGTGAAAGTAACTTGAGTGAGCATCTTTTGCCATTGAAGAACTCTTTTTTGTTCGTGAATCAAGGTAAGTGGCATATAATATGAATTTAAAGTTTTACTGCTTTCCTCACCATTCATTCTTTTTTTTAAATGCATGTGACTTTAATTTAGTTTTCTGATTTTGATATAATGATATTTACAGATCTGGAGTAAGACATACTAATGTTTTATTAAGAGGTGCAGTTTTTCGGATATTCAGCATTAACTTCTTCACGTATGGCGTCCGGTAATTATTCTTAAAAAGATCTACTTATAGCAAAAGAAAGTAAAAGTAGTTAACAACTCATTTTTCAGTCCTTTTCAGTTTTCACCATTTTAGTTTTGAGCCTGATCATTGTGATATTAAAATGGATGATTTCAGGGTGTTTGGATGTGGGTTTAAACTGATTTTTGCAATTTAATGTTGCAATGATCTGTGTCTGGGGTAAAAGTGATTTTGATTATGGTTTTATGATTATTTTTCGGTCAAAATAATCTGAATTCGAGATTTACGTGTGAAGTCATGAAAGAAAATTGATTATAGGGATAAATGTGCATTACCTACTTACCCTAGCTTTTTTCTAACTGCTTATCCAATCTAATTCTGAATCTTCAAGTTGCAATAATCACTATCAATATATACATCCAAACATTTATGCGCATTAAGAACTAGCAAGCTAAAATGATATGTAAATTCTTAGCCAAGATTGTTGCTTACATGACCAAATTGCCGGATTTTGGTTTCATTTAAGTTGAGTATAAGTTATATTTATGCTTATTTGTTAAATTTTCAGTGATGGAATTGACAGGTTTCCCTTTTTATTCTTTCTTTATGGAGCTTCTATTTTGCAAGCATATGCGCGTTTGGGTTACTTGTATATGTCGGTTACATTATATTTGCCTTCCCATCAGTATTTCGGTTGCATCACCTAAACGGACTGCTCCTTGTATTCATTCTCTTATGGGCTGTCAGTACGTATATCTTTAATGTGACATTTTCTTACCTCCATTGGGATCTTGAAACGGTAATTTTTTCTTCTAATTTCCTCTTCTTGTTAGAGGCGGTAATATTGATCCATTTACTTATGAACATGTAAAACGAAACATAAAAAAAGGGAACGGGCTGGACATGTTAAACAGGTTGCACGTCATTGAAGTCTTTTTTAATACACACACAAGATGCAACCTACTAAAGCGTTTAATTTGAAGGTTCAAATTATCATTCGTCATAAACTTTAACGGACACAAAGAGTTAGTGGGTCAACTCAACCTGAACCCATTATAACCTAGTTACCGCCTCTACTTTTTGTGATGGGAAGGCTTTTGATGTCCTTTTTTTGTTTTACAAATTGGCATAATCAGGATATGGAGATTTGGGAAATGGTGGGATTATGGCATTATCCTATTCCTGGATTTTTTATACTTGCTCAATTTTGTCTTGGAGTTCTGGTTGCCCTTGGGAATCTTGTGAACAACTCTGTTTTTCTTTACATCTCTGACGAGGAGGACCACCAAACACCAAATGGAGACGCCACTCATGAAGGTGATGTTTTGTTATATCTTTATTCTTGTAGGTTTAATGCTAAAGCATCAGTTAACATTTTATATGTTCTGGAAGAAATGAAGATGTCTCTAGGTTTTATTTACTTGAAAATGAAGGCGGGACCTGTGAAAATAACATAACAAATGGAGTAATTTGGGTTAAAGTTCTATCTCTAGCAAGCAAAGTAAATAAAGTTAGCTAAAGAGGAATGACTCCAATGGCTTGAATGGGCGAAAGTCTCACAAAATGTATTTCCAATGCATAAACCTTTATAAGTTATTTCATTAGAAAACTTAGATTAGTATTGAAAGAATTAGTTTTGTAATTTTATTTGACACCCTAATTATTTGCTTATACAATTGCAGTTAGGGAAGAAACAAAAGTACTGATTGTGGCTACAATTGCTTGGGGACTAAGGAAATGTTCTCGTGCTATCATGCTAGTGCTAATATTTCTCATTGCAATGAAGCCCGGTTTCATCCATGCTTTGTACAGTATGATAAAATTGAATTGTTACTAATATGCTTTTTATTAACTAGAATCACATGAAAAAAACTCTAAATTTCTTTTAAATTCTGTTTCCAGTGATATTCTTTTTCCTGTATCTTTTAAGCCATGACATCAGCGATAAAGTAAGGCAAACCCTTCTTCTTTTGTGCGAAATTCATTTTGCCTTGCTGTACTCGCTTCAAATAACTCTCGTGTCTCAAGCTTTGGAGAAAAGTGGGTCCATGAGCTTGGAAATCTTATCTCAGTTAGGTAGGACTTTTTGGCTGCTTTTGTCTTGTCGTCACATGTACATTTTGGGGTGGGGTGTTGACCCATTTAATAATGATCTGGGTTGATTTGGATGTGTTTGATGTCAAACAAAAATATAGTTAAAAGCCTAAAAGGGAAACAGTTCAATTGAGTTGAAGTCACCCATAGTCCTTTTTAATGCATACAACACCAAAGATTTTCTGAACTAACACATTTATTGGGGTATGGAAGGCCTTCAGAACCATTAGGGCTGTTTAAGCCCTTAGAGACAGATGGTTTTTTCAAGCATTAACCTGTGGTAGCAGGTCAAAATGGTTTCTTTAACAACTAACAAGTCAAGAAAGTTAAGAACCAAAAACCATTAGAAAAAGTATTAAGTTTAAATCAATAAAAGTTGGTTAGTTTAAAAATTAACCCCAATAGTTATTTACAAGTATTCTTAAAAAGATGGAAAATGGGTATGCGAGTTAAAATTGGTTCAGTTTAACTAAATCCCCTTTTGAGCGGCTGCTCAAACCGCTTGACCCACAGCCCATCCATCTTGCCGCCATCAGACACATGTTTCATTTCTTTAAATTTGTGTTTTGTTTATTAAACTCTTGAACTGAATTCACAACAGGTTTATATGGACATAATAGCTCGTGGGATTTTGTGGAAATAGCATTGCTTGCATGCTTCTGTGCAGTTCATAAACATGGATATAAATTGTTGTTTTCATTCTCAGCAATTGTGCAACACACGCCATATCCTCCAGTTGGGTTCAGCATCTTGAAAGCTGGTTTGAACAAATCGGTTTTGTTGTCTGTTTATGCCTCGGGAACTGCCACAAACAATGATGATAATCCATCCCAAGGTTTATACTTTTATCTTACATCAAATTATTGCAATTTCAAACCGCAACAATTAGTTTTGAGTTGTTGGTAGACCATATATGATCTTATTATTATTGTTTGGTCAAAATAATGAGTCCTGGTTAGTCAGTTGCATACCAGCTGCAACAAATTAAAATTACTCTTTACCTGTTTAGCAGTCTACTCTTTTTTTAACAAATTTTTTCTTTCTGGTCATTTTAATAAGTAAATCTTCAACATAATCATAATTTATGAAATACTTAAACGTTTGGTTATCAAATTATCACAACTTCAAACAATAGAAGCACATCCAAACATTGTTTTCTATAGTCTGTTTTATTACATATTATTACATGTTTTTTGTTATTTAACATGATATAATAGCTTTTAGAATGTCCATCTAAACATCCCCAAAGAATTAATCTTATTCTGACTAGATTGCAACAATTACCTTGAAATAACAAATCAAATATCCACCTAAGGGGTGTTTGGGTAAACTGAATAATGGTAAATAATCATATATGGATTAGTTGAGTAAACATGTTAATATAAGAAAAGTGATTATTGTCATAACGTGAAATTATCTATCTATCCCTACGTCTAAGCAACTGATTGCCCAATTATGATCAAGACAGTTTAAAAATATACTCTATGTTTTATTTTTATCTTAATTCAGAGAGAAAAGTGGCTTCATATCTCAGTGCAGTTGGGCAGAAGTTTCTATCGTTATATCGATCATTTGGCACTTACATTGCGTTTCTGACAATACTCATCACCGTTTATATGGCAAGACCCAATTTCGTATCATTCGGATTCATTTTTCTTCTTCTATTCTGGATCACGGGTAGGCAACTTGTTCAAAAAACCAAACGCCGCCTTTGGTTTCCACTAAAGATATATTCAATCACCATGTTCATTCTCAGCTATATTTTAAGCATTTTCCCCACTTTTGAATCTTGGGTATCCACAAAGATTGATCTTTATGCATATTTTGGATACAATCCAGAGGGGTCGTTGCTGACAAACGTTTATGAATCATTAGCAATAACAATTGTTATGCAACTTTATAGTTATGAAAGGAGACAAAGCAGGTATAGAACATTAGAAGATCCAAACAGAATGCAATTTGGGTTTGTTGGGTTTATTAGACGGCTTTTAATATGGCATAGTCAAAAGATACTGTTTGCTGCTATGTTTTATGCTGCTATATCTCCAATAAGTGCTTTTGGGTTTTTATATCTCCTTGGTATCGTGTTTTGCTCAATTTTACCTAAAGCTTCACGGATCCCATCAAAATCGTTTCTTGTTTACACGGGGGTTCTTGTGACAGTTGAGTACTTGTTCCAGATGTTGGGTGGACTAGTGGGCATGTTTCCAGGTGAAAAATATTACAGTTTGTCTGTTTTTCTTGGGTTGAAGGTATACGAGCCCGGGTTTTGGGGGTTGGAAGCAGGGTTGAGGGCTAAAGTGCTGGTGGTTGCTGCCTGTACACTGCAATATAATGTTTTCTATTGGCTCCAAATGATGCCTAGTTGGTTTTTGGGTATTGGTCAATGGGAAGAACCTTGCCCATTGTTTTTTTCTGAAGAAGATGTGTTAAGAAATGTGGATAATAATGCAATGACTAGTTCAAGTGGCGGGAATACTGGGATTAGAAGCAGTAGTTCATGGCCATCAGTTGGTGATTCGGGTACAAAAACAGGTGTAACTGAGAGTAACAGTAGAAGATACCTACTTGGGTACTTTTTGGGAAGTGTTAACGAGAGCCATAAGTGGAACAAAAAACGGGTTCTTGAATTGCGAAAAGAACGATTCAGAATGCAGAAAACTTCATTGAAAGTATACTTGAAATTTTGGATGGAAAACATGTTTATACTTTTCGGGCTTGAGATCACCATGATTGCATTGCTTCTTGCGAGTTTTGCACTTCTTAATGTCATTTCGATTCTTTATATTGCATCACTTGCTGCTTGTGTGCTTTTAGGTCGCCAGTTTATACGAAAAGCATGGCCCTTTTTTGTGTTCTTGTTTGCTACTGTACTCGTGCTAGAATATTTCGCCATTTGGAGGAACCCAATCCCTTTTATTGAACCTGAACCAGAAACCACCATCAGATGCCATGATTGCTGGCGGTATTCTGTTCAATATTTTGGCTATTGCTGTGACTGTTGGCTAGGGCTTACTGTTGATGATCCGAGGGTGCTCAGCAGTTACTTTTTGGTCTTCATGTTTGCATGTTTCAAGCTTCGAGCAGATCGATTTGGTAGTTTCTCTGGCTCGTTCACGTATCGGCAAATGATATCGCAACGGAAGAATTCATTCATATGGCGGGATCTCTCATTTGAAACGAAATCAATGTGGACTATTCTTGACTACCTGAGACTGTACTGTTACTGTCATTTGTTAGATCTTGTTCTTGCATTGATTTTAATAACGGGAACACTCGAATATGATATTTTACACCTCGGATATCTTGCATTTGCTTTGATTTTCTTCCGAATGAGGCTTACGATACTCAAGAAAAAGAATGATATTTTTAAGTGGTTGCGGATGTACAACTTTGCTGTCATAGTTCTTTCGCTGGCATATCAATCTCCATTTGTGGGTGCTTTCAATGATGGAAAGTGTGAAACAATTGATTATATCTACGAGGTTATCGGATTTTATAAGTATGATTATGGTTTTAGGATTACATCAAGGTCTGCTTTGGTTGAAATCATCATTTTCTTACTGGTATCACTGCAATCATATATGTTTGCTTCTGAAGAATTTGATTACGTGTTTCGATATCTTGAAGCGGAGCAAATTGGCGCAATTGTACGTGAACAGGAAAAGAAAGCAGCCTGGAAAACAGCACAGTTACAGTACATTCGTGAAGCTGAGGAGATGAAACGACAGCGTAATTTGCAAGTTGAGAAGATGAAATCCGAGATGCTTAATTTACAAATCCAACTTCAGAGCACAGAGCCGGCACCGGCACCGGCAGGAAGCACCGACTGTTCTCCTTTACGTGAGGGTTTAAGGAGACGAAGAAGCACCGACCCCACTACTTTACATCTTGAAAATGAAGATGTGACTCCAAGGAAACAAAAATCTGATGCTTTTATGGACTCGTTTTATCCTTTCGAAAATTTGTCTGCGGTTGCTTCTCCCAAGAAAACGTCGATTTCTGAAATCACTGAGTTTGAAGAGGATGTGCCAGAGACGCAAACTAAAAAAAAGGTACCAAAGAGAGAAACTTCATTGAAATCCGCTGTACAGTTGATAGGTGATGGTGTTTCTCAGGTACAGTCTATCGGAAATCAGGCCGTTACAATTTAGCAAATTACTTCAATATTCCTCATGAAAATTCAGATTCAGATCCTGACTCAGATGTTCCCGCTGAATCTTTAAAAGTTGATAAACAAGACCAGACAGAAGGTTATATGGCTTTCAATCGTTCAACTTCTGTGGAGTCTGATAAAAGTGATTCACCAAGCATACGTATTGGCCAAATATTCCGACATATATGGGCACAAATGCGATCCAACAACGATGTTGTATGCTATTGCTGCTTTCTTATCGTATTTCTTTGGAATTTCAGCCTGCTTTCGATGGTATATCTTGCAGCTCTGTTTTTGTATGCACTTTGTGTCAACACAGGACCAAGTTACACATTCTGGGTTGTAATGCTGATTTACACAGAGTTCTACATCTTGATTCAGTACATGTATCAAATCATCATCCAACATTGTGGTTTCACAATCCAATCAGCTTTTCTCTCCGAATGGGGTTTTCCCACAAAAAGGATAACATCATCATTCGTGATCAGCCTGTTACCTTTGTTTCTTGTGTACCTATTCACCCTTATTCAAAGCTCAATAACCGCAAAAGACAGTGAATTGGTTTCACTAACTCAGTTTAGTAGTCTCATTGGGGGGATCACGAATCATAACGAGCTTCTAGTGAATCCAAATTGGAGAGAAAACACACGAAAGTTCATTGAGCTTGTTAAAAGATGGGCAAAGTCTATCTTCAGAAATTGTACCCGATACTGGAAGTCATTAACCCAGGAAGCCGAATCTCCCCCGTATTTCTTACAGTTGTCGATGGATGTTCGTTATTGGCCTGAAGACGGGATCCAACCAGAAAGAATCGAGTCGGGAGTTAACCAAGTTCTTAGACTTGTTCATGATGCAAGATGTAAACAATCAAATCCAGCAACTTGCCCATGTCCCAGTGTTGTTCAAGTTCAAAGTATTGAAAGAAGTGAAGAAAACTCGAAAATTGCTTTAGCAGTTTTTGAAGTGGTTTATGCATCACCACCAGAAGAGTGCTCATTAACCGAAAGATACAAATCATTAACCCCTGCAGCCGATGTGGCGAAAGAAATAACGGAAGCTCAAAATGCAAATCTTTTTGAAAAAGCTGGGTTTCCATACCCGATTATTTCGGTAATTGGGGGTGGAAAACGAGAAATCGATCTTTACGCGTACACATTTGGTGCTGATCTGGCGGTTTTCTTCCTGGTTGCGATCTTCTATCAATCTGTTATAAAAAACAAAAGCGAATTACTCGATGTTTATCAGCTTGAAGATCAGTTTCCAAAGGAGTTTGTGTTCATTCTGATGGCTATTTTCTTCTTGATCGTGCTTGATCGGATCATATATTTGTGTTCATTTGCTACCGGGAAAGTGATATTTTACATTTTTAACCTTGTTCTCTTCACATATTGTGTAACGGTTTATGCCTGGAACACAAAACCTTCACAACAAAATGCAGCAGGCTTTGCACTCCGTGCAATTTATCTCACAAAAGCCATTTCCCTTGCATTGCAAGCAACGCAAATACGATCAGGGGTTCCTCATAAAAGCACGTTATACAGGCAGTTTTTAACGAGTAGTGTTTCAAGAGTTAATTATCTGGGGTATAGACTCTATCGGGCCCTACCGTTTCTTTACGAGTTAAGATGTGTGCTTGATTGGTCATGCACCACCACATCCTTGACGATGTATGACTGGCTTAAGGTATGTTTTGAAAGTGGTTATCAATATATTATATGATCACTGAAACGATATTATATCGGTTATCATTAATATAACTGTTTTCTCCGTGTTGTAGTTGGAGGACATAAATGCAAGCTTGTACCTGGTGAAATGTGATTCTGTTCTAAACAGAGCAAACCATAAACAAGGAGAAAAACAGCCAAGAATGACTAAATTTTGCAATGGCATATGCTTATTCTTTATATTAATCATCGTCATTTGGGCTCCTATGCTTGTAAGATATCAACTATTGTTGCACTTAAGTAAAGGAGATTTCACACACTTTATAATCAACTAAAATATTACCTTTGTTTTTTTGGCAGATGTATAGTAGCGGGAATCCAACAAACATTGCAAACCCCATCAACGAAGCCAGTATACAGTTTGACATAAAAACTGAGGGTGGAAGATTAATGTTGTACCAAACAACTCTATGTTCAATCACCCCTTGGACCGATCTTAACTCTTCTGTTGACCTTGACCCACACGGTTATCTTGAATCATATAATGTAAATGACATTCAACTGATTTGTTGTCAAGCAGATTCCACCAATCTATGGCTTGTCCCAAGTGTCATTCAAACCAGATTCAGTCAGACAATTGATGAAAACATGGATATGAAATTCAATTGGATACTCACTCGAGATAGGCCGAAAGATAAAGAAGTTGTGAAATTTGGGCAAAATTTGGATCATTTGGATCTACCCGATCCATCAGAAGTTAAACAAGTTCTAGAAGGTTCTAGTAATAGTTTTAGAGTAAACAACACTTATCCTCGATATTTTCGTGTTACGGGTTCTGGGGAGGTCAGAGTGTTTGACCAAGAGGTATTAATATATATATTAATTATATGTATACAACTTTTTGTCACCTGTTTTCCTTGATGTATTGAATTGATGATATTTTGCAGGCAACTGGTGTAGACGGGGTGCTTTTTCTGAACCGTGGAGAGTCCCAGTGGTGGTCTTTTATTGATGTTAGTTTGTTGAACACAAGTGTGTGTGGAGACTTGATGGGGCCCATGGCGATTGTCGTGTCAGAAGAAACGCCACGTAAGCATTGTGTGCAAATGTAGGTTCATAAACTTGTGAGTTTTATGTCATTGACTTGATGTTCTTTTTCAGAGGGTTTTCTTGGAGAGACATTGAGTAAATTCAGCATATGGGGTCTTTATATTACATTTGTGCTAGCGGTTGGTCGATTCATAAGGCTTCAATGTTCTGATCTGAGAATGAGAATCCCATTTGAGAACCTACCTTCTTGTGACAGGTAACATCTATGATGCCCAATTATACTAATGTTTGTAATGGTCCCACATTGAACAGATCGATGTTAATATGTGATCCAGTTTCATTTGGGGATATTATTATTTGCTATAATGGTGTGGGACGGATCCATTTTTATATGGCTCTGTCACGCACCATGATACTAGATCGATTCCTTTTGGCGTTTGTTGGAAACTTATTTTTTGGTGTATTGCACAGGTTGATTGCAATATGTGAGGATATATATGCTGCTAGGGCTGAAGGGGAGCTTGGAGTTGAGGAGGTTTTGTATTGGACATTGGTGAAAATATACAGGTCACCACATATGCTGTTAGAGTATACAAACCCTGACTAGATTGTTAGAAAGTCAAATATACCTAGTTGTTTCAGAAATAGAAGTGGCTAACTATAGAATTGCTAACATTTAAGGTAAATCACAAGCTTTAGACAGACACAGAGAGATAGAGAGAGAGTGTGGTTGGGTATTATTCCATATAATTATACTTGTAACATGTTTGTGTAAAGTTCATACCTCAGGGCATCTTCTTTGTAACATATATAACATAATTCTCTTGTTATCAGTTAATGAAAAGTGTCTTAGACAAATGCTTATTTATATCCTTTTAGTTTCATGTTGTCGTTTAAGCCACATGGGCGTTTAATGCCTAGTTCAACTTGTTTTGGCGAATATTCTCGGTCAAATAACTAGTTAATGTTCAAGGAGCTAGGGAAACTAAACCGTCATGTGGGTGTGTCAAACAGGTCTGTTTTACCAGTTTGTTGATTTAATGATTTAATTATAACAGTTTGAACCAACTTTTTTATGTTTCTTTTTTATAATCATAAGTTCATATTATAAAAATTAATAATAATAAAAAGATGGTGTGTAATTATAATAGATCTAAATTACTATACATTGTTTGAAATGATATACATAGCCAATAAAAGTTTAGCACCTGCTTGGTTTACAATACTGGTTCCAAGTTCTTAACATGACCAAACCATTAAACTAGAACACCACCAAAACCAAACACGAACATAAGCGTTTGGCTCTCAAACCAGCTGACTTGTTTTGGTTCAAGTGGTTTCAATGGTTTATGAACACCTGTAGAAACCCTGTAGCAAATAAAAATTGGAAAAACAAACGCAATACAGCAAGTTCATTGTATTCATAATAGTCACAGGATCATCAGCCTGCCGACTAGATACCATATCCTGATTCCTACTAACAGCTCATGATTACAGCCACTTTACAACAGATTCGGATTCAGTTTGGCCGTGTCATAAACATAGAACTAAAACATAAAAATACCATAAAAACATAATCCTCATTCGTACTAAAACCTTAAAAACACACCCAGAGACCGACCACCAACCACCCAACCAACAACCTCCTTTTTATGTTGATTTTTTCTGTTTCTTGACACTGGTACCCGGACTCTTCTTCTCGATATGTTCTGGAATTGTGTCAGTCATTACCTTCGGAGATGTGAAACAGAAATCAGAAGGTGACAAGTCGCTGTATTCCGGGTGTTCTTTGAGGTAGGAGATAATTCCTGGAGCTGCTCTAACCCTTGTGCCATCAGGAGTGATATACTGCACATCCATTTTGGAGTAATCTCTTCTCAGAACAATTACTCTCTGAAAACCTTTTGGGGTTTTTGGGATGTTTGGTTTATCCATGACCCAAGTTCTAGAAGAGTCATACTCGATATCAGCAGGAGTATCACACACGATCCCTTCGAGTTTGTTGCAAACAAATGGATCTTCACTTTGCTTGCTTCTGAACTCTTCAAATTGATCTTCGGTTGGTAATGTCCTCCATTTGAAACAGTCGTTACATTGAACAGCAAATGTGTCAACTGAACTCTGAGGTGGGCCCCTTGATTTCTGCATAAATTTGGTTAATAGCTCAAATCAGATCAACAGATCCACATTGATATATAAATACTATCCAGTATCCATATAAAGCCAAGACATTAATGAAAATCTTGTAGGTTTATGTCTGGAGATAATTGTAATTTCTACATATCTTAGATACTTCTATGTATTATACTTCTATTTTCAACACAAAACGAGTTTTAAACAGAAAAGTATAAGAAAAACATAAGCGATCATATTTAGTGCTTGTCAGATCACATGCAAGCAGGAAAGTGGGGCATAACCTTATTTATCACAGGTAAGGTAACATAGACTAGTGTTTATGCAGTTCTCTACTTAAAATTTGGTTATGTATTGAACGTCCCTCTCGTAGGCATAACCTTATATATTATTATTTGACAAGGATAATCAGACAACCGCAAGAAATACACATGCCTTGCCGTGACGACCGATGAAACAAAAACGAGTGCAGATTAACTCTCTAAGTCATGCAATCTAACCTCTTTGGCTCGTTACTTCTTTACGTTTCACTGATATAGTGATAGGAGAGAAAATCTACAAACTTTCCATCTGTAAATCTCTAATTCCTAAACAAACAAGCCCACACTTACCTAAATCCACTAAAAACCATGAGTCTTAAGGATAAAAAAATTATCAATCACAAGGAAACAGAAACTCATGTTTTAGGTATCCTAATAAAAAACACACAAAACATTCAACTCAAACATGCCATTTGCAGAATTGATAAACGCTCATCACATACTTCTTATGATCCACAAAATTCACGTATCCAGCACCCAAATTACAGTACAAACATCACATAACCCAATTACATTCGGTGGTACACCTAGTATAAATCGAACATTACAACAAAATCCCCTCAAATCGAACAAACATCACAATTTCCACAACAAAAAGCACAGATCAGGTCCAAAAAACACGTACAACGTGTATCAGATTCTCAGAAAACCCTAAAACCACATCGGAAACCCTAAAAACGCATCAAAAATCGTACGATGCTTCTAGATTCTCACAATCATGAATCGATGATGATAAAATTGAAAATTTTTCTGGGGATTTAGATGACCTTAGCGGACGATTTGGGCGTTTTGTTGGTCACCGGTGATCCGTTTGCAGACTCTTTCTCCATAGTAACTCAGTCTCCACACGTGTGAGTCGCACCTCAAGCTACACTTCAATATATATTGGCATTTTATTCCATTTGGACGCAACTACTTTTATTAATAACCGGTCAGGTTAGCTCGCGCGACGTGGTGGGTAACATGAATCGTTGGTAAAAGTTGTTACGTTTATGGTAAAAAATGCTTTTAGACGGGCATATGATGTGTGTCTAGTGAACCGTTGACATAGGTCGGTTTTGAATCGAATTGGTATTGAAACACAAAGAAGATTAATTGTATGAAGTTATTGGTTGATGTTATTAAAATAAAATATTAATAAAGTGAACTGTTCATGATGTTTTGACTTGATCTTTTTACAGATTATTTTACGGTTATTTGATTCTTAAAATTGTCAAACTTACACTGTATAGTATTTGAACTCACAATCATATGATAAGAGAATAAATCAGTTTGCCACAGAAATATTCCTCGGGATTATTGGTAATTTGATAGTCTTTAGCCCTACGATGTTGTGTGCTAAAAATATTTATTAGCCCTACGATGTTGTGTGCTAAAAATATTTATTTTCTAAAGGTTAAGGATTTCAATCCTATTAACGTTGATGTAAATTTAGTAATGTATATAAAGAGTGTGTGAATTAAGAGTTTCAATTTTCTATGAAAGTTAATGCAAATTTAGTTATGTAAAAATACGCGCCCTTGTGTGTGATTAATTTAATGCATATGTTAAACTTTAGGATAATTAGAAATAGTTAAAAACGTCTGAGATAAAAGAATAACATGAACTACACTTGAAAGTTGAAACCATTATGGCCTTATGAGTTATGACCAGCATTATAGTTATGGGTTTAGTTTGGGTTCATATGGGCAAGCCCAATAACATAGATGAATTCTTTGGTTGGGCTCAAAGATATCTTTTCATAAGATAATTTCGGATATGGGCCCATATCATTTTCTAGTTGAGCTACTACACTTTTACTATTAACAAATAACCAAAATCACGAGTAATTTTATCAGTAATCTTCAGCTTTCGTTGTAGCCATTGATTCACCTTGAAACTTTGAATACTAAACACTCTAATCATAAGTAGTTAAGAATATTCACAATCTCGTTATTTTCATTAATAGAAAAACGTCTCTATTTTACTTAGAAATGTTATTTTAGTTCACCTGAAAAAATGAAACACAAGACATTGGGATCTTCCCCATTAGTATTTATCATGAGAATGTTCTGATAACAAAAAAATTAATTAGTCATGGCTATGATGAAAGTTGTATCTGACATACTAGGGGAAGATCGATATAGCTGCATTTTTTTAACACTCAACTCACACACCCTCTAATTTTACTTATAAACCTATAACGTTTTATCACATAACCTTTGATGGTACAACTGTAGTTGATCTAGCAAATGTTATACTAGAAAACTTACATGCATGTTTCAATAATGTTATAAATAATCAGTGAAATGAATACAATAAGGAGACTATTAATTAAGGTAACAATTTTGAAATGTGATCCTTTCTTTGACACTAAAGAAAAGGTGATGATATGATGAACCAATCCATTTCATTTGCGCGCTAAATGTCGTTAATTAATCACACACAATGGCGCCTTATATATGTTAAAGTGGTGTTTTTTTAATGCATTTGGTGTATGTGATAGCTTGTTGATGAAGATGATGATATATATCATGATGTTAGATTGAAGATGATCAATGAATAGCAAAAGCTTGGAAGTAAATGATGAAGATGAAGTAAACATAAGATAAAGAAACATGAATGTAATTAACATGAACAATAGTACATACAGTACAAGATACATTAAGTCGCACGTCAAATATATGTAAATATATGTGTTAATCGAAACGATAATCTTTACCTTAACAACTATAATATAAATCAGATGAGTAATGAATTTGACTATTTGAATTTCTTACGGTTTCAACACTTATAAACTTTGTTTCAATTAAAACCAGTGGAACTACAGAAGGGTGTTCAAAAAGATCTAGTAATATGTCAGATTATTTATACAAAAAGCTGAATTTGCTTAAGAAAAAACATGACTCGGATCTTTTAAACATTTTCAGTAGAAGAAGGAAATTTTAAAACACGGTACGATTAAATAACCTTTAATTCCACTATTTAATTCTAATTATTTTAAACCTATTATTAATTTAGGACTCAGGCATTTTTTTTAGTTTGCCACCTATGCTATAATAATACATTTTAAATCTAT
The DNA here is from genome assembly GCA_025506515.1 of Flaveria trinervia. Taxonomy (NCBI): domain Eukaryota; kingdom Viridiplantae; phylum Streptophyta; class Magnoliopsida; order Asterales; family Asteraceae; genus Flaveria; species Flaveria trinervia. The sequence continues at coordinate 7,750,625 of CM046444.1, read as the reverse complement.
TGGAAACCGGATTGTTTAGATGTAAAAATGTATCTTTGATTCTCTCTTTAGTTACTTACCAAACATGTGGCGAATCTATTCTTTTTATATTTGGAAAACATGTGCCATCGAGTGAACCAATAATTAAAAGGCTATGTGTATAAAAAATAATTACGTGTAACAATGTCACATAATATCTAGTTATTTTTCATTAAAATAAGGATGTTGTTAAATTAATACTAGCTCCTTACTATTCAGACAACACTGATGGTACATACTGTATAATATTTTTTGCTGTTTATACGGGGTTATAGGAGGTGATTTTTCTTTTATACAGGTTGCATATTAGAAAGTATATGATTCATATAGTTTTTTAATTTACACAAACGATTGATGTGACGCCGTACACTATTGACATATGCTATAGAAGCCTTATAACCCTTTTATTTCATCTATGTGGCCCGTATGATAATATTATTTTATGTTTTGATTTCATCACCTAGTACAAGTATTTGTATTTTAAGACATGACATGCTAAGTTGGTCTTCATGAATATTTAGGTGGTGTGGTTTTCACTTTGTGTATTTTTTATGGTTTATTTTGGTGTATTTGTTTGTTTTTTTGGTGAAATTTTTTGGGTGTTTCTAGCTTCATGCTAGTTTTTTCTCGGAATGATAATCCTCTTGTCGTTAAAAAAACTATCATAAATTAAAGCTTTCTAAGAGCATTCACAGCCCATTCCCTATATTTCTATGAGTATGTTTTTTGTATTATATGGTGTGGTTGTGAGTAAAAGATATGATAAATTTACTGTTACCATATAATTGTTTTAATATATTTTAAATGGTTGTGAGTGAATGAGAGAGAAAAAATAATGATAAAGTTAAAAAAAGGAAAAAAAAAGTAATGATTTTAGTGTAACTATATGGATAAAAATAAAAAATAAGTTATGAATGCTCTAAAGTAAAAAGTGCATAGAATCATCGTCTTTAGTGATGAATTGATGAAATCCATTTGCATTGAGAGAGTATGAGGTTAAGTTTCTAAGTTCTTAATGGAATTTTACATAAAATCTAAGTTTCTCAAAATCCATAATATTTTGCATCTATTGGTATGAAAACATCACTAATGATGTTTAAGGAGTATTGGAACTCATACTTCTTGATTGCATAGCCACATTTAGGCATGTAAACAAACCGAATGTTCAACGAATAGTTCGTGAAACGTTCGGCGGAAAATTGGTTCATGTTCGTTTACGAACACGAACAAAAAAATTCTGTTCGTTTAGTTAAACGAACGAATGAACATAAACAGATGTTGCATTCGTTCATTTATGTTCATGAACGTCCGACAATGTGTTCGTTCATTTAAAAATTATGTTTGAGATAATTATTTTAAATATTTATTTATCTTTATTGATATTATATAATGTTTATGATTTTAATTATAAGTCAAAAAGAAACAAGTGGTGATTGACAAATTTATGGACACGCTAAATGTGTTTGAAGTGCATTTGAATGTAATGAAATGTAAGTTTATACAAGTTTGGCTTCAAAAGAGTAAACGTGTTACTATATTAAGTTAATGTATCTAAACCACAAATTACGAGTTCAGTTAAGGTTAAACAAGTTCTAATAACCTATAAATGATAGTTGGATTTTTTTGAAAAATATAAAAAATAAAAAGTATGCATTAATACATTATAATTTTGATTATTTCAATTTTGACGTGGACTTCGATACGATATGATAAGTGTGTACCACTCGCTAGCCAATAAAATTTTGTTATATAACTAGATCCAAAAATTGGTCTTCCTACAATCCTAGCACTTATATCCATAGGGCCCACCAGAAACCTTTGTTATATTTTTCTGTTGTAAGAAGAACTCCTATGTAAAAATTATTTTTTACTTTATTTACTAATGATTAATAATTTTTCACTTTATTATTAAACTAGAAATTAAAGCCGTGTGTTGCAATGGTTCACGAAAGTTGTTACATGTGTCGAGATGATAATATTAACTTGATTAAGTGTATAAAAAAGTATGAAGTTTTAAAGATTTGTTCTAGAGATCAATACATAGATAGAAAACAATTATATAATGACATCAACGATATTTATTGGCCGTTATCAAATTTATCTTTCACTGTGTCAGTACGTTATCATCAATCAATATAACATACGATACCTAAAAAATATCCTAGTTTAAATACAACTTTATTTTTAATAAAATTCATATTTGGATGCTAAGGAAAAAACCAAACACAATCACTTGTTATTATTATTATTAATGTTTTTTTAAAAAAAAGTTAACAGACCAAAGTTATTAAAAAAATCAAATTAGTAAAAAAGAGTAAATTACATGTTTCTTTCTTTAAGTATATAGTAAGTTTCACAATTCATCCTTAAACTAAAAAATAACAAAAATCATCCTTTATGTTTATATTTTGTAATAATTTTCATCTTCTTTTCTAATTTTCAATTGTATTAAAAAGGATAAAAATTGTTACAAAACCATGAACATAAAGGATGATATATATTATTTTCTTAAAGAAAAAGGATGATATTACCCTATATATTAAAAGACAAGTTAAATGAATAGTAATGCATCAGAGATGATGCGTAGTGTGCTAATGTTAATGCTACAGTGACAAGGAGTTCCCTGGTTAAGACAAGTTAAATGAATAGTAATCTTTACTTAGTTGAAAGATAAAAAGTAAATTTTACTATATTTATAAAGGACAAAAATGTAATTTAAGAGGTAAATATTTATGTAGGTATATCATATAAAAATAGTAACCCGTTGACATTACTATTTTTGATATAATAACTTTGATGATAATCAGTTTGAGTATATGTATATCATATAAAAGTAGACAATTTAGTTATGTATACTTGCAAATATTTTATTTAGTATACAAATAAAATAAAACAAAAATACGCAACTATTTTGTAAATAAAATTTCTCATATGAAGGTAAAAAGGTGATAAGACAGTTATAAAAGGAAGAAGCTAAAAGAGTTATGTAATAAAATTGATTTTTCGTCCTTAAAAAATTGCTTTGATGTTTTACATATTCATATAGATTTTAATTATATGGATGAAACATGCTTTCCAAGTTTAACTATTGTGTAGTTTATAATACTTGTTTAAAGCGACATAAGTTGTATAGATAAATATATTTAAAGCGACACACTTCTAACGTAACATTCTCATTACATGTTTCAATTTAACAAAACAAAAATCCATAGTTTAAACAAATGCCACAAGTTAATCGTTTAGGACAATTCATATAATAGTAAGTTTTTTATTGACAAACTATTAAGTTACTCTAAATATTAATTATCGAAAGGATTTAAATCCACACTAATTTTGTTTGAAACAATTACTAATTTCTCTAAGCCATGAGCAAATAATAGTCAATTAACTGACAAAAATACCGTTAGAGGTAATCCTAAAAACAAATAGTTTTGCCATTTTATTTAAATCGTATTTAGTTTGTTACACTCACCCATTTTCTTAAATTAGGAGATTTTATTTTACCAGTATTCCTTATATTTAGTAAAATGTAACTATATATAGTTTATTAGTGATGCATTGTGATTTAAACATATGAACATGCGTAGAATATGATTTTTTTTTAATTTTCTTAAATTTGTGGATCTATATAAATAACCCATAGTACCACGTATCACAAGTCTAACTTCCAAATATTATTTTCCTGTTTCTTTTGTTTTCTAATAGTATTATTATGTTACTTACTTAAATCTTACAATATCATTTTAGAATTTTTAAATATTCCCTGCCATCTATTAAATTTTTTATCCAACTTATGTAATGACCTAGGGCTGTAAACGGTTCGTGTTCGTTCATTAAGAAATAAACTTGTTCATAAACTATTCACGAACACTTACCGAACGAGATTTCTTGTTCGTGTTCGTTCATTAAGAAAACGAACATATTCATGAGCTGTTCACGAACACTTATCGAACGCAAATGAAAACAAACAAATGCAAACGAACACAAACAACTGTTCATGAACATGACGAACACAAAAAAAAACTCATAAACACAAACGAATACAAATTATTATAGATTTATTTTAGAATAAAATTTATATTTTTTATTACAAACATTACAGAAAATCAATAAAAATAAATAAGTAGTTAACATAAATACAAAAAAATACTTGATATAATAGTCATAAAAATAACTAACACAATAATTAAGAATATAAGCGAACACCTTAACGAACATAAACAAACACATTATCGAACGTTCACGAACGAACATTAACGAACACATTATCGAACGTTCACGAACATAAATGAACAAACGCGGCTTGTGTTCATGTTCGTTCATTTACTAAACGAACGAACATAAACGAACTTCCCGCCAAACGGTTCACGAACTGTTCGCTGAACGTTTAGTTCGTTTGCAGTCCTAAGTAAAATATTATAATATTAATGAATGTCACTCTTACCATCAACTCATCGACCATCAACTATAATAACTAAATTATTTTGTCAATACAATTATTACCCATTTCCCCTGAAACTAAAACATGAATAGAGAGCCACTCATTTTTTCCTTCCAAACTCTTTTTTCAAAAATTGTAATTTGGACCACAATAAATCCCATAAATTCTCTTAAAATTAAAAGAAAAACCAAATAAAATAAAATAATAATATATGTGCAAGTAGCCAAGTGTCTAGAACTTTCTATAGTTCTTGAGGCTGAAACCATGGGCACATGCTTTTACCATTAAAAGGGAACTTCCCCAATTGAGTAAGTCCACCACTGATTCAAAGGTCTTCTGGCAAACTGTCGTCTTTCTTTCATCAAATTTCATTTCATCTCATCTGCTTTCACATGATCTATCTGAAATCCCCAAATCTCACTTAGATTTCCCCTTTTTCTGTCATGCAATCCAACTGTTTGACCTTTTGCCTCAACGAACTTTCTTAAAATTTCCCTCTTGTTCTTTGTTTTTTCTGAAGTCTACTGCAAATCTTGCTGAACAAACTTGATAATCCGTGAAAAAAGATCATACCCGTATAGAAATCAAGAGCCTTTGTCTTGAATGATATTGATTTGGTTTGAGTTTTGAGGTTTGGTGCTAAAATTGATGATCCCACTTGAGACTTGATTGAAAAGACTGTGACCCATCTGAAAAAGTTGTTTCTTCTTGAAGATTTGATCATGAATCCTTTTTATTCAGCTGTTAAACAAGAGTACCCTTCATCTTCTTCAAGTGGTAGTATAGTGAAAGAAAAACAGCCTGTGATGGAGAATATGCCTCAACCAGTTGAAGGTCTACATGATGCTGGACCTCCTCCTTTTTTGACAAAAATATATGATATGGTGGATGATCAAAGTTTGGATCACATTGTTTCTTGGAGTAGAGGTGGTCAAAGCTTTGTTGTTTGGGATCCACATGCTTTCTCTACTAATCTGCTTCCCAGATACTTCAAGCACAAGAATTTCTCTAGCTTTGTAAGACAGCTTAATACTTATGTAAGTTTATTCTTTTAATAGTTATTGTTTTTGGTCGATGAGTACTAAATCAACTGGTTTAAAAAAAGAGAACCTTATGATTTTACAGAGCGAAGATAATGGGTTGGTTTCTCGCTAGGTGTAATATTCTTTACGTGGGCCAATGATTTTACATAGTGGGTTTTGAGTGGTGGGTTTTTTTTTTAAATGGTGGGCGGAGTTTATCATCTTGTTTTCTTGAATTTGATGGGGACTTTATCAATTTCGTGTTTAGGGTGAGTGTTTGATATCCGTGATTTAGGGTGCAAACCGTGAAATCAAGGTCTTTAAAAAAGGGATTTTTTTTATTTATATAGAAAAATCATAAATAATTATTGCAAACATGAATCACACTACATACCATAATACCAACACATTATCTTCCTTACAAACACCAATATTTTCTTTCATCTGAAAAAGTTACAAGAAAAAATCACTTTGATCTTGTCTCATTTCTCTTAACACTCAATTAGTGGGCTATCACATATATTTTTCAGCTTATAACAAAAATAAAAGTATTTACTCTTTTAAATATGGGTGCCCTTAAAGTTTTGGGACCATCTTTATTTTAGCAAAAAGTTTCATTTTAAATTTATTGTTTTCAAAATGTTAGTTGGACGCTTGATAAAATTTGGTTGTTGAACCTAATTGGACTCAGCTTCCTTTTGTAATGTTTCATTTAATTGGTTGAAAGGTTTATTGCTTGACAATTGCCTCCTTAGTGAAAATGAAGGTCACATCTGTACATATTATATGATACAGTGTTTAAACCACTTAATGCATAATGCTTAACATTTTCTTTTTGCAATTTGTTGCATTAAATTGTTAAAACCGTAAATATGGTGAACTATAATTACATATTGTATAATTTGATGAAAATAGTATGCTGCATTACATGGATATAAGTAGGGGTGTTAAATGAATCCGATTTGAAAAACTCGAAATTCGATTCGATTCGAGTCGAAAATAATTGATTCGAAATTCGATTTCGATTCTATTCGAGATCTAATAATCGAATTCGAATCGAATTGCAAATTTGTGATTTTCGATTCGATTCGATTCGAAATTCGAATTACAAATACACACATACATATATTTATTTTGTATATTAATTTAGAAATATGCATATGAAAAATTAAAAATTAAAAGTTTAAAAAGTACATAATCTAAAATTTAAAGCCCTATTGATACTTTTCTGACTTGTTTGAAACTTGTAATATTTCATATGTTACGCTTGTTTAAATATTTTGAGCATTTGAAATTGAATTTGTTGAATGAATTTTGAAAATGCTATTTGATTAAATATATATTTGTTAAGTACAAATCGAATGAATTTCAAATTCGAAATTCGATTCCAGTTCGAATTTTTTTTTCGAATACGAATCGAATTCGAATCTTGCTTGAAAGTTTCGAATTCGATTTATTTTTTTCGAATTCGAATCGAATTTGGATCCAGTTTGAAAATTTCAAAATTCGACTTATTTAGTTCGATTAACTCGAATTCGACTCGATTCGATGAACACCCCTAGATAAAAGTAATAAATGCAAAAGGTTAATAAAAGTAATAAATGCAAAAGGTTATTTGTTGCCATATCGGTATAGATTTAGTTGTATATTGGATTTTCTTACGCTTTGCCCAAAAATTAAAATATATGGTTAACAATTGTTAGGAGTGATTGTTAACATATCTTTAGAGGTTGAATAATAGACTATAACTTTGGTTTGTCACATTTAGCACATTCACATATGAATATATGATCCCTAATGTTGTTTAGTTTTGTATATGAATTCAGGGTTTTAGAAAAATAGATCATGACTCATGGGAGTTTGCAAATGAAGGATTTTTAAGAGGCCAAGGCACAATTTGAAGAACATTAAACGAAGAAAGACGCCTTCTCAGCATCTGGTTCCACAACAAGCAACTCGTTCATGTGTTGAGGTTGGAAATTTTGGAATCGATGGTGAAGTTAAGCGTTTAAGACGCGACAACAGATACTTATGATGGAAATAGTGAGGCTAAGACAACAACAGCAAAATACCCGCGCCCACCTTCAAGCCATGGAGCTAAGACTACAAGGAACCGAAAAGAAGCAGCAAAAGATGATGAGCTTTTTAGCAAAAGCAATGCACAATCCCAATTTTATCCAGAAGTTGGTTTGCCATGGTAAAACGAAGGATCTTGAAGGCGTCACAATGAACAAAAGGAAACGATTAATTGATTATGGTCAAGGGTCGACACTTATCAAAGATGAACCTGAAGAATTTGAAATGTCTGAGCTAGATGCACTTGCTTTAGAAATGCAAGGATTTGGTAGAGCCAAAAGAAATCAAGATGGAGTTTTTAATGATCTTGATGAATTTGAGGGTGGAGATAGAGAACTTGATGAAGAATTCTGGGAAGAGCTTTTTAATGAAGAATTTGGGATGACCGAAAAGGGTCAATAAAGTCCAAGATTTGGATTTGGGTTCAGGCCAGATTGCTAATGGTTCATAATGCATCAATAATATCTTCACTGATCTTCATTGTTCTTAAAAATGTTTATTCTTGATCTCTGTAGTTAGGTACTTTGGATGATGATGATGATGATGATGAAGATATGAAGATCTTGGACAAATTCATGATTACTAGCTCTGATGTTGGTTGGTTGACTTTTATCGTATGATTTTGTACAAAAATATGTATCTGTTATTGTTAATATTCATCTTAATTCAGTTTTCCTTGCCATTTACAGGATACAGATACATGAAAAAGCACTAGCCCCTCACCAAATATAACATTTTTTTGTGTTCCCATCTGCTAAGTTATTCTTTTCGGGTTAATTTAGATCTGATTATTTTTATATAACTCTTACCTTGATCATCAGATTGGAAACATTTTCTTGGCCAGATTCAAGCGCTTGTTCTGATATAATAAGGTTATCATTGTTCTTACTAGCAATATAATCAATCGATTTTCTTATTAGTTATAAGGAAATTATATGCTTACTTTGATGAAATTCATTCTTTGAAATATATTAGTGTGGATTTGCTCTGAAGATACCTTACCTGAAGATTCTATTGCTGCATTTTGGATGTCAGCTAACATGTAGTAGTTAGCTCACTAGTTGACTCTTGAGTCTTGATGGCTGCTTAATGGTATACTTGCATTTGTCAATTCAGATATTTTAGTAAATAATAATATTGTTGTGGGACCCAATGACCCATGCAAGTAATAATGCTTGGGATGGCACCAAATATGTAGGGTTGGAGTCTTGGAGACAGGAAAGAGTTGACAAGTTTAAACCTCAAATTTTTATAATAAACAGAGATCCATTTTTTTATAGAAGTCATAATGTACAGAATTTCCATCCTCTAAAGACTAAAAGAATTTCTAATCTTCACTATGTTGCATATAATTTTAGCCTCTGCCATTGGTTACATGTGATATAGCACGCCCATAAGTCTAGTTTTCCTGCAGGATATTTCAGTTGGTCGATTAGGATTGTCCCAGAGCTTAAAACAGCAAACGCAAGAGTCATATACGTAGTAAACAAAAAAACTTACATACTTGGTGAAAGTACCACTCATAGTATATAAGTTAAATCAATATTGTTTTGTTTTCATAAATTGTTGTTGGAGAAGGTATATGTTTATTTGATTGTATAATTGTATCAACCATGTACCTTTTGAATCATTCAAATTGGTATTATATTGCAGGCTAATAGATAAATGTACAATTGGCATTTTTTTAATCAGAAGCTTCTGATATCATGATATGGTGTGCTTCCAAATTTGTATAATTGTTCTTAAAAAATGATCAGTTGTATGAATGGGAAGAATGTTGGTTGTAGTGTCACTTTCATTAGGTGCTCCTTGTGAATATGCCAAGATGATATGGTTAAAATGCCTGGGGAATGTGACATTATGCAATTTATGTGAAGGCCTCTTTTACACATGTTAAGGTGCACTTTAAGAACTCATGGTGTATGACTTTGTGATTTGACTAAATAAGTTTTACTTGAATGCATTATTGTTTTCTTGTATGGCTGGTGAGCTTTATTTATAACAGCATTGCATATCAAAAGAGTTCACAACACTATTGTATTTGTTTTAACCTTTTGAAGATAATAAAACAGCATTTTGAAACACTGAATTCCAAATAACTTTGATTCGAAAACAGATTCATCTTTTTTATTTTCCCTTTTCCAATTGTCATCTAACATATAGTATGTCTTTTCTATGATAATTCGTAATATCTAATCTTTTATTATCTATAGAATATCATGCAAAAGTATATATCAAGTTAAGACAAATACAAAAGCTATTATCAATACTAATAAAAAAATGTTTTGGTATGTCATTTGTTATAATTCTAGAGCTCTTAAGTATATTTTTTCGTTTCTTTTTCCTAATAAATATCACATTAATTACATATGATATTATTTAATTCTTTTCATATTACAAATATATATTTTTTGAAAAGAGATCTTTCTACAAATGTGATTTGTAAAGAAACAATTTTTTATAAAGTAAGAAATTTTTTCAAAAAAAAATATCGAACTTTTAAAAAACACAATATATTTTAAAACCTATAGCTTTTAAAAATAAAATTCTTATGAAAAAATAATTAAATTTCAAATTTATAATAAATAAATTATTAAAAATGACACTTTTTGAAACGGTTTGTTTTGAAATAATTTGTTTAAAACCCAACTTTTCTTCAAAAAAACAAAAAATATATATAAAAAGTATAAAAAATAATATTGTTTTTTATCACTCGTATCTAATGTCAATTATATCTCATATCAAATGATCGTTTTATAATTCATTAATTTTTATTAATAACTATTTATTATTTTAAATAATTTATTAAACACGTGTGTTACATGGAATACTAACCTAATATATTTATAACTATTACCCAGGTTTAGACACAAGGGATGGCATCATTGGTAGATTTTGCCAGTGTAAATTTTCGATTATCGACGATATTAACTACTCAAGTGATCAGGTTCTAGTCAAGCATCAAAATAGTTGGGTTTTCAACTGAAAACAAAGACGAGTTACATGAATTATAAAGGAGCAAAACTTGAACTTAAATATAACAACATCCAAATCATTAGTCACGTCAGTGCCATATAATTACCGCAAGTTCACAAATGATTCTAATAATTCATCTTCGTTTGTTTGTCTTCGCTTATATATGTTTGATAAATTTAATCATCAGTGTGTGTATATATATATATATATATATATATATATATATGAAATTGATACATGTAATATGTGGTGATGCATGTTCCACAACATCAATAATTATTGGCATGTACGGATCCGTTGATAAGAGAAAGAAGAACCATACAAAACAAAGCAAAACCCCACCATTACTTAATTACACCTTCAAGCAAAGTAACAACCATAAAAATAACCGAATATGAATAAAACTTAGGGGGCGTTTGGTTCGTGGAATTTGTTGTAATTGAAATTTGAATTGAATTCAAAGGAATTGGAATCCATTGATGGAATTTAAATTCCAAATGCATTTTAGTGACAAAACATTTATAAATGAATTGAAATTTATCTCCCGTTACAAACCGTCACCACCTCAATGACCACCAATCATCGCCACTACATACCATCGACCACCGCCGTCGTCACCGCTGACAATCGACCGCGCCCGTTTTCGAAAACCGATCGTACCTCACTACCGCCACCAACCGATAACGCTTGTCGTCGAGACACGGTTGGCGGTGGTTGGGGTAAACAGCGGGTGGTGGTCGTTGGCAACGGGGTTGTGCGACGTCAATGGAGGTCGGGGGTGGACGGTGGCAGTCGACTGTAGGAGTTAACTTATTTTTTTACTAATTTGATATTTTCCTAATAACTTTCATTCATTAACTTGAAAATACAAAAATTTTATGGTTATCTTTAAATGTTTTATTCTTGACGTCTTATATATAAATTCTATTAAAAACGAAGTTGGATTCAAAATATAGTATTATCATAAGTTCAATGCGTGTGGACGTTATTATGTTTTTGGGTTTTTGTTTAATTTTATTTCTTTTACTTTTTTACATCTAATTTTTAATTACTTTTGTTGGTATAATATTCCATGCTAACAAAAAGCATATTTTATTTTTATTAAGTCTTGTTTACGATGCCATGAGTCAAACATAATACTCTTTTTCATATGTGTTTTGATCTTTAAACTGAGATGCCATAAAATTGTGGGCATATATGGATTGATATTATCATCTGACAAAATTTATATCAAGTACAATCCTTCAATTTTGTGGGCATAAATGGATTGTAAGTTAAAATAGTAACCCGTGAAACATTTACAAGCTATAACTCTTCTACTCTATTATTGTTTTAATACTATAATTACCTTTGCACATATTTGTATTCTCTCTTGTACTTTTTTTAATTAGAATGTTTAATAAAAATCTTGAATACACTATTGCGATTTACTTTTCTTATAACCGAATAAATATAATGTATATACAAATTTTATTCGAAACTGACCCGAGTTATATACAATATATATGTTGCTTTTTCTCCATAGCAACATAGTGTTTTACATTTTGAAAATATCATTACGGCAAGCTATTTTATTTATATTTAATATTAAATTTGTTTGATATCAAGTCACCACCACGTATGAACCTGATACCAGTCTACCCTAAATATGAAGGCGTTAAGAAATCAAAAGTAGGATATTTGAATAACTTTAGAAGTATGTATAAGTTAAAACTTGTTATTTCCTTTATTTAAAAAGGTAAATAATAAAACTATGAGTTATACCCGCGTTGGACAGCAGGATCACATCTTTATTTACCGTATGGAACACAAAAACTTTACAGCTAATCAACGTTTCGGGAATGCGAATAGAACTAAGAATGTAATAACAATATATTTCATATCACATTATTACGTTAAAAATCATATATAAATAATTTGTAATTCAATAGCCAATAAAAATATTAAATGCAACCTTTTAAAATGTTTTTGATTAGATAACAAAAGAAACATAAACAAATCAATTAAGAAGAAACCCGATTTACGATATTAAGTTATTTATAAGTTGACCAATAAAAGGAAAAAATATCAAAGAAGAAAACAAATCATAAGGCAGCTTATTTATAACTACAAAAAAAACGTATTTTACCATGGCGTGGATTCGAACTGATGCAAGGCTCAGAGACCAATAAGGCAACTCATTATTGAGTTGTTTCAATTAAAAACCATGTATATATATCACCTAATAACTTATGAAAATAAACATATACAACAAAGTGGCACATACACGTGGAACACTTAGGGACAGTCACATGGACCAATAGAAGCAGTTACCGTAGACCCAACTTCCTAATTGTCATGTATAGAGCTAGTTTAAAAAACTAAATTTTACACGAGTTTAATTAAAATATTATATAATAGTTAATATTAATAATCAATATTTAAACATATGTTTAAAAATCATAAAATAATATTACATAAAAATATGTTTCAAAAATATTATATATTGTTTAAAAATATTATATAATAGTCAGTAATCAATATTTAAAAATCATAAAACAATATTTTAGATAAAATATGTTTCGAATAAGTATAATTAATTACTTTAAGTACTTAAGTAAAACAATATTTTTTAAACTTTCATATTTAAAACTATTTTGTTTTAAACAATATTTTATTTACATTTCAAACTTTTTATTTTATTTTTAAACGTCATTTAAAAAACAACTTTGTATTAAAAAAAGTCATATTTATTTATTTTTAAATAATTAAAATTTTTTAATATAAAGGTTTTTTATGATTTAAAAAATTTAATAATATCTTTAACATATAATATAGTCATTAAATGGTTAGGTTTTTATTGTCACTGCATGTGGCAAGAAGGGTGTCAGAAACCAACATATGCCTAGAAGGATGTGAGAAAACAATACGTGTTAGAGCATCTACAACAACAAACCTCTATTTTAAAACCAAACGTGACACATCAGCTGCCACATCAACTTTTCATTCATCCGCTTTCAAACACTAAAAACTCTTGTATTTCCTCCAATAATATGTCCAGTTTCAAACACGCTTCCATTTCCAAATCATCACCTATTTTAATTCTAAAACATTAAATTACATATGTTTTATAGTGGTGGGTTCCACACTCCCATATTTGCTTGGGTTTGAAATTCTGGACATGAAAAGCAAATTACAGAAGCAAACCTCATCTTCAATGGTGTGATGTTCGTTTGCTTTTTCCACCTCAGATTGGACGAAAGAAAACCCCCTTGATGTAGATGCTCTTATAATTTTTATTTTGTTTTATTAATATTGATTTTTTTAATATTTATATTTTTAAAAATGAATGTATTTTATAATTTAGAAAAAATTAAATAATATATTTAACATTTAATATGATTATTAAATTATTAGCTTTTTATGGTCACTTCATATAGCAAGAATGATGTAAGAAAATAATATGTGACAAGTAGGGTGTGATAAAATAATACGTGTTAAAATTTTATTTTGCTTTATTAGTATAGATAAAAATAGGAAGTCTATAAAATTTCCTCAAAAACTAGACGAAACTACCAATGAGTTCTTGATCAATTAGTTCGAGACGATGCATCCTATGACTTTCCAATGTGAAGGTCATGGACGTGAGTTTTATTTGGTTCAAAATGTTCAAGATAAGCTAGGGGTTTATCACAATATACTTTAGATGATAGGTTTCTTCTGGAATGATAAGTAAGCCGAATCACTAGCGGACAACATGGGTGAGCTCTCATCTATAAGTTTACGCGGATTATTGACTTATAGTAATCGTTAGTCATTCGGTAATTCTTATCGTTTCTGAGGAAGAAAAGGAAATCTGCAATTTTATATCCCCAAATTGCCGGCTAATTAGCCCTAATTTTTATTTTTAGAGAAATTTGTAAAAATAGTCCATGTGGTTTGATCAAATTGCAAGTTGGTCTTCAGATTTTAAATATTGGAAATTTAGTCCAAACATTTGGAAGTTTGTTGCAAATTTGGTCCACACCGTTAGTGTTCGTTAGTTCTTAATGATCTGGGGACTAAATATGCAATATAATCAAACCATAGGGTCTAATTGTGCAATTTGCTATAAAAATTAAAAAAAATTAATATCAAATAAAATTTAAAAAAAAGTAAAATCAAACATAAGAAATTCAAATAAATATCAATAATTAAATTAAATAGTTTTAAAAAAAATAAAAAAAGGTTAAAATATCAAATCAAATTCAATACTAAATAAAATCAATAATAAAACATTTGTAAAAAGAGAAAGCGAGAAGTATTGAAAATAAGTATTCGATTAAAGTAAAGAATTAAATAAAAACCAAACAAATTAAAATAAAAGCGGATTAACATTTATAAAATTCAAAATAAATATTGAAAATAAATCATATTAAAGTTAAAAAAATTAAAATAAAATTCGATTTCATTTTCGTTTTTGGGATTTATATTTTCACAAGGTTTTTGGATTCTTCGATTTAAGCATGACGTATGATATTCATAAAAAATAAGTATAAAAATAAAATTTTAAGTATACTTCTCATTTTTTTCTTTTATATTTTTATATGTATTTTATTGTCACTTTTATTTATTTTTTTAAATTTCGTTTGATTATTTTACATATATTCTATTTTTTAATCAGTATTGAATTTCTTTATTAAAGTTTAATTGAATCTTTTAAATTGTTATTTTTTAACACTTATTTGATTTTTTTTATTTTTGGAGAAAATTTCACAATTGGTTTCTATGGTTTGACCATATTGCATATTTAGTTATCCGATCGTTAAAAACTAACGAACACTAATGATGATGACTAAATTTGCAATAAACTTTCAAATGTTTGGACTAAATCTGTAATTTTTAAAATTTAAGTACTAAAATAACAATATGATAAGACCAGAGGGACTAGTTTTGCAAATTTCTCTTATTTTATGAACACAAGGATGAATCCATTAACAGTAACGTCGTGTTTCCGGGTTTACTTAACGAAAGAAAAAAAGTAAATACTTTCTTTTTCTCTTCATTTCACTTATTTTCTATTTTTTATTCTTTTCTTTTCATTTCTCTTTATTCCTTTTTATTTTGAAAGAATTGATTTTTTTTATTTTTCATTTTTTAAACAAAATTCAAAAACACAAGTTTCTAACAATTTTTTATTTTCGTCCATTAAAAAAAATTAAAGAACACAACTAGCTTTTTTCCATTTGGTTTTCTTTTTTTTCTCTCTCGTTAAACGAACAAAGTGTAAACAAAAATTAGCCCTAATCCCATGTTGCTGTGTAATCGCACCTATCCGTAAGAATCAGTAATCTTCTTCTTCTCTTCTTCTAGATTTGTTCTACACTTATATGTACTTGATGTTATTATTTATGTATAAAGTGGTTGAATAACTAGTTTGTGATCTTTATTATGAGCTTATACACTCTTCACTTGGTCCATAAGTGGGGCAATTGATTGAAGAATTCAATAAGAACTGAATTGGTTAATCAAAACTTGTTTATGCGTGCTTGGTGTAAGTGGTTGAATAACTTGTTTATGATCTTGATAATGAACTTATACGCTCTTCACTTGTTCATAAGCTGATCAAATGGATCAAAAGATTCAATAAGATATGAATTGGTTAATCAAAACTTGTTTGGGCAGGTTAGATTTCTTTTTTGCTTTGATTATGATTTATGTGTAGGGTTAGGCATTATGTTTTAAGTTAGAATTCATATGCACATTTCTGCGTATGCAGTTTGTTTGGGCAGAAATTTGGGTCATGTGGTTGAGTCAAAGATGTAGTAAACTCAGCTTAAATATACTTTGGTGAATCGTTTAGGTCGTTCAGTGTTTTTAGTTTCAGGTTATGATCAATTATCTAATGGTTTGATTTAGCTTGTCAATTTCTTTTCCCTCTTTGGTTTCGAGTTTGCAGAGGGTCGGGTGTGAATTTCAGTATTTCACTTAAGAATATTACAATGACAAAGGAAATGACAGTAATTATTGCTCTGTTTTGTGATTGCAGTTGCAGATCATTTAAAGATTAACATATGCAAAAACTGAATGTCATATCTTTGAGCACATACCTTGCTTTTGAAATGGTGAGAAAGCAGTAGCTTGCACTAGTGCACACTGTTTGCTTTTGAAACTAAAAAAAGAATCCATCATCATCATCATCATCCCTCTTTTCTGCTTCCTCTAAGAGGAAAAGGGATTTAGATTCTTTTGACGATGAACCCAAATCATGTAAAAGGCCGAAGAATGACGTGCTCTTGAATTATTCGTTTGAAGATATAGGCAAAACCTTCATAAGCCACCTCCGGGGTGCACTTATTCGCAACAGTTTTGCTATATCTGATCACACCATGCTTCCCGTTGGTCAAGATGCTCAATTGGAACTGTTGAAAGCTATTGAGGAATCTGAGATCTATGTTCTTGTATTCTCCCCCAATTATGCTTCTTCCGTAAGATCCCTTGATGAGCTGGTTGAAATTATGGATCGTTTCCGCAAGCTTGATGAAAGGAAAGTTCTTCGTGTGTTTTTTAAGGTGGATCCGTCTCATGTTAGAAATCAAGAAGGTCCTTTCATGGAAGCTTTTCAAACTCACAAGACCATTGTTGATCCAAAGAGAGTTCAAGAATGGAGACAAGCTCTAAAAGATGCAGGTCAATTGTCTGGTCTTACCTTGAAAAATGGGTAATTCTTCTCACCCTTTTGTTTAGTTGTACAACAACGTTATAGTTCGTTTCTAAAACTACCTTAAATAACTGAGCTTGATTCCTATATTGATGAACGGCTTAAGAACGAAGTGCTCGTTCAACAAAAAGTGTTTTCTCAAATTTCTAAAGCCCCAAACAAGTGTCTGTCATGTAAAGGTTGATATTTGACACAAGTTGATATTCATCAGTAACAACTTTGACCTAAAGTAACTGATAGAACAGGACATGCTGTTTTTAGAGATCACACTTACGAGGTATATAATGAATTTTTCACTGATATTTGCCAGGCACGAGGCAAAATTTGTATTGAAAATTGTTGAAGAACTTGAGAAGATGCAAAGACCACAAGAGTTGCATGTTACTGACCACCCCATTGGGATAGGATCCCGAGCAAAAGAACTCATCTCAACATTAAGGTTAGACTTGAAAGATCGTGTTCTGGTTGTTGCAGTTTTTGGGATTAGTGGAATTGGTAAGACGACTATTGTCAAAGAGGTGTATAATAGAATTGCTCGAAGTTTCGATCGTAGTTGTTTTCTTGGGGACATCCATTACATCTGTCAGGCTCCAAATTAGAAGGTCGAGTTGCCAAAGGCCCTCATATCTCGTCTAACTCCTGAAAACGCGTTTTCGATAATGAGTAATCATAATGACGGCGTTACAAAAATTAGAAGGCTGGTAAGACGTCGGAAGGTTCTGTTGGTTCTGGATGACGTTGATAACTTTCAGCAGTTGGAATCATTAGGTATTCATCCTAATTGCTTTTATGAAGGAAGTAGAATAATTGTGACAACAAGAGATAAACGGTCCCTTGGTGACATACCATATGCATTGTACCATACAAGGTTGCTGAACAGAAGGGAATCTCTTAACCTCTTCACTCGGCTTATGTTTGCAAGAGACGACACAAAGTTCATAAAAGAAGTTGTGGGTCGTGCTGGAGGGCTTCCCTTGGTTCTTAAAGTTTGGAGTCGCCATTTTAAACAATATGAAAGGGAACAATGGCCAAGCATATTGGAGACATTAAAAAGAATCCCGCATGGTGATGTTCAAAAGCAGCTCCAGATGAGCTACGATTCACTTACTCAGAGATCCAAGAAGTTATTTCTGGATATTGCTTGTTTCTTTCATGGCATGGAGGTTAAGGATGTAGTTGTCAAAGTATTACAGGATGAAGACTCGAGATTCTTCCCGAATAATGAAATTCAGTATCTGGCTGATAAAAGTCTTGTTGAAATTACAGAATACGGTTATTTGAGGATGCACCTTGCTATTATGGAAATGGGTCTCGAAGTTGTACGGCAGCAAAATGAAGATGAGCCTGGACAACGTACTAGACTAAATACAAGGGATGCGATGCGTGTCTTGACAGAATGTTCGGTATGATATGTTTGTGTTTATGACATTAAAACATACATGTACATAGCTTAGTATTTAAGTAGAATCCTGTAAGTAGCACAACTCTCTCCCCCTTTGTATTTTAACAGGGAACAGAGTCAGTGGAAAGCATTAGATTGGGATCGGTTAAGAATTTGCAGGAAGTGACTCGGGAGGCCTTTAGAAAGATGAGCAATCTGAGGTTGATTTATTTGCGAGGTGATGACTATCCTCACAGTAATTTTTCTGATGATGAATCGTCTCACTTATGTTCAAGAAGTTGAAATACATGTTGTGGTTTAAGTTCCCTTTCAAAAGCTTCGACAATATTGTAATGCACAATGTCGTGGTTCTACGAGTCCCATAAAGCAGATTGGAAACTCTTTGGGAAGGAATCAAGGTATGACCTTGTCATTTTCATTTCCCCTACCTAGTTGGTGGTGTTTCAATGAAAATTTGACGTGAAGAGTTAACATGAAATCATTTCCAAAAAACACCTAGTACAATAATGTTGAAGAAGAAAACTGCTTTTAGCACTCAATGTATGTGTAAAGGAATTGCACTTATTCCTTCACAATGTATGTGTAAAGTAAAGGTGATTCAATGTGTTGCCAAATAAAATAAATATACAGGGTAAAAAACTAAATATAATACGTGTTTACGAATGTGTACTTTATAATATTATGTAATTTATCCCTAGCTTTGAAAGGTAGGTAGTTTTATTTTGAAAAGAGTGGGTGTTAATATTTTGTATAGGTAAATTATATGATTTATACGTATTACGAAATTTAGAAATTGGAATTTTTGTTCATCTAAACATGTTGATGACGTTTTTGTAAAGATGAAATTACTTAAATAGATTGTTATACATTTTTTAGATATTCTGCATGTCAAAGAAAATATAGAAAAAGGGCAAAAAGTAAGATGCAGTATGCGTATGGATTTGGGTTTTCTTCAACTTCTTTTATGGAAAATTTAAATTTTAATATCTATATTATTTGTTTAATTATATATTCGACAACACCCTGAATTTTGCTGTGGTTTCCTTATGAGGGATTAAAATATGTCAATTCTATCTCCTTTTATACATACATACATACATACACACCTATAAATACAAATTTACCGATAAATAAAGAATAGAAGCAACATCTTAGTTTTATTTTGAACCATGCATATACTAATGCTTTGATCCAGTATTTATATGTATTTACTAATGTGTTTATAGTGTCTCAAGAAGCTAAGGATTCTTGATCTCCGTCATTCGTACTCACTAACCAGGACCGGCAATTTCTCTGGACTTGAGAATCTGGAGGAACTGTATGTTTGTGATTGGCCAAACTTAAGAGAGTTGCACAGCTCTATTGGTGACCTTCAAAAACTTGCTATCTTGGATTTAAGGTCATCCATACCGTTAAAGAGGACCCCTTGGGAAATGATATGCAAGTTAGCATCTCTAAGAGAACTCATTCTTGGTGACCACCTCAACATTCAGTTAGAATCTAATGAGGTTAATGATCCTTTTCCGTACTCCTTAAAAGAATGCCCCATAACAGTACTAAAATTTTATGATTGCAACATATCAAAGATCTCCAGTGTTGTAAGCCTGTCATGGTTACAATACTTGTTGTTATGGGGATGCAACAGCATACAATCAATTCCAAACCTTCCAAGAAACATTACAGCCATTAGAGCACAACATTGTTCGAGTCTGGTGAATCTTCCTTCGAACATTTCTGAGTTAAAATCTCTAGCAGTCCTTTACTTTGACTCCTGCTGCAAACTTGGAACTGAGGACCCTTGTGTTCTCATGAAGGTCACAGGACTAACAAGCCTGACTCATTTAAAAATGGAAAAATGCAGCGTCTCTCAGGTACCTTGCGAGATCGGGAACTTGGTGTCATTAAAGGAGTTGCACCTTTCAGGCAACACATTCTCTAGCCTTCCTGACACCTTAAGCAACCTTTCGCAACTGGTTTACCTCAGGATAGCAAACTGTAAGAATTTACGGTTGCTCCCGCTTCTTCCATCAAACTTAACAAATATAGATGTTGGTGGTTGTTGGTCATTAGATGTGATGTCATCTGCTTCAGTACGTATTGAAGTGTGCAAGGTACGCAATCCCTGGATCCCTAGGAATTAGTACTGTTTAATCATTGGTTTTTTCTTTCTTTTTCATGCACTATGTGCACTCTGCTGCTTGTAATACACCTCTGAATGCATGCAACAGGAATCATCCTTCAGTAATTTCGTTATCCGACTCTTACGAAAGAAGAATGTTATTCCTGACTAATGCAGTTATCAAAACAGGGGATACTGATATCCTTCGTAGCACCGGTGCACTTGGACTACAACATTTGTGGTGTCATCCAATGTGCAAACACCTCAATTCACTTTAACAGAGTCATGATTCTCAAAATGTATGATAAAACAAAATAAAACAAGCCATCGCCTCGTATTGAAAACACAGGTACTCCCTTTAGTTGGTTCCATGTGTGTTGTGTCTTGTCCACTTGATGGTACAACACTTATGGTGGAAACTGGCGACTCTGTGGTAATAGAACTTCCTCAAAGATCGGTTGTGCATTGTGGGGTAAGTTTGATATATGAGAGATGTGATGGATTGTAAATTGCTTATTTAAGCTGTTACATAACCCACGCCCCGTATATACGCCCACTGGTATTGTTCTATTAAAACTTCCATCTCCAACTATTCACAGCATGGTGATGATTACTCCTCTTCCGATGATGAAGATGAGCCCTAGTGAAGTGTATGTAATAGTTATAATATATGCGTGATTCGTAAACGTAAGAATTCATCATTGTTTTAAAATATGCGTGATTTGCTTCGTGTCATTAATCATCAAGTCTAGAGATTCTACTCTAAAAACATGATTCCCTAAAAGCAATTATGTTCTTTATATGTGTGTATTCTTCTAGGGTACAATAATTGTAACAGTAATTACACCAGCGGAAGTAAACTCGGTAGCCTGATATCACACATGACAACATGTTAGTCGGTGATGGTTAGGCTGCTCCGCCTGTGATATTCACCACATGCTTTAGCTTGTTGGGATGTTTCCATACACTAGTTATGGCCTTGTAACTTTAAATGTAGCTTGAGTTATGTCTTTCTAAAATTGGACGCATATGTCTCGTTTGTCATTGTGTAGATGGCAAGTAAGAATGTGTCAACTTTAGTATTAGTTTTGTATTGATCCAAAAAGCAATGGCTGCACAGATTTTTTATAGAAGTGATGATGGAGTTGTTTCGAAGATGGATACTTGAAGATAATAGGACAACACATATGTTACCAAAGTGTTGAATTACTTGTAAAAACATGATTCAGTTACTAAAATGTTTAAACATGGGAAGGGAATGTGGTTAATGTGGGTGAAAGCAAACATGATGAATCTGTCTGTAATCAAATCTCCTTGCTCGTAACCGCCTATAGATGACAATGCACCTATAAAAATTAAGCCGAAAGCAATTTTTAGTTGCTTTCGATGGTCAGAATCAAATCTAATGACAGTTCCACTATTCATCATTCAGGAACAAAAATAATAGTTATGAGATGGTAAATTGTGTATCCATTTTGATTTTATATTCACGAATGCTCTAAAGACCCAACTCATTTTGTAATAAAAAAAACATAAAAAAGGGGAGTAAGGTCTTGAGCAAAGTTGTCGGCTTGTCGATTATTGAAATTAAGTGGACATGATCTTTTTTTACATATTTATTGCCATAAGGAATAGACGTTTATGGTAGTGCCGAAAAATGAATGTCACCGTCGAAGATTGTGAGTTCTAGCCTTACATAAATAAAAATTTATGCTTAATAAATTATGAATGTATACACACACACACACACACATATATATAATATATATATATATATATATATATATATATATATATATATAATTACATATACTAACCGTGTGTGTACACAAGTTGAATAAATAAATTAATATATAGAATAAAAATTTATTAATCATAAAATGATATTTTAAGATATGATATGATTGAATTTGTTACGAGTAAGTTCCATAAGTAATAAAATAATGATATCAACTTTTTAAAATCTTATTTTTTAAAACATACTGTTTCTATACAAATCGTGTTAAAAATATCATTTTTAAAATTTATTATTATAATTCCCAAATTAGTTATTTTTGGTTTATAAAATTTTTACTTTTTTGAAACACTGATTTTAAAATATTTTTTATTTTTAATAAAGTTTGATGTTTTAGAAAATTTCTTATGTTATAAAAAATATTTCTTTAAAAATAACATTAACAAATACATCTCTTTCTTAATTAATTAACAAATTTATTTATAATCTAAAAAAATAAATAATATTACGAGTAATAATATAATTATCTAATAGAAGAAAAAATAAGTAAAATTTTAATGAGAATAAATATGATGCTCCCACATATTCTTTTTAGATACT
The DNA here is from genome assembly GCA_025506515.1 of Flaveria trinervia. NCBI lineage: Eukaryota > Viridiplantae > Streptophyta > Magnoliopsida > Asterales > Asteraceae > Flaveria > Flaveria trinervia. The sequence continues at coordinate 7,727,557 of CM046444.1, read as the reverse complement.
CTTTTATTAAAATAAAACAAAACAATTTACGTGAGACAAAAAAATTAACCTACTGAAAACATAAAATACTAACTTTTAAAACAACCATAAAATTAAAACACTTAATTTTTCAAATATAGAAGCAAGAAACCTTACCAATGTAAATATCAATATTAATTTACTACTATAAAATATCAACTAAAAACAATCACATTGCCATAATTTCATCAAGTTTTGATCGATTAATCAAATCATTTCCTCAGATTACATTATACAGATTCTGATTTTGAACGATCAAAATCCGATTACACCCGTTGATCTCCGTTCACCTCCATCACACGTTGTTGTTTGTTCTTCAATTCATCTTCCACAAGTTAGCATGTTACACAATTATACGTTCGGTATCTGTTACAATGCATTTCCGGTGTTAACGATAACATTGGCGCGTTTCGGTTTCGGTTTTGATGGATTCGAAGCCGTGGCTACATCCGGCTCCAACCTACGTCCCGTTGGAGGCTCATTGGGACTCAGACGACGACGCCCCTGGCCCGCGCTGTGGCCATACGCTTACAGCCGTTGCACAAACCAGATCTCACGGGCCGAGATTAATATTATTCGAGGGGCTACCGCCATCGAAGGAGGCGCCTCATCCGCCACCGCGGGCATCAGTATGCACCATTCCTGTATAAACTTATTTTACGTGCATGAATCTGTTTTGTGCATGAAATTGAATCATGCATGCAACGTGATGGTTTTGGTTTAGGATTGGCTGGGGTGACTAATTCTGTTCATGCCTATGATATTGTTACTAAAAAATGGACCAGGTCAGTTCAGTGGTGCATTGTGTATTGTTAATTTGGTTAGGGGTTAGATTTTGATATGTGAAAAGTTGTTCAGGATGCGACCGGCAGGTGAGGCCCCTTCGCCTAGGGCGGCTCATGCGGCTGCTGCTGTTGGAACCATGGTTGTATTTCAGGTGATTAGAGTGAACATTTTTTAGCTAAATTAGGATTAGGGGTATGAATTAGCCTTGAGTGTTTGTGATTTGTGATAAAGTTGATGGTTCATTGCTAGGGAGGCATAGGTCCTGCTGGTCATTCAACCGATGATCTTTATGTACTCGACTTGAGTAACGACAATACAAATGGCACCGGTAAGCTAATACAGTACACATTTTGAACTTGTATTCTTTGTCTTTATTGTTTTTTTGTACTCTTTGATGTGGTTATAGTTACTTGTCTCTTTTGAGTGCAGAGTCGTCGTTCAAGGGCATGGTCCTGGTCCGCGTTATGGTCATGTCATGGACTTGGTCGCCCAACGATACCTTGTTACTTTTAGCGGCAATGATGGTTAGTTTCGTTCACATTTTAGCATCTATTCTCTTTATTAGTGTTCACGAGTAACATAATTATCATATTCACCTGTTGGTCATAAACATATGACAGTATTCGTGTTATCTAGGAAAGAAAGTGCTTTCAGACGCATGGGCTTTGGATACTGCTCAAAAACCGTATGCATGGCTGAGGCTACATACAGAAGGAGATAAACCTTCAGCTAGAATGTAAGTATGTATTTACACTCCCAGTTACAGTATTGGAACTTTTCAAGGAGATTTCTATAAAGAGTTTGATGATGTTACTATATACATTGTTTTAATGATTGTAGCTTTTTTGGAAACCTTATGCACTTTTATCTGTTTGTATGTTACTCTTGCAGGTATGCTACAGCTAGTGCTCGCTCGGATGGTATGTTTTTGCTTTGTGGTGGAAGAGACACTTCAGGCGTGTATTAACTAGTGTTTATGTGTATGCCTTAGCTAATTAAGCTTTAGTTTTGTGTTTTACTTCCATGAAATTCATCCAGCACACACATACGCGTGTATATATGAAAAGTAAACTTTGAACTCGGTAATTCTTTTTATAACTATCAATGATTGTCATCAGCTAACGCATGATATTACTTTTAAACTGGTTTATTTGTGCTGAAGATTGGTTTATTTGGCATATACAGCCCTTAGCTGATGCTTATGGACTACTTATGCATAAAAATGGACAATGGGAATGGACTCTTGCACCTGGAGTTTCACCATCATCAAGGTACCAACATGCTGCGGTAAGTACATAGCTTTTCATACAAAGCGTTCCTGTTGAAACAATCTTCATAATATCCTATAATGTAACACTTCTTCAAACTCAAAAATGAAGAGTAAAAGGTTTGTCAACAGGGTTTCGTTGGCACTAGATTGCATGTCACAGGAGGCGCTCTTAGGGGAGGGCGTGTGGTAGATGGTGAAGCAGCTGTTGCAGGTTAATTTTTGGCTTATAGTTAATGCTTTCCATATAATTATATTTGATTCAGTGAAGTAAATACCGAGCCTTTGCAATGTGGTGACATTTTACAGTTTTGGACACTGCTGCTGGAGTTTGGTTAGATAGACATGGCTTGGTGACTTCTTCACCCAGTAACAAAGAGCACACTGAAGATCCGTCTTTAGATCTCATGTGTCGTTGTCGGCATGCCATGTCATCAGTTGGTTCTTGTTTATATGTATATGGTGGTCTTAGGGGAGGTAGACTTTCCTCTCTAAACTAGGGGCATATGAGTTGAACTTGAATTGAGATTGAAGTCAAGTCGAGCTCATTCAAGTCCAGCTTTTATTGAGTTTTGAGTTTGCGTTCACAAAAAACAAGCTCGAAAGTAGAACGACCTGAGTTCAAGCATATAAAAAACTCGAGTTGAATTCTTATTGTGCTTTTTGAGCCCTGTATATTTTGCAAATACTTTTATGCATGTAATATGTAGGTACTGTTATGTAATTCATTTGCAGGGCTTTACAAGTTGATCTTTGAATGAGTTATTCAAGCTTGAACTTAGACTCAAGCTCGCTCAAGTCAAGTTTTCACAAGCTCTCAAACTGAGCTTGCTGTTGAGCATGACTCTTATTAATATTTTTGAGCTCTTGGGTTGAGCCTGATCATGCTTAATGAATGCTCATTGGGCTATTAAAATTGAATTGAATCCGAGCTTCAGCTAAGGCAATCGAATCAATCTCAAGCTCCGTTTGACTTGGCTCATTTGCATCCTACTCTAGACCTTGGAAAACCAAAGAAGATTTTGTACCCGAGACCTAATATTAGTATTCTTTCATGTGTTGCAGATGTGTTGTTAGATGATTTTCTTATAGCTGAGAATTCACCTTTTCATTCTGATGCCAATAATACTGGATTAACATCTGAGAAGGGTTCGAACGTGACAACACCCAGGGGGAATAATTTGTGCCCATTTGATCCTATATTTCATGAAGACGGATCTGAAAGTCCCTTATCCACCGACTTAAGGTTATGTTTGATATCCCAGCATTATATAATCTTGAAAGAATTTAAAAAATGAACTTTTATTGTAGTAGTGTATGGCCTGCTTGATAATCTTGGATCTAACACTGCCTACAGGCTACAACCTACTCTGTATATATGCAAAAAGTTTGTATTTGAACTTTTCAATAATAATACACAATTTAATGTTTGCAGTATCGACAAAGAATCTACTCAAACGCATGCTGAAGCGAATACTGCTTATTCAACGTGGCAAGCGAAACAAACACATATTGCAAATCCAAATGAAATGATGATTTCAAATGTGAACTCACACGCTGCAGTGACTAATTCAGATGGTGGTGATGAGACCCGGTCTGTGAAACTTCACCCTAGAGCTGTATGTGTTCTCTTTCTTATGATTTATGTGCTGCATTTCATTCTTATCTGGCTAAACGAGCAAGCTGTTGATTTGCTGCAGGTTGTGATTGCTAGAGAAGCCTTAGGAAACCTCGGTGGGTTGGTAAGGCAGTTGTCATTAGATCATTTTGAAAACGAGAGTAAACGTATGATGCCTTACCAAAATGACATGTCATGCCCTGCAAAAAGGTTCATGAGGCAGAAGTCGCCTCAAGGCTTACATAAAAAGGTAGGAATCAGAAGTTAGTATATGCTACAAATAAAAACCGTCACACGCAGTGTTTTGACATGTTACCTTTTTAGCTAAATAAATTGATGCGACCCATGTTAAACAAAAAACAACCTAACTCAACACAACACAAGTAACAGGTTGAAATTGGGAAGTTGTATGCAAATAAAAAATTATAACACAATTTTTTTAGGTGATTGCTACATTACTTAAGCCTCGAAACTGGAGCCCACCTGCAGACAGGAAGTTTTTTCTGGATGCATATGAAGTGGGAGAGCTCTGCTATGCTGCTGAGCAGATATTTATGCAAGAGCCTACGGTTCTTGATCTGAAAGTGCCTATTAAAGTGTTCGGTGATCTACATGGACAGTTCACCGATCTTATGCGCCTATTTGATGAATATGGATTCCCTTCCAGTGCTGGAGATATAACGTAAGCTCCTACACGGCACTTTATATATAATGTTTGCAGTTTACTCGATGTAATTCTTCAAACACATGTTCTATTAACAAATGTTCAGAATTTAAGCCGGTGTACTAAATGATTGGCATACGTGTCATGTAAGTTGCACATATGTGTCTTGCTTACCTGGAGTCATGGCCGAAAGTAGAACATTGCATAACGGTTTCTAGGCATACAAAGGGGTAGTTAAACAGTAATAAGGCCAACTGTATTGATTGTTCAGTATAAAATATACATGGCATTTTCGTCACTGTATTTCCAACGCGAACTTTATAACACCTTTCAGGTATATCGATTATTTATTCCTTGGAGACTATGTTGATAGAGGACAACATAGCTTGGAGACAATCACTTTACTCCTTGCTCTTAAGGAAAGCTTCTTATTATCCAACTTAATAATCAATTCAATACTAGTGGGCGGCAAACTGATAATATTGTCTCTACTGTTGTTTTCAGATTAACTATCCCGAAAACTTTCACTTAATACGCGGGAATCATGAAGCTGCTGATGTAAATGCACTCTTTGGTTTTCGTCCTGAATGCATTGAGAGGATGGTGTGTATGGAAACTTTGAAATGCCCGTCGTTATGTTTCTTTGTTTGTTTCTATAAGATGCTTTGTGCTTATGGTTCGTACGATGTGCAGGGTGAGAATGATGGAATCTGGGCGTGGAAACGGTTTAATCAGCTGTTCAACCATCTTCCACTTGCAGCACTTATAGACCAAAAGATTATATGTATGCATGGTGGCATAGGAAGGTCAATTCATTCGATTGAACAGATTGAGAAAATAGAAAGACCCATCAACATGGATGCTGGATCTGTTGTCTTGATGGATTTACTATGGTAACTTCCTTTAATTATATACCCTTTGGATTCTTCCATGGCTTTCTGAGTGAAACATACACTTTAAATGCAAAATATTAAATACCAGAACAATATAAAATTTCACATGATTTATGATAATCTTTTAAGATGAAATGAGATAAAAATCAGTCTCTTGATACATGTTTCCTTGTAGGTCTGACCCAACAGAAAACGATAGCGTGGAAGGTTTGAGACCAAACTCAAGGGGACCGGGTCTTGTTACTTTCGGGGTATGCATGCAGTTTTTCATATTAAACGGCTTAATATCTATTTTACCATTGGCATAACTAGACGTGGGTGGCGCGTAACTACGACCTGGGTAACTAAAGGTGGGTGAGGGGGTTTCCGGGGTCTCTATTTACCCTCCTGCAAAAACACTACCATTTATTTTGCACATTATGGGCTACACCAAATGTGTTGTGTATGCCTAAAGACTACAAATATGTGACCAAAAGTTTCCACCACTAAGTCATATACTAAAGATGTGGCAACTACATTTTTATGTTTAATGCAAGACCATCATCATTGGATCGAATTGTGCATTGTGATCGCTCAGAATGTCAATGTGCCAGCCTTCTGGTCAAAGAACTCTAATGAATTAGAAGTGTTGTGGTGTTAAGACTTAAGGCTGAATCTGGGCCTTCTTAATGGGCCTGATGAATGAGCCTTTGAAGTTGGTTAGCTCAGTGGGCTTTATGATTAGATGATGCATGTGTATGCCTATGAGTTATGAATTTATGATCCTACTCTTCCCTCAACTCCTCAAGACATGTTAGCGATCAAAGATGGAGTAAATTTCTTCCATTTTTAAAGTTAACATATTCTTCTAGCGCCTTGATGAAAGTGCTAATATTGACCAATGGGATAATGGGCCAGATAACAGCCAAACATGCTAGAAAAACGGTCGGACTTAAAATAAACATAACGTTTGATGTGTTTGGAGTTGTTAGCCAATTAGATACGAATGAAAACATCATAATAGGCCTTACGCTTGGACAAACACCATAGGCTGTTGTCTAGACTCTCAAACCCATATCCCTCCATTTGGAGCGTTGATTTTTACTTTGTAGATTTTCCACTAATTTTCCGGTTTGTATTTTATTTTGTTTTTAGTTGTAACAGGTGTGAATGGTGGATATCATGACATGTTTATTTAGTTTTCTAATTTGACTTGTATCCTGCAAGTTTTAATTTTCAAGGTTTGCCAAATTTAGATTTATGCTATTAAAAGAAAAAAACTTAATTATTAGGGATGATGAGAGTAACTAAGTTTGTTTCTTCTCTTTGGATTGATAACCAATGCAGTAAGGTTAATGTCATTATTTTCTTTGCTCTAGTTTCTTGTAGTAGCTAATAATATTCCCCTTCAAAAGAAAAAAGATCATGTGAACATCTTATGTATTCAAGTATAACCAAAAAGTGTTAACAGGTCAATCCAACCTATCTGACTCACTGGTGTTCCATTCTGCCACCTTTGATAAATTATAATGAGTCGTAACTACTTGCAGCCTGACAGAGTTACAGACTTCTGTAGAAGAAACAACCTTCAGATGATTATAAGAGCACACGAATGTGTAATGGATGGGTTCGAGAGATTTGCTCATGGACAATTGATTACACTTTTCTCTGCAACAAACTATTGTGGTAAGCTTTGGGTTATTCTGGTTTGGTGTATTGGCTGATTGTGGCTTGATGACTAGTTTGATTATGCTAATTGGATTTAGGGACTGCCAATAATGCTGGAGCTTTACTAGTGATTGGGAGAGGGTTGGTGGTTGTTCCAAAACTGATTCACCCGTTGCCGCCACCACTTGAACCCGAAACATTTCCACAACATGTCGAAGAGCGCCACTGGATGCAGGTAATGATTTGTCCCATGATTAATGTTACAATAATATTGTTTTTGTAATCATAACCAATGTAGTATATAGTTTATGATAAAATTTAAGAAATGGCTAAAAAAGTGTTTGTGGGTCAGCGGAACCCGAATTAACATGCTTTACATGACTTGTTCCAGTCTAAACCCGTTATGGTTCAACATCCAACCAACCAACCAACCTGCCCGTGTCCAGAGCCATATATTTATAGTATTTGTGATTCATATGATCTTTGTCGGTCATTGTAGGAACTTAATAATCAAAGACCACCAACTCCAACTAGGGGGCGGCCTCAGCCTGATCAGGATAGGAGCTCGCTTGCATATATCTGACATCACAAGTTCATACTTCTGCTTTTATTTCAACATCTTGCAGGCTTTCTACCAAACAACAGATCATAAATGTAATTTGCAGATGAATTACAAGAGAAGTTGTACAAATCTTGTTGTTGATAGAAGGGTTTTAATCATATGCCAGGTGCCACTATACATTTCTGACAAGTTGGTCATAATGATGCCAAAATGATATAGCAGTGTTGTGAATTCATTGTAAGAAAAAAATTATGAAGTTATTTGTACTTTCTATTGATCTTATAAAAATGTATGACTGCAGAATGTATCATCTCATACTTATCAAGAAAATGGTTTTTTTTTTCGTCCACATATTTTGTGTGAAGGATTGATTTATGTGATAATAAGATAATTACACATGATAAATTCGTAGTTACGTACTGTTTGTAGTTTTAAACTTCTCGTTATTTGTATGTACTTAGACGTGACGGTTAACGATAAACGGAGAATTTTGGGGATGTGTTTTTTTGTTCTGGACCCCTGAACCGTGAGTGGACTGTTACCAAACCAAAAATAGGACTACCGTCCACCGACCGGTCATTAGTACACCATTTTAGTATTTTCTTTCTTTGCAGTTTCAGCTTCAGTCTCAAGCTAGAATCGGATTAAACCATAAGAACTAAACTAACCAAAAATTGTTTTCATGTTAACTAACCATGACCCGTTTAAACCTATAAACCATAAACCAACCATGCCCCGTTTAAACCTATAAACCAATAAACCAACCATGCCCCGTTTAAACCTATAAACCAACTGACCTGATATCATACAAGTCAGATACCGGACAAAATGAGGCTAGTAGCAGTTAAATAACTTCTACACATATTAGAAATATATATAATTAAGGGAGAGCACAAGGTTTGAAAGGAGTTGTGACCAGACTCTAAAAGGCCTTGTTAACGGTCAACCTATACACGAGCTTTCAACAACAAAAGTCTGTCTATATATGCAACCTTGTGCAGCCAGAAAAAGAAAGTCAGGTGTTGGAAGTGTGACCAACAAGGAAAACATCACAAAGATGTTACACTTATCATCTAGGCTTCTGCTGTGGCACAAGTTTACCGGAATCCCACAGCACTCTCTTTACATCAAAGATTTGTTCAGAGTGATCAAATGATGTGACGGTTGCATCACATGGGTGCGGAAGACTTGACCATTTATCCACCTTGAGATAAGTAACATCAACAACGCACAACCCTGATTCATCAAGATTGGTTCCAGACCATGAGCCACTTGCTTGGTGCACGCAACCCTTTCCGATCTCGTCTCCTTGTGTGTCTATAAGCACCACAAACTGCCCTGGCTCATGCCTAACTGGCTGAGTCTGTTGACCGGTAGATGGGGTTGGGTCAAAGAACTCATCAGGACTCTCAGGGTCAGGATCGGTTCCTGAGCCACCTTGTTTGTCGGTGAAAGTAATATTTTCACCCCCAGATTGCCCACGATTATCTTTAGCAGCTGCACGGGCTAGTTTGGCTTTACGGTTATTCAACCTGTTGTGTGTTGACAAGGACATGTTATGATCATAATATAATGGAGCTTTATGCAGAAGTGAAGGTAGAATATAACAGAAAAGGCTAGAAGATTATTATTATTATGACATTTACAGCCTAATAAGTTTTTGCGGTGCAAATATACATTGCAAAAATGACTGCACTCTCTCAGCAACTTCAACATCCATAAATTCTCAAAAGTGCTCCAATTTTAATCGTCTTTGGAATTGAAAATGTGGCAAATTGGAAATTTAGTTTAGAGGACAGAACAGGCAATTTTGAGCAGAGGTCGTAGGTCAAATGAGTTGGGTTGGTTGCCTGCTAGTCTTTTTTTTTTAAGTTTTTTTAATTTCATAAACAACCAATATATTAAACATAGTTATAGAAATTATTATTTATTGATAAAAATGAAAATTTTGGAATATGATTTTTTTATGAAGAATTAATGCATGGAAATTGTATTTTATCGTTAAATACAACTATAATATGATTTTATGAACAATTTTCTGTATAAAAATTATTATTTACTAGTTATTAAAACTAATAAAATAATTATATAAAAATTCATTAATTATACAGAACCAGTGACTGGCTACCTTGAATGACATGGCCACCATTGCTCATTCCAAGCATGGCCCGTGTTACCCGCCTTTATACCCAAAACCAATCTACTTGGGTTTTTTATTTGTGTTAAGTTTCTGCATGTAGCTAATTGCATGGCCCACAATGGCCCAAACAAAGACACAACAGACATCAGGCAAGAATTGCCGATCACCCGATCTTAAACTATATGATTCCATGATCAGCCTTTCATAATACAAACTCTAATCTAGTGCTTGTGTGAACAAGGGCAGGCTTGCTTACCAATTCTTTAGCTGTGAGGAAGAAATTTCTGAACCCTGCAAGATCATATCAGTAAACTTAAACTATTACTTCCAAAAGGTATGAAAGATGTTTTCCTAACTTAAAAAGGTGAAATCTTACATACATGAAGACTAAGCTTTTCAGCCCATGATTGTATCGAGGTAGCTTTCCTCTGCATGTCGGGCTCATTCTGTAAAGCCTGTTCGATTATGGTTATTTGCATGTGATTCATTATATTGCGCTTCCTTTTTCTTAACTGTTTTTCCTCACTCTGCGCCTTTTCAGAATTCTAATGTCATCTTCAGTTATTAGAAAAATCTAGATATCTTCATTTTTTTCAGAGGAATTCTTTACCTGAATGGTGTTTGAATCCATTCCATTTGTTTCAACGTTTTCAGTTTCATGACCACCCCTAGGAGTAAAAGTTTGAACTACATCCGTCTTCTGGTCTTCGCTTCCATTGAGATTTAATTGGTTTGCTTCTTCCAAAGGTGTATTGTCAGATATGCCCTTGTTCCCACATGCATCTGGTGATCCTTGACCTGGACCATTGACCTCCTACAAAATGAAGTCCAAGTTAGTTTTACATTCATGATATGTATTATGTGGACAATTATTACAATCATATAAACAAGACAATAAACAAAGACAAGAGATGAAGTTTTACTGTAACTTGGTTGATATCAGATTCCTGTTTAATTAGAGGCTCCAACTGTGCAATAAACAACCTATAAAAATACAAAAGCAACTGAAAATGAAAATAATTTCCCACATGTCAAGATATGTCCATACGGACCATACATAGAAGTGGCAAGATGAGCATGTTTGTTAACTTATCAAACTAGATTGAAGTTGAAATGGGCCATTTTTAGCACGTGTGTAGAAGGGCACGGCCAGACTGGCCCACAGCCTGTTTTTTTGAGTTCTTCAAAATAATTAGTGTATCAACTATGACTGCAAACCCTTCAACCCACTTGACCCTTCCCTTTTTGAACTAAATCTTTGCTTTTGGCCCGATTGAGATAAAATACAACCCAAAATGAACCATTCATATGTAAATGAATCAAACTGGCACCTCTGGCTATGACCTACAAGATGCAGGTTTCAGATTAAAGTTCAAGCAACCACTTCATACAGCAGAATAAGTTACAGTAACTTAGTTATTAAAGATCTGGATATATGTTGTTCCTGATACCAATACTTAAACAGAGGAATGTTCGAGATAAATTATCCCTATTAAATAGTTTATACAATTTTCTGCAGGTTAGCCCATGCAGTTATTGCCTGGGATGTAATACCAAATAACCCTTAACAACTTACGAAAGCTACAAGCTGAGGAAGACAATTGTGATTTACCTAAACAGCTGCACGTCATCCTGATTAAGAAATCCAGGAATTAAAGATTCTGCATGAATGAACAGGGAACCTGCACACCCAAAGCAATGTTTTATGCTAAAAAAATCACTTTTTAATATGAATCAACTAAAGGAGTTGTTGAAATGATCAATACGCAGGTTTTGGTTAACAATAAAAGCTCTTTCAGTTCTAGAAACACTTGAAATGCCATATGGTAGATTAGGAAGTTCCTTCTGCAAGCACTGCATGAATGTGTTGAGGAAAAGATCCTTCTCCTCTGTAAATAAAACAAAAAAGTATCTGGTTAAGAGCACATACACATTGGAGTAAGGAAATTTATTGCTGCCTGAACAATATATCTAGAGTTTGCATAATGGAAGGGGCGGACGGGTTGGATAACTATGGGTTCCGGTTGAAATAGGCTGCTTTAGCATGACTTAAAAGGAGCTTGGCCGGACCAGGCCAGGTTGAGTTGACTGCAAACATTTTATGTCTATTTTATCCGATTTATATAAATAGTTAATGTGTTAAACATGAATACAAAAGCCATGCAATTACAACAACAATCCTTTTTAAAGTAAAAACAATTTAGGAGGCTGTAAGATAGTACACTTAGGGCGACTGTTCACCCTGTTTGCTATTTGACCTGTTTCCTTTCAGCTTAAGTATTTTACCTTGAACCGTTAAATATGTTTCAAATATGTGTTAAAATTGCGACCTCAATAATATGTGTTTCAAAAAAATATGGTCATCGTATTCACCTTTACATATATCAGGAATAAAACAAGTTAGATTTGCCACAACTTTAACCAGCAAAGACGTCCTTTGAAACGCATAGGACGTCCGAGGAACACGACATGCATTGAAAGTGGATTCTGGAACATCTGATGATGCAAGCACACCCAAAACCCATCCAGAGGCTGCTAAAGAATCATAATCCAGAGTAGCATCTTCTTCAGAAGGCCTAGATTCAGAAGAACACCAGCTAGACAAGAAATCGGCATGTGGTTGCATAAATATTGTGGTTAAAACTTCAGTCTGCATGGGAAAAGGTAACAATTTCAATAAATGGCATGTATTATTATTAGACATACACTCGCAATCACATGCATATGCATACCACGCACACTTAAAACAATCTTCAAAAGTGATTGTTACCATTAGGTTGCGTAGCAAGTCAAAAACAGGTAATTTCATTCAGTTTGGCCAGGGTTGTCCCAAGAACACTTTACCCAAATAAGTTACTTTAAACATGATTAGAGCGTTGGATATGAAAAAATATATATTAATTCGATAGAAATAGTATTTTAAATAAAATAATTTAAGAGGATGTGTGCATTAAATATACAATTTTCGACCCTTTCATTCATTTGGCCCTTTAGAACTGTTGGGCCCATGTGGCCCTTTTAACCTGTTGGACCCAAACTGTAACCTGAATCAACTCAATCATAAGTAAGCACATCGATATTGCCACTTCTAGTCACCGTATTAAATTGTCAAAACACAAGCATATAGATTGTAACAATCAGTATAGATGTCCTTGTTTAAAACTTACAAAATTCAGGGTGATGTACGATCTAAAATTAGAATCATCAGAAAGAATATCTGTCAATCGCATTGCATTCAGTTGTAGAAGCCCCCTTGGATAGGTTTTATCTGAAAAAGACGGAAGCGCGTTGAGATCTCCACGAAACATGATCTTCAGCAGTTCAAGAACCTTTATCATACAATTGCAGGAAGCTTAGTTTTGTAGGTAATAATATAGGATATACTTTAATATTCAAATATATTGAAAGAAACCTGGAATATAGTAGACTTCGCTATATTCAAACCCCTAGTAGTGCTGGCAGCCACATCCAAGAAAGAGACACTTTCTACTTCACACAGATGCAGCACCTGCAGAAATAAAAAAGTATATATGACGAAACAATTAATATATGATCATAGTTGAATTTATAAAACATGGTTTATAAATGGATCTTACAATAGATAAGACTTTCGATTTTAGTCTAGAAAACACAGCCATAAGATACGAATCTTCACAGAATGGCAATTTCATGATGTCATGAGCCAATAGAAGAATGCCACCTTCTTCACATAGATCCTTAAAGAAACAAAAATTACAGTTAAACTGCATCAAAGAGATATTCCAACAAAACAAGAATCTAAAATGGAACTTTGGGGCATTTTATGTTCAATAGATATACATATATAGTTAATGAAATACCTTATTCTTAACGAGGCGCTCCCGAAAGAACCTTTGTTGGCAAAGTGACTGAAGAAACTGTAGAGATGCCTCACAGTGCTGACACAGACGGTTGACTTCAGCAAGATTTGACTGCATGCTATTGGAATTTTTACCAGGCAGCCTTACTTGAATAAACTGAATGTCCCTATGAACAGCAGCAAAAGATCCAAATACAAATATATCCACCTGTCAAACATTCATTGACCGCATTTATTAGACAACCTTTTTGGAAAAACTTATAGTAAAACAGCTTATTGTCGGACCAGAAATTTGTCGATTGATAGATTAGACCAGTGGCGGAGCTTAACCAACTTTGTAGGGGGGCGGGGGCGAAATTATTTTTTTTCAGGGGGGGCGAACTCGATATTTATATAAAAATTTACACTACCGGGCCAAAAATTTACACTATCGGGCTAAAATTTAACACTACGGACGAAAAAATAGGGTGGGGGGGGGGCCTGCCCCTTAATAGCTTCGCCCCTAGATTAGACATAAGGCATAACATGTCACCTTAGGGTGTGCAAGGAGAACTAGTGTCAGCTCATTCCATTGTGATGAACAAATGCTGTTAACAGATACAGACTGCAGGCCAATAGTGCTGAATGCAGTAGAGCAAGTTGACTTTCCTGGGTCAACAAACATATATGTGAGTGCAGAACAATAAAAGTAAATATAGGGCTAAACATATGTAAATGACAGAAATATGTTAACCTGTCTAAAGCCACTAAGAACCAAGATCATGAAATATATCAAATCAAACATCTGTTCAGATACTTTTAAGTCCTCAAGTAAAACCTGTATTATGGGAAATGCTGTATAAATGAAAACTCAAAATAATAAAAAGAATTAATTCATTTACAGCATTTACCTGCTCAAGCTTAGAATTACGAGGTGCAAGATCATACAAGGCATGCAAAAGTCTAAGCCCGCCTAGTAAGTATCTAAAAAGTTCTTCATCTCGTTTGGATTGTAGAAGCTTTGCAATTAGGTGCCACGGTAGATATCTTGCTAGAGATTCCAAATTAATCTGAATTATCAAGATTGCATGTCATTAATCGGTCAAAAGCATAATGACAGATAATATTGCTGATGAAATTTTATCAACCTGTTTTGATGATCCATTACTGGTACTCCATTGAATGATATCATTATCAGCATCCCTGATTAATTTGCCAAGCTCCTGAGAGCTTAGCACATGTAACTCTTTAACAGCTGAAACCAAATCGATTGGCTGCAATAAGGCAGATGATATATTAAAGTGCTGATAACATAAGCAACTATCTCCCATTGGAATATATTCCCAAAGAGAAACATTTAGAATTATGGTTAAATCTTCAAGTAAGACTGCCTAACAACTACTAATCTTTAACATACATCTTATATACAGAAATGTCATAATCTAATATAATATGATATAGACAGGATACCAAAGCATAGGATCATATAATAAAGTTTCAACCTTCTAGTAACAATATAAATCTTCAAACTAATAAGAAAAACCCCAACATACCTTTGCGGGGCACTAAAACAGCAAGGACTAAATCACTAAACATGCAATTATTACAGACAACCAATGACTATAAAAGACGCATCAATCACTTTCCTACCAACTTAACAAGATTTCGATTAACAATATTAAACCAACCAACAAGACCAAATGCAGTAAGCCAATTATTAAGAACATCAGTAAACAAACTGCACAAAGTGAAGACCACGCAGAATATTATCAAACCTAAAAAAAACTCTTAACAAAAACCAGATGATTAACAACGACTAATAATCACCGACTCAACACCAAAATTAAGCTTCAAAAACCAAATTCTTACTCACTTCTTTACTCCTGCATGATACATCCTCCTTCCCAGGCCTCATTCTACCCTTTCCTGAACCAGTACTGAAACAAAAACGAAGCAAAACATCACAAAACAATAATATTCGGTCTTAGCTTCACCAATTAGCCAAATAACCCTAGATTTCGGTTTGGGGCGAAAATTAGAAGTGTAACAGTGAAATTTTGCATAGATTGACGTGAGAAATACATGATAACGACGATTAAAGGATTGATGATGAACAATTAGCAACTAAATACCTAGTAACTGTGCAGCTCCAACGGTAATTACACTTAGGGGATGAAATTTTGAGGCGAATTTTGCAAAGCTTCTTGTTTTGAGGTTTAGATTGTATATGATGATTTGTATGCGTATTACAAAGACGCTATCATCGTGCCTCTTTGAGTTTTGATACACTGTTTGCAGAAAATCGTCTCGTAGAAATGAAATGAAGGTGTTATTATAGGGTGTGACTTATGGGAGACGTGAAGTTTGAAAGTGTTTATGATTGAATTTGTTTATCATGGCCTAATATGATATGTTATGGTGTAGTATAATCATTGTTATCACTTGCGGGTCATTGATTCATTTGTTTATTTTTGTCGGGTTATTAATTCATTCGTTTATATCTGTATCTCAAGTATAAACTTGAAATCATCTTGTAAACTCATCTATTCATCTTAAATGAGAAAACCAATCTTCAACTTATTTTTCAGAGTAAATTGTCATTTGCGTCCCTGTGGTTTGGAGTAAATTGTCACTTTAATCCAATAGTTTGATTTCTCGTATATGGGTCTCTGTGGTTTTAAAATCTTGTCATTTTCATCCACTCAGTTAACGTCGTCCAATATATTCCGTTAAATGAAGTGTAAAAAGATCATTTTACCTTGATTTTAATTCTCTTTCTTTTTGACATCCATTAAACTCCATTAAACTCTAGTTGAATATCCCTCCCCCGAAACTCGCAATCAAAATACGAACAGGGCATCATTCGAGCAATCAAAATCAAGCACTTGTCGCTAAAATGGATGAAATGTGGAGTGTTCGAGAACCTGATAAATTCTTTGATCCAACTGTAACATCTTGAATTTTTTTTTCGTTAAATTAAATGTTGGCATCGTTAAATTCTTGTAAGGGCTATTGTTTGGCATATACGAAACTTAAGGGTTACTTATGGATTTGTCGTAATTTCCTCTAAATTGGAATTTAATAATGATAATTATATCATATTAAATAAATAACTATGCTAATAATAATAATAATAATAATAATAATAATAATAATAATAATAGTAATAATAACCTTGAGGATGTTAATAAATTAGAATAATTATTCAAAATGGTTGGAACTTAAAGTACATAAAGTTTAGGGGGTATATTTGCCAATTCATGAACTTTAACATTAAGTTTGGAGATAAAATAATAAGAACAAAACTGCAGGGGCTAATTGTGTAATTAACTAAAACCCAAAACTTTTTTTTTCCTTCCTCTCGTAATTCCGGTGGTGCTCTCCGGCCACCTCCGGCCGACCTCCGGCGAGGCCTCAAAACTCGTTAATCCTTCGAATTAATTAACCCAAACCGTTGCAATCAATTCGCGAAACTGATTCGAACATGGTTATGAGCTTTAATTGGGTTCGAATGGCGGTTATGAGGTCGATTAGTGTCGAGTAACCGTCGCCAATTTCAATCCAATCGTTAAACAATTGAACACTAATAATAACCCAATCGATTGAACTTAAACGATCATCTAACTATACCTAAACTATTGCAAGACTTAATTTTATCTGAAACACACACGAATACCTCGTTTGATTCTCTTTATCACTGGGATCTGCAACCTATTCGAAGGCCCTTTTCCGAGCTCTTTTAACTACAATTGGGAGAGGGTTTTCAATCATAAACACCTTCCGAAGCTTCACACAAAATTAATTTAGTTATTGTCACCATTCTCATACTAAATCAATTCGAGTGCGGGTCGCGACTATAACATCATCTTCCTCACATCGTTCATCTTCAATCCTTTATCAAAATGGGTAATTAGGCACATCATTGTGTTCGTATTTACAAGGGGAATCAAAGCCCTATGTTTGTATCCATTAACACAATCGATTTGGCTTTCAATTTGTGGTCCAATCGATTTAGGGTTCTAAGGAATGGGGGAAATCTATTACTTTGTGTTTTAAAGAATTTCAAACCAAGTTAAACCGCGGCTGGAGCCTTGGTTCACTGGTTAAGACAATGTATTGTTAAGCATGAGGTCCCGGGTTCGAACCCGGGCAACCTCACATTTACTTTTTGGGGGTTTTCAGCCTTCAAAAAAATTATATAAATTTTTTTGATAAATTACTAAAAGTAATTTTATAAACTTACTTTTTTTAATCACTCTAATAAATCTCTGTAAAGTTATTTTTTAAATTAGGTTAATATTTTGTAAAACAAGGATTATATTTGGTTAATAATATAAAGAAAACTTTAAATAATGGGAAATCATAAAAAAAATTATTATTATTGGTTCACATTTTATTGTTTAAAAATTTTAATTTTTACAAGCTAAGATATAAAAGGTTAACTACACTTTATAATTTGTTTGTTAACCATATTCAACGATTCAAAGTTTATGTCTCCATTATTAAAACAATGTAATTCTTTTTCTTAAATATATATATCAAGGAATCCCAAGCTTTCCCTTGAAACCCTAAATTATGTTTAAACGTTAATCTAAAATTTAAATCTTATAAATACATATATTAGGTGCATTGTGAAGGGCTACGCTGAATCGACGCTTTTGATTATTTTCTTATTAATCATCCAATAAATACTTTTGATCATGTGAGTATTCTATACCCCTTTTTCCTATTTTCACACTTCGGGGTGAAACATGTTAACTTATACTATTGCATTTTTAAACTTATTTGAGACTTGTAAACCTATGGCAATTCATCTTGTAAAGTTGTGGTTAGTTGAACTTTCGTGGTTACCATGTTATGGCGTTATATGTACAATCTTTAACTATTTCTAGCCCGGCGAAGTCATAGATCTATGGGCAAGACAAGCCTGCTTTGGTTGATCCAAGTACACTTAGCTGATCGTATAATCTTGTAAACGTTTGAGACTTGTAAAACTTTGTCGAGGTTTGATTGTTGCATTGTTCATAACATCCCTAATACTTTATTCACTAACTTATGACTTGAATTGCCATCTTTTATATAATCTATGTATTTAAAACTATGGAATACTCACCAACATTGTTGTTGACCCTTTTATTTTTAACATGTTTCAGGAAACGCCCAAGTTTGATATCTACTCTTTGAAGCTTGCACATCTAGGAATGGACCTAGATAAATGAATGAATAAGAATGACTTGTTATCTTTTACGTTATGGTTTTGTTTCTTTGGGACTTAAGCTTGTAATGATACAATTAAACTTTATGATTAATTATATTTGGTTAATAATGACGTTATGTGGCTGTGAACGATCTTAACTCTCACTCCTTGACGTTTCTGCCGTCAAGGTTGGGGTGTGACAGATTGGTATCAGAGCCCATAACTATAGGGATCTAGGTTATTAAAAATGGTGACCTAGACTATAGTATGCATGAACCTTATAGAAATATGATCTTATAATGAAAAATTATATAGTTTGCATGCTACATAATGTTATGTCCACTTATGTGCAATTTGATGCCTTAGTATAGGATTGCCTAAACATTGTTACTTGTCTCCCTAAACTTAGCTTTGACTCTTGACTCTCCCCGAACATGAAATCTCTTAACCTTATTCTCGTCGACAAGTGGAATCTTATACTTAATTATGACTTAGATCTTTAGACGTTATGTATAATCTATATAAATCTCATCAAGGTTTTGATATCATTAACCTAAGAAATTTGTGTGACACATAGACACCTGTATTCTGGATTTCCTGGCAAAAGGCCCTTGGGCTAAGGCAAGCATATCACATAAATCCTACGGGACTAGTTATGCTTACCTGGGGATTTCCGGGATGAGTGATAAACTATGGTCAACATGCACAAACTTCTAAGGCGAATGGGTCAACTTACCTTGACGTGTCAACGTTTCCAAATGGTAATGCATTACCAAATGGAACCATTCCAAGTGCCTTACAACTCTTGCCTTATCTTGTTGAATTATAATCCCTGTTATTCTATTTCTCGTGTCTAACTCATTTTGCATATTCCAACATGTCTCGTCATCATGGAAAGCGTGGAAGTTCCGACCGTAAACTAGCTGCAATGATCGCCCGGCAAATGGCTGCCGTCATCCCGACTATGGTGCTGAACTTAATAGTACCCTAATGGCTAATAGCAACAACACCAATGGGAACAATAGTGGTGCTCATGGGGATAATAGCAACAACCAAAACGGGAACAATTCTACTTGCACCTTCAAACATTTCAACTCGTGCAAACCCACTAGTTTTAGTGGAAAAGAAGGAGTCACTGGACTTCTTGAGTGGTTCGAAAGTATAGAGAACACATTCATTATTAGTGAGTGTCCCGACGAGTTCAAGGTTCGCTATGCCACAAGTGTTCTTCAACAACGAGCACTAACATGGTGGAATAGTGAAAAGAGAACCGTGGAACGGAGGTCGCAATGGCATTGCCTTGGGAAGAATTTAAGGATATTATGATCCAAAAGTTCTGCCCGAGGAGCGAATTACAAAAACTGGAGGAGGAGTTCTGGAACCTTAAACAGGATGGCGGAATCACTTGGCTTATTCCACCCGGCATCATGAGTTGAGTATGCTTCTACCACACATGGTGGACACCGTGCCCCGTAACATCGAGAAATTTATCAAGGAGGTGCCACTTCAAATTCAAGATGCTGTGGTGGGTAGTAGGCCCACAACTTTGGAGGAAGCGATTACTATCACTGCACAGCTTACCAAGAATCATATAAGAGCTGGCACGATGTCTGCAAAGGGTTCCAAGGCTATGGCGAAGGTGACACCCGAGGTAACAAAGAAGGTAAAGGCCGAGTCATCTTCTCAAAACAAGAAGCGTAAGTTCACCCCGACACGCAACTACGTTGTGACCGCACCAAATGCCCCTCAAAAACAAATGGTGGTTGCAAATCAAGCTCCTATGGCTAAAGCTTATGCTGGTCCACACCCTATGTGCAACACGTGCAAGTACCATCATTCAAGCAACATTCCATGCCGAATCTGCTCATTGTGTGGGAAGTATGGCCATTTGGTAACTACTTGCCTTTGTGCGCCAAACAACACTGCCATGCTTACTAATCGAACCTGTTATAACTGTGGCGAGCCTGGTCATATTCGCCCGCAATGTCCTCGCAATGCGGGAACTGTGCCACCGGCTCGTGGAAGGTCTTTCAACATCAACGCCAACCAAGCACAAGCCAACAACGACGTGGTAAATGGTACGTCGTTGAATTCCTATTAGCCCTTTCTTGTCTTGTAAAAAAAATCCTATCTATGTTCATCATGCCAATAATAGTTTGTTACCAAACAGGTATGTATCTTGTAAATAATCGTTATGCATCTGTATTGTTTGATTCGGGTGCCGATAGAAGTTTCGTGTCTCTAAATTCGAGCCTTTACTTTCTAAACCGCGTGCTAACCTGGAAAGATCCTTCACGATCGAGGTCGCCGATGGGAAATCTATCGTCGTTGATGTTGTGATACGCAGTTGCACTTTAAGCCTTAATGAACACGAGTTCTTCGTCGACCTTATTACTATGCAATTGGGAAGCTTTGACGTTATCGTTGGCATGGATTGGTTAGCCAAGCACCGTGCGGAAATTCTATGTTTCGAGAAGTGTATCCGAATTCCGTTACCGACTGGTGATACTTTGAAGGTCTTTGGGGAGAAATCATCCCAAAGACTCAAACTCATGTCATGCATCAAGGCCCGTAAATGCTTGAGTAAAAATTACATGGCTTTCATGGCATATGTAGTTAATACGAAAGCCAAGGGTAAGGAGTTGAAAGACATTCTTGTTGTTCGAGACTTTCCTGAAGTTTTTCCCGAGGATCTTAAAGGGTTACCTCCCGTGCGAGAAGTTGAGTTCAAGATTGATTTAATCCCTGGTGCAAATCCTGTGGCTAAATCGCCTTATCGTCTTGCACCTTCTGAAATGCAAGAACTCGCTAGTCAACTGCAAGAGTTGACCGATAAGGGTTTTATTCGCCCTAGTTCATCGCCGTGGGGTGCACCTGTACTATTTGTGAAGAAGAAGGATGGTTCATTTCGTATGTGCATCGATTACCGCGAACTCAACAAGCTTACTATCAAAAACCGATACCCTCTTCCTCGAATCGATGATCTCTTCGACCAACTTCAAGGAGCAACTCAATTCTCAAAGATCGATCTACGTTCTGGGTATCATCAATTACGTGTTCATGATGATGGCATTCCAAAGACCGCTTTCCGTACTCGATATGGACACTACGAGTTCATGGTCATGCCTTTTGGCTTGACCAATGCGCCTGCTGTGTTCATGGATCTCATGAATCGAGTATGTAAACCGTATTTGGATAAGTTCGTGATCGTGTTTATTGATGACATTCTTATTTATTCCAAGACAAAAGTCGATCACGAGACGCACTTGCGACAAGTACTTGGACTTCTGAAGAAGGAGCAATTATACGCCAAGCTTTCCAAGTGTGAATTTTGGTTGGAGGAAGTTCAATTCTTAGGGCATGTGGTGAATATCCAAGGAATTCACGTGGATCCTGCTAAAATTGAAGCTGTGAAGAATTGGTGTGTTCCCACAACTCCAACCGAGGTTCGTTCTTTTCTGGGTTTAGCGGGATATTACCGTAGGTTCATAGCTAATTTCTCGAAGATTGCTAAACCGTTAACGGCATTAACCCAAAAGAATCGACCTTTTGAATGGGGACCCGAGCAAGAAGAGGCTTTCGAGACATTGAAACGCAAGTTGTGTAACGCTCCTATTCTCACACTTCCCGATGGAAACGACGACTTTACCGTATATTGCGATGCTTCAAATCAAGGTCTTGGTTGTGTTCTCATGCAACGAGGCAAAGTTATAGCATACGCGTCGAGGCAATTGAAGGTTCATAAAGTGAACTACACAACTCATGATCTGGAACTTGGTGCTGTGGTTTTCGCATTGAAGATTTGGCGACACTATTTATATGGGACGCAATGCATAGTCTACACCGATCATAAGAGTCTCCAACACGTGTTCAATCAAAAGGATCTCAACATGAGACAAAGACGTTGGATTGAGTTGATTAGCGATTACGACTGCGACATTCGCTATCACCCTGGAAAGGCGAATGTTGTAGCCGACGCGCTAAGTCGCAAGGTCCACAACAAGATTGTCTCGCTTCAAGAAATTCGAGATCGAAGGCAATGGTTTGATACACTAGGAGAAATTGATACTGAGATTCATGTGGATGTCAACGAGGCTACTATCATGCTTCAAAACATAAGGATCGATAGTGACCTCAAGTTATGCATTCGCGAGGCTCAACAAGCGGCACTAACCGACGAAGGAAAAGATGAAGATTTGATGTCTAACGTTCGGTCACCATTGGAGACAAAACCGAACGGCATGTGGTACTTCTTGAATCGACTTTGGATCCCGAATCGTGACAACCTTCGGTACTTCATTATGAACGAAGCTCATCAAACCCGACATTCCGTTCATCCTGGCTCCGATAAGATGTACATGGACCTGCGTGGTCAATATTGGTGGCTTGGAATGAAGAAAGATATCGCGACTTATGTTTCCAAGTGTCTCACGTGTGCAAGGGTCAAAGCCGAACATCAACGACCAAGTGGTTTACTTGAGCAACCTGAAATCCCTATGTGGAAATGGGAGCATATATCCATGGATTTTGTAACCAAGTTACCTCGTACACCTCATGGTCATGAAAGCATATGGGTCATTGTTGACCGTTTGACCAAGACAACACATTTCATACCCATACGAGATACGTACAAGGTTTCAAGGTTGGCTCGAATCTATGTTGATGAAATTGTGAGTCGTCATGGCGTGCCGTTGCACATTATTTCCGATCGAGATGCTCGTTTCACTTCGCACTTTTGGTCTTCGATGCAAGAACTCTTGGGTACTCAATTGGATTAAAGTACGGCTTACCATCCTCAAACCGATGGTCAAACCGAACGAACAATCCAAACCCTTGAGGATTTACTGCGTCTTTGTGTCCTTGATTTTGGTGGTGATTGGGATACGCATTTACCGCTCGCGGAATTTTCGTATAACAATAGTTATTACTCAAGTATCAAAATGGCACCATTCGAGGCTTTGTATGGTCGTAAATGCCGATCACCGATCTGCTGGACCGACGTTGGTGAAAATTTCATCACTGGTCCTGAACTTATACAAGAAACGACCGATAAAGTCTCCACAATCCGCAAGAACCTTGAAGTGGCAAGAAGTCGACAAAAGAGTTACGCCGATAAGCGTCGTAAGCCATTGGAGTTCCAATTTGGCGACATGGTTTTTCTTAAAGTTTCACCGTGGAAAGGTGTTGTTCGCTTTGGAAAGAAGGGTAACTAGCTCCAAGATTTGTAGGACCTTTCAAAATCTTGAAAAGGATTAGGAAAGTGGCTTATAAACTGGAACTACCTTCCGACCTTAGTGGAGTTCATCCTGTATTCCATGTCTCAAATTTGAGAAAATGTTTGGCCGACGAGAGTCTGCATGTTCCATTGGAAGACATCCAGGTCTACGAGTCATTGCACTTTGTTGAGAAACCCGTTAAGATTATGGACCGCATTATGAAGAAAACAAGAACTACAATGTAACATCTCGTATTTCCGTTAATTAAAAGTTAATTTTGTTAATTCTTATATGGTTCATTTATGTCATTTATGAAAACTTTGAGGGCTTGTTGAGTTAATTCGG
This sequence comes from Flaveria trinervia, assembly GCA_025506515.1. Taxonomy (NCBI): domain Eukaryota; kingdom Viridiplantae; phylum Streptophyta; class Magnoliopsida; order Asterales; family Asteraceae; genus Flaveria; species Flaveria trinervia. The sequence continues at coordinate 7,703,387 of CM046444.1, read as the reverse complement.
GAGTTAATGAACTATTTTGCTTAACATAATAATAATAATAATAATAATATTAATAATAATAATATAAATGACAAATTATAAAAAAGTTAACAAGTTAGTTTAATGATAAGCTTGAGGTTGGTAAAGAGGGCTTATTTGTCAATTTGGAAACTTAAAATTTAACTTTTAAGCATAAAATGACAACTATTAAACTACAAGGGGGGTTTAATGCCAAAGTTAGAAACTTAATATTAAAGTTTGTACGTAATATGCCAATTGATAAAACCACAGGGGTCAAACATGCAAATTGCAAAATCCGAACCCCTTACTCGTGTTTTTCCGGCCACAACTCCGGCCACCCTCCGGCCGGAGTCGGTGGCCCTAAAACCTCAGTTTTCTTTCGAATTGAAACCCCCAAAATCGTGGCAACCGATCGGAAACATGAATCGAACCCAAAGATGTCACTTAAATGCGTTTAATAACCGGTTACAAACTCCAATTGAATGTATAACCGAAACCTTAAAACCCCGTAATCATTCGAGCCTTGATCACTAATAATAAGTCAATTAATTCAACTCTAACGAACGTTTATCTAAGTCTAATCGGTTGCAAGTGCCAATTACACCTGAAACCCACAAATTCACCTTGTTCGATTACCCTGTTCGTCGCGAACCTGCTAGCTAAACGAGAGCCACCTTCCGAGTGTTTTAAACTCCAATTGATTAGGGGTTTTGCATCAAGAACACTGTTCGAAGCTTCCCACGAGTTCAATTTGGTTTCCATCATCTTTTGCACATCCATCAAATTCGGTTCTTGGCCGAGACCTGCTCCACACCAAAGGGCATCGATTCGACCTCAATCAAGTGAGTAAATCACATCATCACCCTCGGTTTTTCTTAATGAACAAAAGCCCTATGATTAATTGGCTAACAAACTCGAATTGATCTTCAATTTGATCGAACATGGTTCTAGGGTTCATATGGGAATTGGGGTTTTTCATTCGCAATGGTTTTAAGATTTAAAACCAGGTTATAACCGCGGCTGGAAGCCTGGTTCACTGGTTAAGACAATGTTTCCCCATACATGAGGTCACGGGTTCGAACCCGGGCACCTCATGTAATTTTTTTTAAAAGCCTTTTGGCTTAAAATTAATTATAGAAAATTATAATAATTATAAAAATGAATTTTATAAACCCTAAATATTTTTTAAAGTCATCTAATTATTTCTTAGAAATTTATTCTTGTAAAACTTTGTAATATTTTAATATAAAATTATTCACAAATGTAATAATTAAATATTTCTATAAAAAAATTAGATTGTTATACGAATGAGTTTATGTAAAAATTAAATTTTTACTTGAATCATTAATAAATCGTACACCTTATTCGATTAAAGTTATATGATACTCAAACCAATAACAATGAAATTACAATTTTGTAAGAATATTTCCTTATTTTGCAAAATAAATAAATACATATATATATATATATATATATATAATATAATATATATATATATATATATATATATATATATATATATATATATATATATATATATAATAACTAAATAGGCTTACAAAAACTCTCTTAAATCCTAAGGAACCTAGTCCATGTTTAAATGATAAACCTCATTAACCTAAATCTTGAAACATTTATATATTTAGGTGTCTTGTGACGTTTTACCTTGGAGCGGCATATATTATTTCTTATTAATCGCCATTATATATTTATTGTCATGTGAGTTTTCCTTGCCCTTTTTTTTACATTTTTCACACTATTTTGGGGTGAAACATGATACTTATACATCGTGCACTTATAAACGTTTGAGACTTGTAATGCACTTGCAATTCATCTTTATATTTTGTCATGGTTATTTGTGTGTTGTAAGTGATTATATGAGATACATAGTTTGTTTACAATCATTAACTATTGCTAGCCTGACGACGTCTTAGATCTTTGGGCCTGACAAGCCTATTTGGTGCTAAAGTCGATGTATTGCCGACTCCTAGGAGCCGTATGCTTGTGCACTAGGGAACCAAATACACTTAGCCAATCTTTTATACTTGTAATCAAGTCGAGGTTTGGTTGTAACGATATGTGTTCTATAACCTTACTAGCTTATAACTTATGACATGAATTGCTACTTGTAACTTTCTTTTTCATATTATGTATGAAAACCTTGGAAACTCACCAACTATTTTTAGTTGACTCTTATTTTATACATGTTTCAGGTCAACCTCAAGATTAATGTGATCTTTTTGAAGCATGCTATAACCTAGGATTTGGACCTAGTAAATGGAATAAAAAAGTTTACCTTATGTTTTGTTGCATTTGAACTTATTTCTTGTATAAGACTTATGATTGTAATTTCCATTTCAAGACTTATGATAATAATATTTACAATTTAATATAGCGTTATGTGGCTGTGAACAATCTTAACCCTCACATCTCGACGTTTCCGCCGTTAAGGTTGGGGTGCCGTTCGGGTTGTGGGACATACCTCACCAAGAATGGTGACTTCTCAGGCTCATCGAGGACGATGAGTTCAAACAGGGGGTGCTTGTGACACCCTACACATATCCCACATCGGCAGTGGACAGGAGAGATTCCTGGTTCATAAGAAATGTCTGGCCTCTAACAATAACAACGCGTTTTGGGCGTATTGACTGTGGATGAGAGGAGAACTCCACAGTTAAACGTGCTCAGGTGGGAGCAATCTAGGGATGGGTGACCTCCCTGGGAAGTTTTCACCTGGGCAACCAAAAGCAAATCCGTGAGCTCCTCGTGGGCAAAGCGGACAATATTGTTGATGCGAAGGGCCGGGTGTTACAGATTGGTATCAGAGCCCATAACTATAGGGATTTAGGTTATTAGTAATGGTGACCTAGACTATAGCTTATGCATGAACCTCATAGGATAATATTTATATTCTTAGAAATATATATATTGTTACATGCTACATAATGCTATACTTTACTTATGTGCAACTTGATGCCTTAGCATAGGTTGCCTTGTAATTGTCTAAACTTTGTTACTTGTCTCCCTAAACTTAACTTTGACTCATTGACTCTCCCCGACAAATGAAACTTCTTAATCTTATTCTCGTCAACACGTGGAATCGTATACTTATGCTTAAGAATTAAATCTTTAGACTTATGTCTAATCTATGTAAATCTCATCATGGTTTTGATTTCATAAACCAAAGAAATTTGTGTGATACATGGACACATGTATTCTGGATTTCCTGGCAAAAGGCCCTCGGGCTAAGGCAAGCATATCGCATAAATCCTACGGGACTAGTTATGCTTACCTGGGGATTTCTGGGATGAGTGATAAACCATGGTCAACATACACAAATTTCTAAGGCGAATGGGTCAACTTACCTTGACGTGTCAACGTTTCCAAATGGTAATGCGTTACCAAATGGAACCATTCCATGTGCCTTACAACTTTTTGCCTTATCCTTGTTGAACATTAATCCTTGTTATTCCAATTCTCATATCTAACTCATTTGTATATTCCAGCATGTCTCGTCATCATGGAAAGCGTGGAAGTTCCGATCGTAAGTTAGCCGCCATGATTGCTCGACAAATGGCTGCTGTCATTCCGACCATGGTTGCTGAACTTAATAGCACCTTAATGACCAACGCTAGCAACAATGGAAATGGTCATGGAGAGAATAGCAACAATCAAAACGGGAACAATCAACACGGGAATAATCAAACTTGCACCTTCAAACACTTCAGCTCTTGCAAGCCCACTAGTTTTAGTGGCAAGGAAGGAGCCACTGGCCTTCTTGAGTGGTTCGAAAGCATGGAGAATACCTTTATCAATTGTGAGTGTCCCGATGCACTCAAGGTTCGTTATGCCACTAGTATGTTCCAACAAAGGGCTCTTACCTGGTGGAATAGCGAGAAGAGGAATCGTGGACCCGATGCTATTCTAGCACTTACATGGGAAGAGTTCAAGAACATCGCCATCGCGAAGTTCTGCCCAGAAGTGAATTGCAAAAGTTGGAAGAAGAGTTTTGGAATTTGAAACAAAATGATGGTGATCATTTGGCCTACTCAACTAGGCATCATGAGTTGAGTATACTGCTGCCCCATATGGTCGACACTGTTCCCCGCAACATCGAGAAGTTCATTAATGGTGTACCACCCCAAATTCAAGATGTTGTGGTGGGTAGCCGACCCACAACCTTGGAAGAAGCCATTACAATCACCGCTCAACTCACCGAGAACCATATAAGAGCGGGCACCATGTCTGTGAAGGGTGCAAAGAATGTGGAGAAGACGGCTACCGAGGCGGTTAAGCAGACCAAAGCTAAACCGTCTAACAGCCACAACAACAACAAGAAGCGCAAGTTCACACCGGTGCGTAACTATGCCGTGGCTGCACCCAAACAACCCCAAAGACAACTTGTACCTGCGGCTACATCTGTGGCACAAGTGCCTGGGGCTAGGCTTATGCTGGTCCTCAACCGATGTGCAACACGTGTAGGTATCATCATCCGGGGAATCAACCATGCCGCATTTGCACCTTATGCGGTAAATATGGTCATTTGGTGGCGACTTGCCACCGTGCACCTAACAATGCCGCTGTGGTCACAAACCGTGTTTGCTACAACTGTGGGGAACCTGGCCATTTTCGCCCACAATGCCCTCGTCTTGTGGGTAATGTTCCACAAGCCCGAGGACGTGCTTTCAACATCAACGCTAACCAAGCACAAGCAAACAACGATGTGGTGAATGGTACGTTAACTCACCCTTAATTTTGTGATCAAATTCATTTCATATTTTACCTGTATTGTTAAATACCTTAAAAATTGAACAGGTATGTTCCTTATTAACAAAACTTATGCCTATGTCCTATTTGATTCTGGAGCCGATAAAAGTTTTGTTTCATTAGAGTTTGAACCCATACTTGCTAAGCCACATACGAAACTAGAAAGACCTCTTACTGTTGAAGTTGCCGATGGAGAACCGATCACCGTTGACGTTATCGTTCGTGATTGCATCTTAAGTCTTGACACGCATGATTTCTTATCGATCTTATCCCTATGAAACTTGGAAGCTTTGACGTCATCATTGGTATGGATTGGTTAGCCAAACACCATGCCGAGATCATTTTTTTCGAGAAGTGCATTCGTATACCGTTACCCTCTGGAGATACGTTGAAGGTGTTCGGTGAAAAATCTTCTAAAGGGCTTAAACTCATGTCTTGCACTCAAGCCCGAAAGTGCTTAAACAAGAAGTATATGGCCTTCTTGGCTTATGTGGTCAACACGAAAGTCAAAGGGAAAGAACTTAAGGATGTCCCTATCGTACGAGACTTTCCTGAAGTATTTCCCGATGACCTTAGTGGTTTACCTCCCGTGCGTGAAGTCGAGTCTAAAATTGACTTGATACCGGGAGCAAACCCCGTGGCCAAGTCACCATATCGGCTTGCACCATCGGAAATGCAAGAACTCTCTTGTCAACTGCAAGAGCTATCCGAGAAAGGCTTCATCCGTCCTAGTTCTTCGCCTTGGGGTGCACCTGTTCTTTTCGTGAAGAAGAAAGATGGATCGTTTCGTATGTGCATCGATTATCGCGAGCTTAACAAACTTACCATCAAGAATCGTTATCCTCTTCCTCGCATCGATGACTTGTTTGATCAACTTCAAGGAGCTGCCATATTCTCGAAAATTGATCTACGTTCTGGATATCATCAATTACGAGTTCATGAGGATGACATCCCAAAGACCGCTTTCCGTACTCGTTATGGACACTATGAGTTTATGGTGATGCCTTTTGGTTTAACCAATGCTCCTGCTGTCTTCATGGATCTCATGAACCGAGTATGCAAGCCTTATCTAGACAAGTTTGTGATCGTCTTTATTGATGACATACTTATCTATTCCAAGTCCAACACCGATCATGAGCTGCATTTGAGATTGGTTCTTGAGTTGTTAAAGAAAGAGCAATTGTACGCAAAGTTCTCGAAGTGTGATTTCTGGCTCGAAGAAGTTCAATTTCTAGGACACGTGGTGAATAGCCAAGGAATTCACGTTGATCCTGCAAAGGTGGAAGCTGTGAAGAATTGGTGTGTTCCTACAACTCCTACCGAAGTTCGTTCTTTTCTTGGTCTTGCTGGTTATTATCGGCGATTCATTGCCAATTTCTCGAGGATCGCGAAGCCGCTCACATTTTATTGGTTCACATTTTATTGTTTAAAAATTTTAATTTTTACAAGCTAAGATATAAAAGGTTAACTACACTTTATAATTTGTTTGTTAACCATATTCAACGATTCAAAGTTTATGTCTCTATTATTAAAACAATGTAATTCTTTTTCTTAATATATATATCAAGGAATCCCAAGCTTTCCCTTGAAACCCTAAATTATGTTTAACGTTAATCTAAAATTTAAATCTTATAAATACATATATTAGGTGCATTGTGAAGGGCTACGCTGAATCAACGCTTTTGATTATTTTCTTATTAATCATCCAATAAATACTTTTGATCATGTGAGTATTCTATACCCATTTTTCCTATTTTCACACTTTGGGGTGAAACATGTTAACTTATACTATTGCACTTGTAAACTTATTTGAGACTTGTAAACCTATGGCAATTCATCTTGTAAAGTTGTGGTTAGTTGAACTTTCGTGGTTACAATGTTATGGCGTTATATGTACAATCATTAACTATTGCTAGCCCAGCGAAGTCATAGATCTATGGGCAAGACAAGCCTGCTTTGGTCGATCCAAGTACACTTAGCTGATCGTATAATCTTGTAAACGTTTGAGACTTGTAAAACTTTGTCGAGGTTTGATTGTTGCATTGTTCATAACATCCCTAATCACTTTATTCACTAACTTATGACTTGAATTGCCATCTTTTATATAATCTATGTATTTAAAACTATGGAATACTCACCAACATTGTTGTTGACCCTTTTATTTTTAACATGTTTTAGGAAACGCCCAAGTTTGATATCTACTCTTTGAAGCTTGCACATCTAGGAATGGACCTAGATAAATGAATGAAATAAGAATGACTTGTTATCTTTTACGTTATGGTTTTGTTTCTTTGGAACTTAAGCTTGTAATGATACCATTAAACTTTATGATTAAATTATATTTGGGTTAATAATGGCGTTATGTGGCTGTGAACGATCTTAACTCTCACTCCTCGACGTTTCCGCCGTCAAGGTTGGGGTGTGACACCAACCGTTGTTTATGGTGCGTGGTAGTTATAGTTCTTGATGTATGCATACAAAAATTTGTGTTAATGTTTGTTCTTTACACTTTCAAGTAATAACCCCAACTTATTTACATTGGAATTCCACCATAAAGGGGAATTTACTAGCTTTCCACAAATGAGTTATGAGAGGAGAAAAATTACCTTTATTGATAAGGTTAGCTCATACATATTTTCAATGATAACAATGAATGATATGTTGACATCACTTGGTTATTCATAAGAAGAATTAGATAATTTGAGATGCCATTTTAGGGTCCCTGGAGAAGACTTAGATTTTGGGTTAAGACCATTGGGTAATGATGATGATGTTATTACATTGGTCAAGTATGCTCAAATTAACAAAGTAATTAAAGTCTATGTTGTGAATATTAAAACAGTTCCTAACTTTGGACCCAATGTTGATTTAGGATATAACACACAACTGTATGACAGTGAACTTATTGATGTTGAGGGAAAATATGAGGGAAGTGACGAGGGAAGTGAGGATGATAATGATTCTGTTGACTCTGATTTTATTGTAGATGAAGACAAATTAGTTGAAGACATTGATGTAGATTTAGGTGAATGTGATATTGAAGTTGATTTAGATGATTTTGGTAGTTGTGTTGTGGTAACCTGTTTTAAGGGTATGTTTTGGTATGTATTGATCCCACTTGTGTAATGCATTGAACTATATTGGTATTTATTGAACCCAATTGACTTGGGTCAATTTTATGTTTCTTTTATTGAACTGTTTTGGTATGTATTGATCCCATTTATGTCTTTTGGGTGTTTGTGTATTGAACTATGTATTGATCCCACTTGTGTATGTATTGAACCCAATTGACTTGCAGCAAAATGAACATCAAATTTGCAGCAACCTGTTTTAAGGGTCTGATTTGGTATGTATTGATCCCACTCGTGTAATGTATTGAACTTGGTGTTTATGACCTGGGTATTGGGTCTTGGGTCTTTTGATGTTTGTGTATCGAACTATGTATTGATCCCATCTGTGTATGTATTGAACCCAATTGACTTGCAGCAAAATGAACATCATACAAAATGATAACTGGTACATCATGTTTAGTGAAAAAGGAAATACAAAATAAACATCACCCAGCTAATTCCTAAAACAAACTTCAATCTTTTATTTTCCGGTGCCATTGTCTTAGCTATTTTTTCATGTTTTCTACTCTCCACTGCCATTGTTTTAGCAAGTTCTTCATGCTTGTTTATCGATTTCAGTAAACCGGGTATCACTTGAACAGCTATTTGGCACAATGGGGTATCAACCCAACCTACAAACCCGCAACTACCTCCCTATAAACAATTATCAATTAATTAGATGAAGTTTAATGTTAAGCGACCAATAACCTTCTTCTCAAAACTAACCTTTCTGTTGCAGCAATAAAACCTACGACCGGGTTTTAAAGACGTCCATGATGTGCGAATTATGGTTTGCGATCCACATATTGAGCAAAGCACCATTTTGAGGTGATGTCGCCTGCTGAAGTTTGAGTCAAATGTGAATTCGTTTTCTTCAAAATTAGGGTTCATGTGATGTTAAAAGGGGAAACATTAATCAAATTAATAAAAAAAAGAAATATAAAACATATAACTAAAATGACCTTTTTACCCTTCGTTTAACGGAATACATTGGATGGAGTTAACTGAGTGGATGAAAATGACAAGATTTTAAAACCACAGGGACCCATATGCGAGAAATCAAACAATCGGATTAAAGTGGCAATTTACTCCAAACCACATGGACGAAAATGACAATTTACTCTATTTTTTATTATATATATGACTTGAATATCAAAAACAAAGTTTTATGAAATATTAAGTTTTTTATTACAACATACTTCTTTAGATGTCACTGTTTAAAAAATATTTTTTGTAAAAGTAAAATGTTTTAAAATACTTTTCTATAAACAAGTTTTTTAAATAAGAAAGTTTTAAAAAATGTTTAAAAGTAATATTACTATGTCTTAAAAAGAAAAATTGTTGGTATTTGTCATCAGTTCTTTATCCATCTGTCAACTTTTAAAATTTACATTTTTATCCTTTAACTTTTCTCTAAAAACATTGTATTATCACTTTAACCTTTTAAGTTTCTAAAGTTTAAGGCTTACCCGTATAATTTTTCTTTAAAAAACTAATTTTTTTATATTTGTATTTTTATGTATGTCGGTATACATTTGAGTCTGTCTACGTTTTAATGTAAATTTTATTAAAAAAATGTGTCTGGTCAAATATAAAACGTTTTCGTGCTTATTTTTATATATTGTTTAAGATTGTCTACATTTTGATGTTTGTCCAAGTTTAACGTAAATATGTTCAGAAATAAGTCTTATCAAATTTAAAGTGTTTCCGTGCTAATTTTTATATATCTTTGAGTTGGTCAACGTTTCGATGTAAATTTTGTTTGTAAACGTGTCGAGTCAAATATAACATAACCGTGTTACTTTATGTTTAGACATAAATTTAGTTCGAAAATAAATTGGATCGACCGTAACATGACAGGTAAAGAAAATTCTTGGTACACATTTTAAAACGTCGTATACCAAGAGTCTTCAAATCCTTAATATTAAGTATTTCAGTTAAAATGTTCTTTTATTATCTTTCTGAAACCGATTATCTGATTTCTATATTTCTGGTAAGCATGACTAATAGCCATGGCTCGAGTTGATATTCTTGTTCGTAAAATAAGATATAATCACTACACTAATATTAATCATAATAATAGTTTAAATCGTTGTTTACATAAAACTTTTATCATAAAATAAACAGACGTGCTAGAGAAGTAGATCATTTATTTTGTACTTGAAGCTACGTGTATAATTAGTTTTTTTTCCTAAGTGTGTAAAGTACATAGTTTTTTAATGTAAGCGCTGGTGGAGCATCATAGTGGTCGGGGGTGCCCCCTCCAATTTTTTCGTCCATAGTATTAAATCTTAGCCTGATAGTGTAAATATTTATATAAATATCGAGTTCGCCCCCATTAAAAATAATAATTTCGCCCCCGCCCTCCCTACGACATAGTTCAAGCTCCGTTACTAAATGTTAAAACTTACTATCCGGAACAAATATTATTTAATGTATTTTGACTTTAGTGATGATTTTGATGTTAAAAGTACTTATGATGTTACATGTGTATGTAAAAAAGTTAGAGTATTCGCAATAGCTTTTTTATTTTTATATAAAAAAGAAATTTATGTAGAAATTTTTTTATTTTTAAAAGTTTCACACATCAGCAGCTTTTATATATATATATATACTTTTATTAAAACTATATATTATACTTAATTATTCTTTTTTATTATTATTGTATATTTATTCTATTCACAAATATTAATTAAATTTATAAAATAATATATATGAGTAATGAATAGTGACCCTCAAATATGAGGAATCATTATGGTTTCCTTAACGATTATAACTTATAAGGAACTGAGATGGAGGTGTGGCACCAGATGTAGTATAAAATTATATGTTTTTTTTATGTTTTCTTTACAATTTAAAGATAAGGGTTAAGATAGGAAAGCTTATGTGAATGAACAAATTTGTAATGATCTAATTTATATGATACAACAAGTTCGATCCATATCAACTCAACTCTGCGACTATGAAGCTAACGATCGAGTTACGTGTAACATTCTATCTCAACAAACATAGGTTGTTCATATAGAATACTTTAGTCATACTTTTATTAGAGATTTAAGTTTTCTGACTACTTTTGGTGTACTCACTTTCTCGAGATATATTTAAAATGTATTTAAATCAAAACCAAGCTAAAATAATACGTAATCTCATTTAGCCAAACTTTATGCAACTTAATAATGGTTTATATAATTTGAAAGTTTGGGTCGGGGTATGCATCCATTTATTTAGCTTGGTTTTGATTTAAATAGATTACTAATTAAAATAAATGCATCTTTTTTTATAAATCACACTTGCTAATGATACACATGATAGTAAATTTTATTACAATTTGTCATTGCACACGTATACAGATCGAATTATAATTGAAATTTCTTTCTCTATGAAAAAAAACAAAAACATATGATACTGGTGATGTTTCACAAACAGATGTATGAAAAACGACAATATAACACTACATATACAAAATGATAATTTGATGTCTACTAGCTCATTACAGTTATAATATCTACTAGAATTTAGAATTAACTAGTATTAAGCCCTCGCGTTGCGACGAGAGGGTAATACCATGCCAAGTAGCATCAATTTCAAACCATTGTTAATAATCACCGACACCAGAAAAACTCGTATTATAAAAGAAATAAAAACGAAAAAATAAAACCAAATGGAAAAGTATAATGAAAAAATGTTATACCACACATGTGAAACAATAACTATGTTGATTTAGGATCATCCGCACATTGCGACAGAGCCGTTAAATGAAAAAAAAATAAGCATAACAAAATTGAACCAAACGCATACGTTATTAAATAAAAGAAGAAAAAAACCATAGCATATACAACTCATTAATGCATAATGTACAAACTCTAAAGCACATAAAAGTTTGTAATTAGAATATATTAAATTAAATTATAAAATTAGCAATAGGACTACAAACATCACATCTAGTCTTGCTTTTTACTTTAGAAGCCCCTAATTAATTAATTGTTTATAAGTGTATTTGTTTGTAAGTTTAAAAGAGAATATATAAATTATATGTTTATATAGAACTTGTGTCAACGCTTCATGTGGCATCTTTAGTTGTTTTACTTTGGTATGGAGAAAACATTTGTACTAATATTTTTGTTTCAGTAACCAGTGAAACTAAGAAGCAACTCTAAATTAACAGCTAATGCACTTGCCACTCTATACATGACGATTGTTTGTTGCCACCAGTTGGTCTTCGCCGACATCACCACCTCACAGCCACGATGATCGCTGCCTCCACCACCACTAAAGCCGTTCCCTGTAACCACTAGAACTAGCTACACGCCTACACCACCACAGCCATGGCACCAACCACATGTCCACTGCCACCATGTCCACCGTCACCACTAGCCATTGTAAATTATACGGTGGGTGACCCATTTTGATATTTTTTCTAAAAATAACTTTTTTCAATCGTGTCCATTTTGTTCAAAACACATGTTGCCTAAACCAAGTTGATGTTTCTTTAAAACGATCTGTTTTGACTCAAACTCATTTTGCACAACACCCATTTCACTAATTACCCAACCTGACAGATTTGCCATGCTTGGGTATGCATCATACCAACATTATTGCTCTAAGGGTTCTTGGAATAGCAAAACAAGATCGAGCGCAACTGAAATCATTCAGTATAACCCCTATTATCAAAGTTGTGAATTTTTCCTGCAAAACTCATGAATAGCACTCTAAAGCTAACTCTGAACCAAATGTAGATCTGAAACTAAACATTTTTTATCTTTATTTGCAAAAGAGCTTAACTGCTTCATCGGTAGTCAGCTACAACATCCAAGTTTCACTTGGAATTCGGCCCAACCACCCGGTCCTGTTTGCTGGTTCAACTGGTTTAAATGAACACAACCAGACTGGTTTTGTAGGGGAGTTCCTGGTCCAGCACTCCAGCAGGTCTGGTTCAAAGAACAGTGGCCAAAACAGGTTCCAGTTGTCCTGCAATGCTGCAACCACTTCTTTGTCCGTATATTAGTAGCTTTTATAAATAACTAATTCACTAAATATAATACAAGCTAGTTTGTAAAAATAATAATCTGAACAGCTAGCCAGCTAAACTATGCACCAAACAGAAAACTTAAAACATAGAGTAAAGATATCTTAACGCTACACCATTTGTTATTTCAAAAATTATTTCAGAAAAGGTATAATTTACTAGGAACAGAAACAAAGATCACGCGTTAAGTATACATTACTAAAGCCACTTTTAGCACAATTACCTGATACCACTATGTGCCGGTCCGTCTGCTTAAGCAAAGAAACAATCACATTCCAATACAGGTGTAACCAGCCTACCTATTGATGTGGTGACATGGCTCCCTGGAACCCAATAAAAATGGAAAGAATGTGGTTATGTTATTTCTATTTGCCAGCTGGATAAATATCAATTTCGAAGAACACAACAAGTTGCAGGAAAATGACAGAAAGTACATGTGGGGAAGAATTCATCCAATGTTTTTGACCTGTGTACAAAAGAGGAACCATATGAAAGAAACTCTGACTACCTTAAAACTTACTATTATTCTTGTTCATAATACCTGCCTTCTGCACTAAAATGTTGGTAACTAATCGCTAACAATTAAGATTAAAATTAATTAGCAATCTAAACAGATATACAAGAGAAATTGTTTGTTCAACATGAAGGTGCCAGCGCCCAGCCGTCAGGTACATTGCATGCAACAATGGCACGCCTATTTTGGCATTTCCATTTGTCAGCAAATGCCCAAAAAAATGTAAAGAAACTGTTCATCATATTACATGACACACTGATGTCAGATATATGTCTATAAACTTTGTAATGCAAACCCACACATGCATAGCCAAATTTTCTTTGACAGCCTTTTCTCCAATATACGCTTGAATGATGAGTGGATACACTCAGCACAGAGAACAAATCAAACACACTCGAGAAACATAAGAATATACACACATGAAACTGAAAGTAGTGAACTTATTAAATAATTTACATCAATACCTGAAGATGAGATGAACCACACGTGGAAAGATATCTCTGTGATGCTGATAGAAATGAAGGACAAATCACATAACTTTTAAGAACAAGAAAACAAGATATAGAAAGGTGATCAGCATGTAGAGGAATCTGAATTTAATTTACAAATAAGCATTTGAAATGCTAAACTACACAATGGTGTAGAGAAAAGAATGAATATATTGAAAGTCAATGACTAAATGAATTAATATGTTACACAATTACAGATTACAAAGGCACACAATAAACAAAGTATTACAAGTGTCAGGGCTTTGACTACAAGTGGGTCCCAGATCCACTCTGTAGCAGTTCAGTTTAACCACAGAAACTCATATATGCAAATTACATATACAGTTCTGCAGCCTTCCATAGCTAGCTTACCATCATCAAATCAGTAAGCTTTATTTTGTTTGTTGTCTCTTTTAAGTTGAACCTTCAACTTTTTACCACCTAACTGGTAACCATTCATTGAATTTATTGCAGATTGTGCAGCAGTAGGGGTGTCGTAACTAACAAAACCTGCTAACATCTGACTAATTAGAGGAAAAATTGTCACAGTTGTTGGAAAATGAAACAGAATATAATGAAGTTCATACCGAAGCATTTGCTAACACCAGTTGCTTTGTCAACAAAAACTTTGGAACTTAAAACTCTTCCAAACCCTTGAAAGGCATTTGCAAGATCTTCATCCCCAAAATCTTGAGGGATGTGATAAATAAACAGATTAGCACCAGGTGGACCTGCATTAAAGGTGGAAAATGCGGTGAGTTGGTAAGGGGTTTAAGTGTTAAAAGGGATTTATGTAATTTGGGTGGATGTCAAAATGAGTTGGGTTAGGTTGACCCAGAACACTTTTGTCCAAATTTTTGGTACGGTTAAGTAATCGGTGTGGGTTGCCATATCAAAATGAATAGTTTTTATTACTAACCAAAACAAGTCAGTTACTCAGTCATTTACTAATGATATATTTTATAATGGGAACACCTTTTGCCCAACTTTTTTAATTCTTCGAAACTTATGCATCAAGCCTGATTACAGATACATTATTTCAGTAATATCAGATTTTCTTGACTAAAATAATATAAAAAGGAGTTCTTATTTTTTCTGTATTAACAATACACTTTGGGAGTATTTCACCTGTTTGACATGTTCCCTACTAAGTTGAATATCTTTTAGTTTTACCAATTTGACCCGTTAGAGATATATAGCAACCTGTTACTTTTCGTTTTCATCTTCAACCCATTAAACAAAGATCATGAACACACAGACTATTAGGGAGAAGGTGATCTAAATTAAAAGATCTTTTACAACCTTCAACATGGTCAGAGGTACTTCCACTGATAGCTGAAGATGTCGCCGCATGGTTATTTGCAACTTCTGGTGGTACTGGGCTAGACGGGCCACTAAAAGGCCTGATACCCCCAGGATATGCAAGAGGGTACTGAAGCCTTGGAACCGCTGGATAAGCAGAGCCCATATAACCGGCTGGGGGAACTGCATAGTTTCTTGGAGAGCCTGCACGTAACGCATTTGCTTGGGTTGGACTCAGGTTGGTAAGAGGGGGCTGATTCTGCACCATGGGAAGGCGATACTGCATGAGCCCATAAGTTCCAGTAGCCTACTTACAAAATCAACTCTTATTCATATAGTACCTTTAATGCTAAATGACAATAGCAACAAAAAAAGGACACAAAAAGTATTGGAGATGCAATGCCTATAATAAAACAAACCTGATACCCATAACCATTATATGGTGACATGTATCCCATTGGAAGTGCTCCAAATAAAGATGGATGCTGACTTGGGTCAACATTTGCCAAAGTAGAAGCCAGTGATTGAGCCTTCTGAGCTTTTCTAGCTTGTCTTTCTTTTTCTGTGTCTGCCCATTTAACAACCAAGGGGACAGTTGAACCCTAATACGTGAAAAACAACAAGATTACTACCACATTGTAACTAGCTATAAAAAAAGAGAAACCAAATGCAAAATAATTAGTATCAAGTGAAACTAGCATATATACAAAGATACAAACCTCCATCTTGTGTTTTCCATTAAGGCCCTCTATAGCAGCAACAGCTTGTTCTTTTGTCTCATACTTCACAAAAGCACAACCTGCCACAATAATGATTCTGAAAAATGAAATCGGGCCCCACAAGAAGATAAAAGACCTAATATTTTGCAGTTTGCTGAATCAAGGAACAGAAAATATCATATGCACCTTTACTTGTCTGTTGAGAACCTCTGAGAATTTGTAGGTCTTTTAGAGTTCCATATTGTGAAAATAATGCTGAAACTTCACCTTCCGAGACATTCTTGGGAAGCATACCGATAAAAATCTTGTGTTCTTCAGCAAAATATCACAGGAAAATAAAAATGCTAGTTAGATAAATTCTTGTTAGATAATCAAATAACCAACAGAATGACAGAGACAGAGAGGAAAATAGCAATCTTCAAGTAAAACATGAAATGCATGGCATACCCAGCCGTTCCAACTCGCCATCAGCATACTTCACTTGCAATGGACTAGATGCCTGGTGACATAACAAAAAACATACCTCGTCAAATCAAGAAGTAGAAACTCATGTCTACAGGGTGGGATCATATTGCCTTCGACTCACCGGTGTGACAAACATCATAAACCCTATGAGAAGTGAAAAGAAAAAAACTAGGTACCAGTTGCTTAGTCCATTTCATTCTATCTCTTATTGTGCGATTACTAGTAATACTTCATAAAAATTGAGGTGCTTTGCTAGTTAGAATAATATTTTGGTGATTCTCTTGCTTCAACATTTAGGAAGTATTATTGGTTTAACATTTTGGCAGTCGGTTTTAAAAGTACCATACTGATACAATATTCTATAGCCAACTAAAACAAGCATTCCCCATATACATCAAACAGGCAACCCAACTTATGGGATATTTAGCATCAATATCAATAAAAAAGCCACACACATTTTTATGCTCCAAATCTGCACTAAAACACCAATGGATCAAAACCCTAGAATGAGGTTAAACAGTAGGATAGTTATTCGCATTTTCAAAATCATAGTTAACTCTTTCGTCAGCTCCAACACTAAGCTGTCTTTCCTACACTTCAAGTTACATGGAGTAATAGGAGAGTACGTGGTGAATAATAGTTAGTACCCAAGCTCTCAAATCATCTGCACTTATTGCACTACTTTTTGTTTGATAAAATGCCATTACTTTAATGGATATCATCATGTCTCACTAATAATATTTATAATAAATCTTTTGAAATAATTGATGTCGTGACTTGCAAGAGATATGAACTAGGTTGCTTTAATTAGTGTCTCGTATGAAGGATGATGTCCAGTAAAGCAAGTTGCTATAGAATGCCTATTTTGCCTACAAGAACTTTACTGAATTTCATGATTCTGTTTCTTCCAATTTAAGAAAAAAAAAGCTAATAAAAACTCCCTTCAAACAAGAAACCATACATTGAGTACCTCAAGCATGAAGAAAATAACTTATTTTAAGGTAAAAGTTCACTCCCAAGCATGAACAGTTCTTATTAGATTTGCATTTTACATCATCTCAGCGCAAATGCAGCTATTGTTCCTTAAATCTCATTAAAACTTGCTACATTTGGTTCAAAATGCAATTTACTAAAAACGTTGACCAATTAAAGGTTAGACATCTTCAAAAACAAAAAAAAACTTCCCAATTTCACAGAACACCCCAAAAATAGAAATCGCAACAGTTCCAATAAGCATCCCAATACAAGAAAGTTCGTGATATTGATGTGATGTAGAGATATCACACCACATCCCTTCACAATCCAACTTTCCACCAACCACGTGAATTCCCCCAACGCATTACAATACAACAAAACCAAAGATCTAAAACAACAATTACCCCAGGCAGAGTCCTCTTATTATGAAACGCATCCACAGCCTTGTCCGCCTCCTCTCTATTCGGACATATAACAAAGCAACAACCTGCCAAGCGACAACAACAACCACAATTAGGGCTCCAAACCTCCACTCACATCACAAATCTCGCAACCTCACCATCTCACCGCCACAAATCAAACGAAAACCGAATCACACACCACAACACGAATCTCGCATTGTGATCCGCAACCAACAGCTACACAAAACTCTAAACAAGCTCACAATCATCAACCACAAACAGTAACAGTAATGGATCAGGTGAGTGAAATTAAACCTCGGGAAGCTCGCGTTGCTTTGTCTTTGATGATGTTGACTTCTTCCACAAGCGCAAACTCCTTGAACATTGCCGTGAGTTGAGCCTCCGTCATGAGCTTCGGTACTTGACCTACGAAGAGCTTCACGGTGTCGTCGCTGTGGTGTCGCGACATGTGACCTTCCGCCATTAATGTCGTCGCTCGGTGATCTCGAACTCTCTCTCTACAACTTTCTCTCTCTACAACTTTCTCTCTCTACAACTTTCTCTCTCTACACTTGGGTCTTCGCTGGTAGGAGTACTACTGTTTGGGAAAATGGGTAAATGGTTCAATGGGAGACGTATTTATATGGATTTGACCCCTATACTGTAGAGGATGTGTTGTGTTAGCCCCTGTGGTATTATATTGTGTGTGTTTGACCCCTCGATTGTTGGAGAGCTACAGACTACAAGTCAGTTTAGTAATCCACTCCTATGAAAAGTTTGTGTCATTAGAACTTTCGAAAAACGCGACATAGTTGTGTGTATTTTACGGTTTTCACCCCTCTATACGTCTCGTACAGGAACACACAATACGTATATTGTTGACATTACTAGAAACGAGAAAAATTCAGAGGTTTACAGAGAGTTATACGTCACATATAAGCCTATATGGCGCGTGCAGAAAAATTTGACAAGGAAAAATCCGAGGGTTTGTAAAAGGAGTTATACACTTCGTATATGACTATGTGACCCCTTATACGTCTGTATAAGGCTATGAGGTGTTGATTTATATTGAGATGGTGTTTCAATTTTAACGGCTCTCTTTGTTTACCTTTGTCAGCATTTTACATGTTCGTATTAAGTAAAAAAGACAAATGTTAGAGAATGATACATGTGAAAAGAAATTAATAACTATTATTATATATGAGATGTGTATGTTTGTGTGTAATAAGATAAGTTGATGTATCATGTTCTAATCATGCCTCAATTGGTTTTTTGACATAATTTTCTAAGGTCGCATGTTTAGCGCAAACTAAAATTTAATTGATTAATTGATTATGTTGTTTAGCGATATATTGATAAGGTCATGTGAGTGATGTCTCACGGTTAAAAGAATATAGAGATGTGTGTGCATACGTTAAATAAATAAATTCATTACACATTTTTTTGAGTGACTGTGATTTTATATTGCGAAACCAAGTCTAGCAAGATGCTAGAAATAACAATCCAGCCAAATATAAAAAGTCAACTATACAACAAATTCAAACCTAAAAGCCCGCCATTGCCTCTATTGGATGAATTTGATCTTTGAGCGGTTCTCCATCCATTAAAAGTAGTGTTTTTATCTCCTCGATTATCTTGTATCCCAAAAGATGGGCTTTAAAGTTATGCACTTACTCATTTCAAGCAACATGATGTGAAAATAGCCCCATAAACAAATTTTTACTATAGTTATCTCTCTTGATAGATATGTGAATCTCCGATAAATATTTAACCTTATATCCATAAATTGCTAGCAAGTTGCACCACAAAGTTATGATTGCCCAAAAATGTAATATCGCAATAGGACAAGAGACCAATTAATAATATACATACACATCTCAAAAACCCAATGTGCATATAACAAATTTACATAGAATACACATGCATGTGACGGTAGTTCACTACCCTTTGCGTTTGTGACTCATATGGCGACAAGCTTTAAGATATTATAGAGGGAGGAAGAATGGAAAAAGAAAAATATTATGATTTTTGTTTGAATATTATAATTTAATGGTATCTAGATGTGTAATAAGTTATTTATTATTTGAATGTCGAGGAGTTAAATTCTAAATTGGAATATCATGCGGAATTACAAGTAGATTAAAAGTCGTTAAAAGAAATCAAATATTAAAAGTGTAGAAGATAAATGGATAAAACAATGGTTATATTCTAGAGACAAAGGTTGTATAACCTTTCACCTTTTGCAAGGAGGGCTATTTGATTATACAAAAATGACATTAACCTTTATATTTTTATTTATTTCTTTAAGAATGATTAATTCGCAAACTTTAATCATATTATAATCTTACTTCTAAATGGCTTAATCTATATATATATATATATGGAAGGGTTCTAATGAAAACCACATTATAATTGAAAACCATAATAACCACTTTATAGCATTTGATTTAATTGATGAATGGTTCAGATCAATTAGTGGTATGATTGTAATTAAATAAATAATTAAAGATGCATTATTA
This sequence comes from Flaveria trinervia, assembly GCA_025506515.1. Lineage (NCBI taxonomy): Eukaryota > Viridiplantae > Streptophyta > Magnoliopsida > Asterales > Asteraceae > Flaveria > Flaveria trinervia. Next base: position 7,683,101 of record CM046444.1, on the reverse strand, counting down.
GTCATTAAGGGTAAAATAGGAAAATCGTATTGTTTTAAAATTGGAATAACCCACTATCAAACAAAATTTTCTAAAATTACTCTTTTCTCTCTCATGTATATTATTCATCAAACACAAACTTATTTATAAAAATAATAGTAAACTGGTTTTTTTTATTTTTATAACAAGAACAAAGAGCTAGTAGTTTTAATATGTGACGTTATATATGTTACGCATATGTATCAGTTTGTTATGTATATGAAATACTATGATACATATATGTAACCTGATCAAACTTTATGTTCATCAAATTGAATCTCAAATCTTAGGAGCATTTAAACCACGTTAATAGATCTTGCTACATATATTCTTTACGTATATGTAACAATCAATATATATATATATATATCACTAGAAAAATAATTTTTGATTGAACTAAGTAAATGTAACACTACATTATGTATATGTATTAGTGTATATCGGATGATTAAAAGAGTAAGAACATAACCACATTAGCATAAACTGAATTACATATACGTAACCATGGTAAAAAGCAATCAATTTTCATATGTAACATCTTGTTACATATATGTAATAACGTGATATGTATATAAATCATTGTGTTACGTATATGTAAACACAATTTGAAAAGAGCAGGAAAAGCAATTAAGATATCATTTGTAATAGCAGTGAAAATATGTTGCTTACGTATACGTATGAGTTACATCTATTTAAGAACTAAGAATGTAAAAACCAAGAAGAAGAATTAAGATCTCATATGTGTTTACATATACGTAAGCCCAATATATTCTTCAAGTTCTTGCTCATGCTCTTTGTCTTTGCTCTCTATTATCTTCCAAGATACATGTATGTAACATAACTTACATGGTACATGTTTAGCATATTCCTCTCGATTGTTGTTTTCATGAATGATTTGTAGGTTTAATCAAACTAGTAATGGTGGTTCTGGTGTTGTTCAAAGGCGACTGATAGTGTTTGAACGTGGTGTTCGAAGTACATGAACCATTGATGGAAGAAAATGGGTGGTGTCAGCGATGTTCGAATACGGTTGTGACTGGTAGACGACAACATAGTGGTTTATAGGGTGCCGCACAAAGATGGAAAACGTGGTGGTATGCGATGTCGATGGTGGTATAAGACGGCGGTGATAGTATGTTGATGGTGGTGATGGTAGAATGCCCTAATTAAAATCATGATGGTTGAATTCTTGAGAGGAGAGAGAAAAATAAGAATAAAAAATTTAGTTATGGAGCTAATAAAGGAATTCAAAAGAAATAAATAATTACCAAAACTAAATGAGTGTCAAATTATCTTATTAGCCTTTTTAATAAAAAAGAAAAACTTTAAAGAGAAAAAAATATGATTGGATGAGAGTGATTTTTATGGTTTTCATTTATAGAGGTGGTTTTTATTTGATCCCTCCTATATATATATATATATATATATTATGATGATATGTAACACTAAACTACATGAAAAAAGTAACATCTTACATATTTTGGTAAAGATGGTATAGAGAGCCTTTGGTCCATGAGACTAGCCACAAATTAAGAAGTTTTAGGGCAACATTAAATATGTAGTCACACTATGTTAAATACGGTGGTTACTACAGAAAGAACAACTAAACTCCCTTGGAATGGTGGGCGAGCCGGGTCACCAGCGCTGTCTGTGTTTGCAAGCGTGGGTGACCTTTCGCTATTGGGTTTAACGGGTGACCGGGCTTAAAAAATTTATTTGTTGGCCGTTCAAAAAGAAGGTTTGGCAACCTAGAAAAGATAAAAGTGCATTTAATTGGGTTAATTAGAGATATGACAATACCATTTAATCAATTAATTTAATATATCGTTATCCTAAATTTGAAAGTTAAATATATAGAGAGAGAGCGCGTAAGAGATGTTTGTGTGGAATAGAAAACCTATGTGAAAGCGTAAAGGGAGGTTTGTGTAGAATTGTAAAATCTATATGAGATAATATTTAATTACACATCACATGTTTATGATCACATATAGACATACATACAGTGATACAACAAATGTATACGATAATATAAATATACATATATGCACACGCACACAATTATACACATGATACAACATACCTTTCCATAAAAGGTTTATTGGGTGAGGTGAAAAGTCTCTCGAGGGGAAGAGGGGAGATTGCATTGATGAAACCATGGAGATGTGAGTTAGGAGGAATTCGTTTAGCTTTGGCCTAAGGAAGTGGTTTCGCTAGGGTGTAGCGTGACAACTTCGTCTAGGGGTAGCCTTGGGACCTTTGAGGAGCGGGGTGGTGGGCAACCGCCCCACACCCAGGGTCCGATCTTATTAAGGGCCTAAAATTTAAAAAAATATATATATATTTATCTTATATATGTATGTATATTCTTTTAATAGAAAAACTTGTCGGCCATTAAAAAATCCAATAACAATTTAATTATCTTTTGTTATTAAACCTTAGAGGTCATCAACATTTTAATTAGTTTAGTAGTATAACCGTTGTAATGCTTTATGAAAAAGAAAAGAAGGCCACGGGCAAAGCATTTAAGGGGTCGGGAAGGGCTCCGCCCCCATCTTTTTTTCGGTCTATTGTGTTAATTTTTTTATCCGGTAGTGTAAATGTTTTTATATATAACGAGTTCGCCCCCTTTAAAAAATTAATTCCCCCCTCCCCCACTCTTATAAAAACAGTCAAACTTCGTCACTGTGATTAAAAGACTATGTGATACTAACATAAAATTACGTGAGTGTAAGAAAATTACGACTATTCCACCTTGACTAGTGATATCTCAAAACTGAAGATATCCGATCGCTATGTTGTCTTTCTGACCGACAAGATATTGGTGTTATGGACATTTAATTATCTATTTTTCATAAATTAGCATCTACAATATAAATATTTAAAACAAGTATAAAAGAGTCTCTACTATAACCCATCAAAAACAAAATTTATGTTTTTATTACTCGCTAAAAGCATGCACTAAAAGTGATAGGCTATAATATGATAACTATGAGTTGTTTATTATTTCGATAAAACTTGAAAAAGCATTACATTAAAATTGAGAAAAATAATATTTCTATACTGAACTATAATTGGCTTGTAAATATGAATTTTGAGGATTTGACAGATATGACTAAGAGTTTGTACTATTCGGCAAATAAGATTAAACAGGACTAACGAACAGTGACGTCATTAATGTACAAAAGGAAACATGCCAGCCTTTTATTTTATTAACTTTTTTTTCTATTTTTGCAATGATACTAAAGGAGTGACATTCAATATCATTGTCACAAAATTTTAGACATAAACCCTTGTATTTTCTTTCTTGTTTTCTTTCTTATAAAGATCATATAGTATTTTCATCGAAGAATGATGTTTTTATTGTAATTATGAATTAGGATATATGTTAATCATAATCTTTATACTAACAATAGATTAAGAATATAATAAATTGTAATTAACTTGTAATAAACAGTAATTTAAACTACGTAACTTTGTGTTTTTCTGCATGTTAAATTCCTTTCTAGCCTTTTATATGAGTTGCTAATTTACGTTTTCATTAAATTTTTCTAGAAAAATATTAGTTAGGACTTACAAGTTATATCTAACATCTTAACCATAGACCTGAGCATTATAGTCAATAAAATCTTCAAGCTAAATAATTTGCATAGCACGTACAATATATAGACTAAAGGCATGATGAATGACTCATTTGGATAGTAAGGCACAATAGTTAATACACCAGCTGACAACATGACCACAACATTCCCATTATTTCAGGGTCTTCACCGGCCAACGTCAAACCATTAGGTCGGTTTTGCGCAAATTTGTTCTTGTTTCTTTGATGATATTCTGATATATAGTGCAACACGAGAGCAACACTATTCACATTTGCAGTTTGTTTTTGAGACATTAGTTCATAATAGTTTTAATGCAAAGCCCTCCAAGTGCGTTTTTGCAGTCCAAAAAGTCTCTTTCTCAGGACATCGTATTTCTCATCAAGGCGTCTCCCCTAACCCAACAAGATAGCATCGATACAACAGTGGCCTCAACCGGTTTCCTTCACTACACTTCGTGCATTCTTGGGGCTCACAGGTTATTACCGTCGTTTTGTCCAAAATTATGCTAAGATTGCTTCACCTTTAATCGGCATTCTCAAACAAAAGTCGTTTACATAGAGCAAAGAAGCTAATGAAGCGTTTCTTGATCTTAATAAACACATGGAAGAATTAGTTACATTGGCACTTCCGGATTTCAATGAAGTGTTTGATGTTACAACTGATGCGTCCGGCATTGCTATCGGTGCGGTGTTATCACAATTGAACCGCGCCCTCTTGAATTTTAGCAAAAAATTATGTTCCACAATGTAGGGCCATTCCACCTATACAAAGGAATTGTATGTCATTACAGAAGCTGTCAAGAAATGGAGACAATACCTTTTGGGCAGACGGTTTCACGTCTACATAGATAATCACAACCTCAAGCACCTGCTATCTCAAACCATCCAAACACCAGAACAACAAAAGTGGGCAACAAAGTTGTTAGGCTATGATTTCCAGGTTATTTACAAACCGGGAAAGGAGAATATTGTTGCTGATGCCTTAAGTAGAGTCGACATTCCATCGGTTTTCTCGTTATCACATCCCACGGCTCCTTGGTTAAAAGAGATTAGAGAATATTTTGCTACAACGGTTAACGGTCAACAGATGGTGGAGCAAATCACGACCGATCCATCGACATGTCCTCATCATAAATTTATGGATGGTTTAGTCTATGTCCACGGGAAGCAGCTGGTTCCACCAATTCCTAAGTTGAAACAAAAATTACTTGAAGAATTTCACTCTTTTTATTTTGGTGGTCATTCGGGTATTGATGGAACAACAAAAAGGATAGCGGCTGCTTTTTCATGGGTTGGGCTAAAAAAAGATGTAGCTGCATATGTTCGTGAATGCCTGGTTTGCCAAGCGATTAAGCCAACTAATCACAAACCATATGGGCTGCTGCAACCATTACCGACACCCGGTGCACCTTGGCTAGATTTATCAATGGATTTTATTACTCACCTTCCATCATCGCGAGGTAAAACCGTAATATGGTTTATTGTTGATCGTTTTTCTAAGTTTGCCCATCTTTTGTCACTTTCAAGCCATTATACAACTGCATCATTAGCCTCGGTTTTTCTGCGTGAGATATATCGACTCCATGGTCTTCCAAAGACCATCGTCTCCGACCGTGACCCCATTTTTATTAGCCGGTTTTGGAAAGAATTATTTAGTCAATTGGGAACTAAATTGTTGCACTCGATTGCTTACCATCCACAAACGGACGACCAAACGGAGGTTGTTAATCGATGTTTGGAAACATATTTAAGAGCGTTTGTCTTTGATGCTCCATCGACTTGGGAACTCTTTCTTCCTTCAATTCTTGAAGCTTAACCCACTCTGCGGGTTGCCATCATCCTTTAAATATTTTGTCCACTGAAATTAGAATGGACTCTATCTTTAACTATTGTAAACAAGTTAAATTGTATGTGAACTAATTGAAACAACAACCTTATTTAAAACTCGAATCAATTTGAACAAAATAAACTTAAGTTCAGGCTTAAATTGAGGCTCATTTAACAAACAAGTTAAGCATAAATTTCATATATCAAGTTCAGCTATGCTTAATAATAAACTTCTTATTTATATAAATATAATAATTTTAATTTAATATTGTTAGATTTATGTGCTCAAAACATACGCACAATAATATTAGTATCCATATAGGATCAAGGTTTTACACTAGGCACATTTACCGTTTACGTGTATAAATATCAGCAACATGGTCCTAACTACCCTTTTTTTAAAATCATCAATATGCATTAAAATACGATTTAAACGTCCCGTCAAATTATGAGTATTATTATTTTTATAGAAACAATAAACACTACCAATATTAATATCAAAAATGTAATTTTTTATTTGGTGAAGAAATAAGATTGTTAATATAAATGTAGATTTATAATTATGATAATGCAGGTGATAGTTGTGTTTTGAACTTTCTAATATCAAAATAATAATCATATATTGATTATAAATATACAGATGAGGTAACCGTTGGCCCGGATCGATATCTAAAAGCATTAACACTAGCTTCTCTACCTCATCCCTATATTTATACGAAAAACATTACTTTTTTACTAAATCTTTCAACTAAATAATATATTTTAATATTTTTAATTATTCTTTCTCTCTCATCCATTAATAATCACTTTTAAAAAATATTAAAAAATTTATAGAGTTTGTACCGTGATTCCCCATATTTTCTCAAATATGAAAAATCACGGTACAACTCCATAAATATTCCCACTCCTTTACTCACATCCATTAACAACAATCTCACAAAATATAAGACACACACTCATATAAAAATAAGAAACATACTGTGAATGCTCTAACAACACAAACAAACACCAATATTTTTGTGAGAAATCTACACGACTTTTTTGTTTATTATATTGATCAAAACCATACTTGAATATACAATTGAAATATGATATTGATTCTCCATTTTTTACTACATCCGATAATTAAAAGCCAAGGATAAGCTTTTGTATTGTTTAAGAAAAAGTAAGATATCTATATAGTTTAAAAGCTAGCATGGGTGATCATACTATAAACTCTGTTGGATGTTTGATATCTTTTCCAAGATACACTCAATTGTCTCCTCTCTTTACACTTATTATTACAATCTTTCTACCATGTTGAAAGAGGTTTTATTTCGTTCGAAGAGAACAACTCAAAGTTAAAAACAAGTGAGCTTAACAACCACTTGTTCTATTCGAGTTTTGTTCGTGACACTCACGGGCTGTAAATAAGAGAAAAGGTGAGTTAATTGAAGGGTTAAAAATCACCATTAGCATTCTTAGTCGGTTCAAGAAAGAGATTTTGGGTTCTCCTTTAACAAAATCTTGGCACAAATGGGTTCAAAGGATAACACCTTCTTGAGTTTCAATTGCTTGGTGTGGATATGACTAGAGGGAATCACTCGTTTCTTCACCCACTTTATCAAATCTGAGCGTTCGGTTTTACTGTATGCTAAGGACAGTTTCAAATAAGGTAATCGACTAATCAGTGACTATTAGATGCTAAATTTGATGAAGGTTGCTCTTGTACGATTGAGTGTTATGAACATGAGCCTGAAGGTTTCAAAGCCAGATGCGTAGAAGAACACATAGGCTTTGAAGATCTGATGTAGAAAATAAAACACTGATCAACCAATTTTATCATCTGATTTGATATTTTTATAAAAAAAAATTGGATCAATTGCATATATACCTTTGTAAACATCCCTTAAATGTATACATACCCAAACAAAAACTTTAATTGCATATATACACAATTTATTGTTATGACAATATTACCCTTCTAAAAATTAATAAACACTTACACATTACCCCATTAAATAATTTTAGATGGTGAAATATGCTTCTAATCCATTTGCCAATTATAAGGTTTGTAAGGAGAAATTTGCTATTTATGAAGTTTTAGTAAAAACAAAGACAAATTAGTCATTACATAAACTATTTTTAATGAAATGGGTAAATTTATCAATTATAAGGTTTTGTAAGGATATATATATATATATGCATTTAAAAATTTTGCTTGGGTATATATACCAAACATATGGATTTTAAAAAAAATTATTATTATTAAAAGTATTCCACATCTAAGCAGTTTTTCTTTTCTATTTCCTTCAACTCTGTCAATTTCATAAATGATGGATCAAAATCGTTTCTTATCCATTTACTCACATTATAATTCTTTCGTCATGTTGATTTTTTTATTGCATTTAGCTTGTGTTTGCCGTCATAGGTGAAAGTCCAATGTTGATTGTTTGTAGCATTTAGCTTGTGCTTGTCGTCATAGGTGAAAACTCAACGATACAACTGCTTTGAAACTATGTAATTTATACAATAACGAGTTAGTTTATCTACATGCACATATGTACTTTACATATACGTACCGAACTCATGAATTGACGGTACCAAACATGGGTGAACAATTGTCATGTTAACGGTTTACTTGAGACTTTACACTTAAAAAAACTTTACAAAAAGGTTTTACATTTAAAATTCTTTTCACGTCTTGAAAAAGGCTAAGTCACCCTACATTCCTCTTCATGTGATTTACAAGATAGTTTCATAAGGTTTTAAAACTAGACTTTTGACATGGTAAAACATCATTGATTACCCCATGTCTTATTTAAACTAGAAACACAATATTTACTTTGCAACAAAAATATTACATGACCTTCTTTTCAAGTTATAAAGATTGGTTGTCGTTAAGAAACGTGTATGAAACCATTATTCGAGGTAACAACTTCTAGCGGTTAACCTGTTGCGTAATTATGTTTGAGAGGCGCGTTTTAAAATTTCAATAAATCATAGTCACTAAACTACAAGGCGTATGAAATTGTGTCGTCTATTGTGGCAGTTATACTTGTGCCTTAGAAATCTTAATCTATGCACATGAAAAGGAAATTACATGCTTGAAATGTTAGATGTATTCAAAAACTTATATAAGAAATGAAGAAATCAATGAAAGAGGACAAATGCAACAACTCAACCTAATCATTTTGACCCATGACATTCTGCATCGTTTTAAACGATGATAACAACCATATGAACCTATATATCTTTGCATCTATACAAAAAAGGTATTAAGATACTCAACATGATAAATTGACACCTCTTATACGCTTCGTATTGCATTATACGCGACGTATAACATCATTTTTTTCCAACACAACCTGTTGTAGTCAAATCACTCGTTCAAGCAATCCTATACGCTACGTATAGTACCATACACAACGTATAACTTTTCGAATGACAAACAGGTGGTTATCAAATTAGTCATTTGCAAATCCTATACTTGACATATAACACTATATGTGTCGTATAGGTGTGAAAACGCTTGTACATTAGTCATTCACAAATCCTATCACGTGCACCTAGACCAACCGACAGGAAACCCAGAGGAACAACTGCCGCATCGCAACCGCAACATCCTCAACACATTTACTAATATGTGAAACAGTTTGGACATGTGGAGGCATTGTTAGAGGAGGTTGCTTGGGCCTCGCGCCTTCAGAGTCGGCGGTTCGACGAACTAGAGGATCTTATGCAGTGCCACGTTTAGCCTGAGATGAAGCAGACATGTGCTCCCGGTACCAAGCCTCCTAATCTACACCGTCCCCATAGTATCCAGACCATAGTTCGGTGTGTTATTTTTGTATTGTTATTTGAGTTGTGCCTTTTGTTTTATTGTTATGTATGTACAAACTCACAGTATATATACTACTTTGGTTGTTTACAGTTAAAAATATGTGCTTATATTATTGTTTGTATTGTTCGCTTGGTTATTTACTTAAATTATGAAGATTTATATATTTTGATCTACCAGTTACTTAAGTTACAAATGTTTTGTTTTTTTTAATATCAATTACAAATTTTTTTAATGACAATGTTGATTTTTTATATAAAATTCTTTTTAAAATGTAAAATTTTAATTACAAAGAAGGGGAAGACTTAAAAAAAATCTATATACGTCATTAGCACAATACTACGCTTATAATGCTATACTCTACGAATAGTAGAAATTGTTGAATCAAAATTTCAAAAATTTGTGAAAAAAATAAAGTTATATGTGACGCATAATGCTATACGACTCATATAACTCCGCCATCAAACAAAAACAACACCTTAGTACCAGGGAGTTATGATTTCACATATACAACTCGTATAATGCTCTATATAAAACTTTTTAAGTTTGGGGCGTTGACCTAATCTATTAAGGCGTCCCAATAAACCCACCGTCTATTATCATTTCTATTCCCCTTTATATTTTAGGTTTCCATAAATACTTACTTAAGTTGAGCAAGATTTACTCGTCATGTTTGTTTGTATCGATACTCGTTTAATCCACATCAAACCGGTCCCATTTGATAATTTACTTCAACCGTGGTCCCGTCGTCATAACGAAGGAAACAACATAATGTATTGGTGGCCACAAACACAAGGTTCTGTCTGGTGCAACTTAAGATATAGTCATCAAAGCTTTTATGAAGTTCCTGACATGGGCATACCCTTTATAGACAAGACATAAGATTACAAACCAACAATCACCTACGTACTTAGCCCCACAACCTATTACTCGATCAAAATATTCAAAACTTAGACAAAGACGTGAGGCCCCAGTAATTCACATGAGTAGAACTGAGTCGAGCTTGAGCTGAATTTTGAGTCAACGCGTAAAGTTCACGATTAATATTAAAGCATGTTACTTTACACTTTTTGCCCTTGATGTGTGTCCCTTTATATACACATGTAAGTGCCCAATTCCACATGAATTGTTTAAACGGATCAAGCCAACATATATAAAGAACGATTCATATAAACGACACTTTTATTAATAACATTAGACATCCAAAATGTTTACCTAGAAATGTTTGAACCTGGATCGCTTAGAACACGCGTGAAGATCACACAACACAAGTGGTCTTTCAGTTGTTTATCTCTAAGCTATTACGAATAATATGACAAAATATAACATCAAAGAGAGATGGATGAAAAACTTGATGAGTATATTTATGTTTTATTATACATTAGAAAACAAAAATATGAGAACATTTCTAGAAGTATTGAATCAAGACTTTTCCAAAACAAAACCCAAGGGGCAAGGGCTACCGATTTCAACCAAGACCAAAAGCTTAGCTTGCTAACAATATATATACATATATGTAAAGGAAGCACGTGAATAAATAAACACTAGGGCGAAAGCGACCATGCTACACCACCCCCTTCATCGTACTGCACATAAAGCGACACTAAATGTGCCCAAAACAGTAGGAAAAACATTTCGCAATTGTGTGTGTATGTGTATAAAAATTAAGCCCGTCAAAACGAACGGGACAAAACAGGAGGTTAACCTGGGTTTATGTCAAAATGGGTTTTGAGCAAAGTAAATTTGGATCAAAACAAGCAGTTTTAAAAAGGTACGGTCAAAACAGGTCCAGACCAAAATAGACACAGGTTGAATACGTTACTTCCTGCAAATATAACTCAAGGCAGACACTACACTATTAGAATGGGTTTAAGGAGGGGCTGCTCGAATAATGGATCAAAACAGACCAAGTTGTGTTCGGTTAAACCGCACACTTCTAGTCCATCATTTGCACATAAATACTGCAATCATATAATGTTTTGAAATACTGTTTATTGCAATCATATAAAATAACCTGGGAGATTGTATTAAACAAACATAGATTTTCAGCAGCTTTCAACCCCTTTTAGCTGGTTCGAAATAAAACATTACCTAAATCAACCCACAGGTAAATAGATCGAAATTACAACCCCCACATTTCTTGTGATTACAGAATGACAATGCAACCCCATTTTGCAGACAAGTATCAGGTGAAACATTAAGCTCAAAAATAAAAGTAGAATCCAGTTACAGTCATTTAATGAAGCAGAAGAACATACATTCGATCAGCGCTGATATACAGAAGGCCCAGCAAAAGCATATCGAGACGAAATAGGGGCATATTTGTAGTCGGTTTCATCCACTCTCTGGACCACATTGTGATTGTAATTTAGTAATTCACCAGAGGCATTTCTCGGATATAAACTTTCGACTCTTTCAGATAAAACACTTTCATGATCAGACCTGTAAAAACTCGAAGGTGGTGTAACATGATGAGGAAGGTAACGCTGTACCAAATCAGAATCTTGATCATAAGGATTATATGGTTCTGAATGAGAAAAACTGATAGCCGAATTATGATTAGTTGCATCTATGTTTGGAGCAAATGAAGCAGGATTCTCTTGTCGGGATTTAAGGCCATAAGTTCTATAGTCCTTTTCACTGAGAAAAAGTGCATCAGGTAGTGGCCGGGAATGGTTTCTTTCCAAATCAGGTTTATAAGGATCATAAGCAAGAGGCGGCATATCTCCTCTAAGCCCATAACTCCTATACCCTTGTTCGGTCAACAAAACCGGAGAAGTCAAAGTTGGGTTTGGCAACTGCATACTTTGATTACGTTCTTGTTCTGCTCTCCTGAGGTACACCGTATCAGGATGGGCCTCCTCTCTTTCTAGCTCAGGTTTATAAGAATCATAAACATGAGGTCTATCTCCTCTAAGCCCATAACTTCTGTACCCTTGTTCGGCCAACAAAACCGGTGGAGATGTCAAAGTTGGCTTTACCAACTGAATAGTTTCTTGTTCAGGTCTATTGAGGAAAATAGTATCCGTGCGGGACCCTTCTCTTTCTAGAGCAGGCCTATAAGGGTCATAAACAGAGGGGGCAACAGGGACTAAGTTTTTGTGCCTATCTCCCCTAAGCCCATAACTCCTATAGTCTTGTTCGGTTAATAAAAGAGGTGAAGAAGCCACCGTAGGCTTTGGCTCGTGAACAACAGGCTGTGGATTTGAATGCAATATTGGAGCAGGCTTGAATAAGTTTGTTAGTCTCTTTACCTAATAAAGGGCAGAAAATAGACAATTTTAATCATGAAATTAAATAAATAGCAATAACTAATTTTGTTAGGCCACTGGCAACCGTCCCGTTTTCCCCGTTTTTCCCCGTGTGGCACATCAACTTTCCCTAGTTTTTCCCCGTTTTGCATTGTGCCGTCCCAGTTTTTCCCCACATTCCCATAACATGCATTAAGAGTGGTACGGTACAAGTTGCATTTGGGTTATGCAAACTGATGAATCCCAATGATAATTCACCGGAATTAAAAACTCCCCAAACTCGAGGGCGTGGTGCTCCCACCGGCCCCGTTTTTTCCCAGGAATCCCCAACCATTCACCAGGTTCCATATTGTCCACCCTTAATTCTTGTCTTTGACTTCAAGCTTTTTATCGAATGTCCCCAAAGGGACACTTAAATTGTTGGAAATAATGGATTAAGCACACATAAAGACAACCGGATTTTGTTTCCCAACTCGGGTTACAACAATTTGGTTATTATTAATATCAAAACCACAAAACCACCAAAATTAAAAAAATCAAAAAACAAAAACAAAAAAAGCCTTTATACAAGACTCCTCTATATGCTAAACCCTAAACTTGAAAAACACAAAACCTACTTAGACTCAAACTCTAACTTCTAATTACTAGGAGTAATCATACCAAACAAAGAAACACATCAATATATATATATATCTTGACTCAACTAAATACTAACAATTATCTTCTAATCTTTTTGATTTATCCAACCCAGTTTAATTTTAATGCTTCATCCTCTTTAGGTTTGGAATATGTATTTTGACATGCTTTTCACTCTCCAATAAATGATAGGCCTTCACCATGCAACACACTTTCATGGGTCTGTAGCTCTTGCTATCTTGTGTCTAAATTCTAACTTTTTTAACCACCTCACCTACGTTTAATAAGCGCGAAGGGCTTCAAAGAGATTTGATCCCAAAAACCGATGCATAATGCGCAATGCAAAGCGTGCATCACGTATGTATGTGAGGTGTTCGTTATTAGAAAATACAAAAGAATTACTTATAGATACTATTTTTAACTGTTAACTTTTAAGCACTAAATTCTAAGGCAATCTCATCATCTATTGTAAGGTTTGTTCAATCGATGGTCTAATTTGTTCAAATACTCAAAAACCTTGCTCAATTGATGGTTACATATGTTCAATCGGATTTTAGAAAACTTAGATCCATTGTGACCAATGACCTAATTTGTTCAACTGTTGGTTACTGCCTAAAGCGCTGCATCAGATGGTATCACATGTTATGCCCTATCACAAACACCTCATGTGATGCGCACATGTTGTCAACTATGGTGAAGCAATCTCATCACTACATCATGTCATGCGCGCATTTTGAACCAAACACCTCATCAAGCTTTGCATCAGCTTGTTGCATCTTTTTTCCTACGTATTCCACGTAGACTTCTAAACAAGCAATTATGGATGGTAAAATACCATTCGGTACTCTTTCTATTTTTCGTGTTCTTTTTTTTCTTTAACTGTTTTCAGTCCTGATGCCTCTTAATCTTCGCCCCACAACCGACACTTTGTTCTTCAACTTAATCGATCACAGTTTTGTGATCCGGCTCCTAACTGATTCGATATCTTCTTTGATCAAATATATGGTTCCACATACATCTCATTCTGTCGATTGCTTCTAACAAGCTAATCACTACCTTACTATCTTGCTCATAGAACCACTCAGGTTCCTTGCTCGCCACTTGCCTCCACACATGTGACTTCCTTTTGCTTTGGTCTTCTCCACACACGCCTCACAGGCTCACACGACTCATCTCTTGCTCTTGGTCGGTTCACATAGATCTGTACCTACTCTCCTTTATCCACTCACGGGTTCTCTTGTTTTTCTTAGTCACAAAACACAAAGATGGGATCCGTCTTTTCTTGGTTGTCTCAATCTTGTTCCTTGTTGCCCTTGGTCTTTTTGTTCTTATCATCCTTGCTCATCTCTTGTCTTTGCTCCACTTGTTCGATCTATCTTCAGTTCTTCACTACACCAAATAGCTCTTTATCGTCTCGCTCTGATACCAATTGTTGGAAGCAAGGATCGCATATAAACACAAATGGATTTTGTTTCTCAACTCGAGTTACAACTCTTTAATTATTATTACTATCAAAAACACACACATAAAATAACTAATAAAATACCATACAAGACTCCTATATATAGACTAAACCCTAAACTTGAAAAAAAGAAACCTACTTACACTAAAACTCTAACTTATAAATTATCACTCCTAGGATATAATCATACCAAAGAAACAACAAATCAATATCTATCTTGACTCGATTAGATACTAACACTATCTTCTAATCTCTTTAATTTATCCATTGCCTTCCAAGCGTATCAAACTGACCCAAATCTTCAACCAACAAACTAATTAGGATTAATTCTTTCATAAACCGCACCATCCACTCTACTTTTATAACCCACTAACAATAAAAACATATTTTAAGATGTGTAATTAATATGAGTTTCAGTAGTAGAATCCCATTTTTACCCTTGCATTTAGAACACCAGTTATTTGCAAACTTGCAATATTTAAATTAATTTTTTTTTAAAAAGTTAAATTATAATTCTCTAATGACAATCATTTTGGTGAACACAAACATAGTGTGACATAAGGAAGCATTATACAAAAATAATAGTGTTGTAGAAATCGCGGGTGGGGTACCGACTAGAGATTAATTGGGATTAATCGGATCGGACTTTTGTGTAGAATTTTACAAATTTATGTATCTATAACATTAATTTTATACTCAATTATGTATTAATTTACAAGTTAGGGGGATAAATTGTAAATTGATAAATATGGAGGGGGTTAAATATTAAAATAACTAAACTTTATTAAATAATTTCAAAACACATCATCCCTGCCGTTTCGTCTCCTCCCGTTTCAGTCACCATCGTCGGAGTTCAGCGCTAGAATCGGCAAATCTGGCGCCGGAATCTACTAATCCGTCACCGGAATAGGCAAATCCGGCCGTTCTCGCCATCGTAACACCGCCGATTAGAACGAGTTGGTCATACTTTGACCAAATTTGACCGATTAGCGCTTAGGACGTCCGATTTGGGGAAATTGAAGCGGTCAACCTCCGATTAGTGATTAATCAACGACTAATCGAAGGCTATGTTGGTCTAATCTTGACTAATTGATATAATAATTTCCAAAATAAAGAAACCAAAAAATCAGCAAATTAAAGCATATATTAAGCAGTGCTTGATTTATGCAATCAGTCATAATTATCTTTTCTAAATTAGAAGTTATTTTTCCCTTTAAATAGATAGGTAGAATAAGTTGCAAGATGTACCATTTCCTTTATCTTGAATAATAGAAAAGAGTCTGGGAGTTCCCCTAAATTTATGATTGTTCTTGTTTTTCTTTGATCCAATTGTCTAACAATTGGTATCAGAGCCACAAGAATCAGTGTCTGTAGAAAACAAGGAAGAACCTGTTGATTTTCAAGAATCGCAAAAGGGAAAGAAGCTTGTCTGATTATCGCAGAAGAAAGAAACATCAGAAAAGAAGACCAACGATTAGAAGTTGCTGAAGAAAGGCTGCTGAAAAGTGACCAGAATCTGATCACAAGTACTGCAACTATTTGGTGCGAGGAAGTGCTGGAAGATTATCAATGGCAGGAGGGAATGAAGGAAATGCGATGGTACCGGCTGCAAAAGAGACAAGCAACATCTATTTGCAGTGTCCTTAAACTCACGACGACTAACTACACAGTGTGGTCAATTATGATGAAGACGATTCTTGCTGCTAATGGCTGAAAGACACCATTACAACAAATACAACAGAAGAGAAGAAGAAATACACAGCTTTGGCATTGATTTTTCAATCAATACCGGAAGAAATCCTTCTCCAAGTTGCTAAATACACTGAACCAAAGGACGTGTGGGAGGCCTTGCGAGTTCGGCACTTGCGGGCTGAACGGGTCCAAAAAGCTCCGCTACAAACTTTGAGAAGTGAACTTGAAGCTTTAAAGATGGATGAGACAGAGACTATAGATAATTTTGCTGCCAAGTTGGGGGGTGTACAATCTAAATACAAGAGTTTAGGAGCATCGCTTGAAGACGAGATTTTAGTAAGAAAGTTTCTGAATTCTATGCCTGATAAGTATCTGCCTATTGTATCCTTTATTAAGCAGTTTGCTGAAATTGAGAAAATGTCATTCGAAGAGATAGTTGGGCGGTTGAAGGCATACGAAGAAAGGAACAAATTCAAGGGTGTGAGCGGAGATTCATCTCAAGGGAAACTATTACTCACCAATCTAATTGCCATAAAAATCAAAGAATTGATAACTACTGAAGTCGAGGAAGGCTTAATGGAAGAGGAAGAGGGAATAGAAATTCCTAGAATAATGATAGAGAACCTGGTCAAGGCGGACAAAATGAAGACAAAATAAAGAACTTTGATGAACAATATGAAAGATATGAAAGACAAGACAGAAGGAGGAACTTGAGGTGCTACAATTGTGATAAAATTGGGCATTACTCAAGTGAATGTAGAGCTCCAAGAAAAGGAATGAAGAAGCAAACCTAGTAAGGCATGAAGATCATGATGATGATCAAACCTTACTAATGGCAACTTGTTCGTTAAAGAAGGTAATTATGGAAGAGAACAGTCTCTTTCCTGCTGTGTACAAGAAAAACATGTGTGATGATGGAACATAGTTCTTGGATAATGGAGCAAGTAATCACATGACTGGTCATAGAAGTTATTTCTCTAAACTGGATGAAAAGGTAACTGGTCAAGTAAAATTTGGAGACGGCTCTACTGTTAAAATAAAAGGAAAAGGATGTATAACAGTGAAGTGCAAGAATGGTGAGAAAATGGTATTTTCTAATGTGTTTTATATACCTGAATTGCAAAATAATATTCTAAGTTTAAGGCAATTGGACGAGAAGGGCTGCAAAATAACTTTGGGAGATGGAATCCTGAAGTTATATGATCGAATAGGAAGTTTGCTGATGAAAATTCAAAGAAGTCAGAACAGATTGTACAAGGTAAACCTTCAAGTATGTTTTTATAACTCTAAGAACCTTGAAGATGAAGAAGGAAAAGCAATTAAGTTCTGTGAGCAGCAGCAAAAACCAGGATCGAATGTGAAGAGTACTCAAGCTATTGAATTTGCAAGTTTAGTAATGAATGAAAAACAAGATGTGAAGGCCAGCAATCAATCATCTGCCGAAAGCTTATTTCAGTTTGGGACAATTCCAGCAGCCCAGACTAGTAGCATCTCAGAATAAAGTGTGAAAAGCCCAACAAATTTGGTTGAAAGACTAGTCCAAGAAGGAAAATCCAGCTCATCAACAAAATGCTATGGTTAAAATCTGAAAAAAAGTATTCAATGGGAGAAAGTGAAGACAAGCAAAGCAATAAAACAAAACATGGATGGGTTGAAAGTGGAATTTGTTGATCCTATTAAACAAGTTTGTTATGGTCAATTGAAGAGGAGGAATAAAGGCAAAATAATGAAGAGCCCCAATTCAAGATTAGGGGGGTGAATGTTGGTCTAATCTTGACTAATTGATATAATAATTCCAAAATAAAGAAACCAAAAAATCAGCAAATTAAAGCATATATTAAGCAGTGCTTGATTTATGCAATCAGTCATAATTATCTTTTCTAAATTAGAAGTTATTTTTCCCTTTAAATAGATAGGTAGAATAAGTTGCAAGATGTACCAATTTCCTTTATCTTGAATAATAGAAAAGAGTCTGGGAGTTCCCCTAAATTTATGATTGTTCTTGTTTTTCTTTGATCCAATTGTCTAACAATTGGTATCAGAGCCACAAGAATCAGTGTCTGTAGAAAACAAGGAAGAACCTGTTGATTTTCAAGAATCGCAAAAGGGAAAGAAGCTTGTCTGATTATCGCAGAAGAAAGAAACATCAGAAAAGAAGACCAACGATTAGAAGTTGCTGAAGAAAGGCTGCTGAAAAGTGACCAGAATCTGATCACAAGTACTGCAACTATTTGGTGCGAGGAAGTTGCTGGAAGATATCAATGGCAGGAGGAATGAAGGAAATGCGATGGTACCGGCTGCAAAAGAGACAAGCAACATCTATTTGCAGTGTCCTTAAACTCACGACGACTACTACACAGTGTGGTCAATTATGATGAAGACGATTCTTGCTGCTAATGGCTTGAAAGACACCATTACAACAAATACAACAGAAGAGAAGAGAAATACACAGCTTTGGCATTGATTTTTCAATCAATACCGGAAGAAATCCTTCTCCAAGTTGCTAATACACTGAACCAAAGGACGTGTGGGAGGCCTTGCGAGTTCGGCACTTGCGGGCTGAACGGGTCCAAAAAGCTCCGCTACAAACTTTGAGAAGTGAACTTGAAGCTTTAAAGATGGATGAGACAGAGACTATAGATAATTTTGCTGCCAAGTTGGGGGGTGTACAATCTAAATACAAGAGTTTAGGAGCATCGCTTGAAGACGAGATTTTAGTAAGAAAGTTTCTGAATTCTATGCCTGATAAGTATCTGCCTATTGTATCCTTTATTAAGCAGTTTGCTGAAATTGAGAAAATGTCATTCGAAGAGATAGTTGGGCGGTTGAAGGCATACGAAGAAAGGAACAAATTCAAGGGTGTGAGCGGAGATTCATCTCAAGGGAAACTATTACTCACCCAATCTAATTGCCATAAAAATCAAAGAATTGATAACTACTGAAGTCGAGGAAGGCTTAATGGAAGAGGAAGAGGGAATAGAAATTCCTAGAATAATGATAGAGAACCTGGTCAAGGCGGACAAAATGAAGACAAAATAAAGAACTTTGATGAACAATATGAAAGATATGAAAGACAAGACAGAAGGAGGAACTTGAGGTGCTACAATTGTGATAAAATTGGGCATTACTCAAGTGAATGTAGAGCTCCAAGAAAAGGAATGAAGAAGCAAACCTAGTAAGGCATGAAGATCATGATGATGATCAAACCTTACTAATGGCAACTTGTTCGTTAAAGAAGGTAATTATGGAAGAGAACAGTCTCTTTCCTGCTGTGTACAAGAAAAACATGTGTGATGATGGAACATAGTTCTTGGATAATGGAGCAAGTAATCACATGACTGGTCATAGAAGTTATTTCTCTAACTGGATGAAAAGGTAACTGGTCAAGTAAAATTTGGAGACGGCTCTACTGTTAAAATAAAAGGAAAAGGATGTATAACAGTGAAGTGCAAGAATGGTGAGAAAATGGTATTTTCTAATGTGTTTTATATACCTGAATTGCAAAATAATATTCTAAGTTTAAGGCAATTGGACGAGAAGGGCTGCAAAATAACTTTGGGAGATGGAATCCTGAAGTTATATGATCGAATAGGAAGTTTGCTGATGAAAATTCAAAGAAGTCAGAACAGATTGTACAAGGTAAACCTTCAAGTATGTTTTTATAACTCTAAGAACCTTGAAGATGAAGAAGGAAAAGCAATTAAGTTCTGTGAGCAGCAGCAAAAACCAGGATCGAATGTGAAGAGTACTCAAGCTATTGAATTTGCAAGTTTAGTAATGAATGAAAAACAAGATGTGAAGGCCAGCAATCAATCATCTGCCGAAAGCTTATTTCAGTTTGGGACAATTCCAGCAGCCCAGACTAGTAGCATCTCAGAATAAAGTGTGAAAAGCCCAACAAATTTGGTGAAAGACTAGTCCAAGAAGGAAAATCCAGCTCATCAACAAAATGCTATGGGTTAAAATCTGAAAAAAAGTATTCAATGGGAGAAAGTGAAGACAAGCAAAGCAATAAAACAAAACATGGATGGGTTGAAAGTGGAATTTGTTGATCCTATTAAACAAGTTTGTTATGGTCAATTGAAGAGGAGGAATAAAGGCAAAATAATGAAGAGCCCCAATTCAAGATTAGGGGGGTGAATGTTGGTCTAATCTTGACTAATTGATATAATAATTTCCAAAATAAAGAAACCAAAAAATCAGCAAATTAAAGCATATATTAAGCAGTGCTTGATTTATGCAATCAGTCATAACTATCTTTTCTAAATTAGAAGTTATTTTTCCCTTTAAATAGATAGGTAGAATAAGTTGCAAGATGTATCAATTTCCTTTATCTTGAATAATAGTAAAGAGTCTGGGAGTTCCCCTAAATTTATGATTGCTCTTGTTTTTCTTTGATCCAATTGTCTAACAGGCTAGTCGCGATTTTTACAACACTAAAAAAGAAAAGTATTACGCACAACCTTGGGGGCTATAGTAGAATTATATTACGGTTATTTTTTATTATTTATGTAAAAATATAAGTAATAGCTCTTAATAACTATAAATTGGATGATAAAAAAGCTCATTTTTAGAAATTAATAACCATAAGTTAGTTGTTATCTACAACCCTAATTGCTATGCATCTGATCCCACATAAATTAAAGGTTGTTGCATGAAAAGATAACCAGATTTTGCTTGAAATATTTTTATAAATAACCATCTTTGTTTTCAACCCATAAAAACTCTCAAACTTCCAAATAGTTATCCCAAGAACTTTTAAAAGTTTATTAAGAACCCCAAACTTGTAAAAATTTCAATTTAGGGTAATCTTTGCAAGTTATCAAGTAAGATTATATGTAGGTAAGTTTGCCATGTTGACAGTTGACTTTTTCCTGACATGGCATCCAAAAAACCTGGTACTCTTATACTAACTTAGTAACTTTTATAAAAGTTAGCTATTTTAAGGATCACAAAAATGGTTAACCCATACAGAAAGCAAAGCAATTTAGTTACTTTTTTATGCTAACCCTTATAGAAACAGAGAACACTAAACAGAAAAACAGTTACATACAAATAAACAGAAATAAAATGAGAGAGAGGCTCACTTGATCAAAAGTTAACTCGGTCTTGAACTTGTGAGTTTTTTCATCATAACTCTCCTTAATAGCCTTCTTAAATACACTCTCAGGTAGTGGAAGACAATCTTTATGAACCTGAAAGCGAACCTGAAAAATTACCAATAACTATTAAACAAAATTTAAATGATTACCATAAATATGGAGAAACAAGGAAAAACAAACCTGCAGAGGAAATCCACCACCAAAAGCAGCTGGTTCAAGTCTCATACCACCACCAGAAGTTGCTTTGTATATACCATACAAAAGCTTAACATCAATATCAAAGAGGAAAAGCTTCATACCAGGTTTGATACCCATAACCAGGTCTTTCTTGTGTGCTTGGACACCCATTACACGGTACTGATAACAATCCCGTTGGTTTTCGCATTGCACATAAAGATAAATCCACCAAGATTTTTCATATCATTGTTTCTTGAAGGGATTATTGATGAATTTTTCACTTCTTTCTCCTTACCAGAACGAGATCCCTTCTTTGCAACTTCAGGTTTAGGATGTTCATTATTTGCTGGTTTAAACTTTTTATTAGGCGTCTTTACAGGATTTTGAGATTTCTGGATTTCCTTTGAATTAGAAGGCTCAGGTTTTTTGTTAGAAGACTTATTCCAAGTTTCACCTTTAGAATTTGGGGGCACCGGGGTTTTCTTTTCCGAGGGTGACATTGCTGAGCTGGATTCCCCACGTTTGAAGTTTTCACCAAAGGATTTCTTCATATTTTTTCTTTTAGGTCTCAATGACTTCGGGGTTTTATTCGTTGGGGTTGATAGTTGTGGGGTGGATTCATCAAGTAGTGATTTTTCATTCGAGAACTTCTTCACAAGCTTACGTCTGCGCTTCCTAGATTTTTGGGATTTCTTTTCTGAGGTCAGAGATGGTGCATTGCCTTCATCGGTTTTAGGGATATTCTTTTCTGGCGACATAGTATCTCCAAGCAATGGAACAAAGTTTATATATGAACTTCAAGAACCACCAAACTATCCACCATACATAAAGAAGATATAGAGCCTGAAACAACAAAGATTCAACATAATCATTGAATACATACATAATACAAAAAGAAAAAGTATATAAAATTCCAACCAGATGCCTTAAATAAATGTTAAGCAGCACCAGGCAGTTCAGGAGCCTTTCACAACTTAAGTAGAGGAATAAGCATTTCAATTTCATACACAATATGCAACTAATTTCTGATTAGGTTATCATAATCACATGTTGATTACAAATTTATCTGCATACTCTTAACTAATCTCATGCTTGCTTAATCCGTGGGACCAATGTGTTCACTTTTCCAAAAGTATGATGTTAATTCACATAACATTTTCGACAAGTAAGAAAAATAACCTAGAAGAGCTACTACTACTACGAATATGTAAACCTGATGATCTATGGCAGTATCACAGTATGGCTAGCACAAGTATCATATCATTCAACTCAACAAAATCTGTCAGCTCGATCTTTCATATCAAAGCTACTTCGTCATTAACACACACATACATACACACGCACCTCATCCTCCATTCAGATCCGTTCGTCAGCACGAAAAAACATATCAATTCACAACTCAAAATCACAATTGACGAACAATTAAACAGTTCCAGCGCTCAACAAAACAGCTAACAACAAAAAAAATTAAAAACGGAAAACATGAGGTGCAGTCATCAAATTTTCGAATTCGAAACAACAATTAAATGAAATCATGAAGCTAACAACATCAAAACTAAATCAGTTAACGAAAACGATGATTGTTAACCTCTGGAGCTGATGAGAGATGAAATCGGCGATGATAACTAACTCCGGTGACGATGAAACGGATCGATTATCGTAGAGAACAAAATTTTGGGGAGGATATTATTGGGGAAGATAACCTAAGCTACAACATGTTGAAGTTTGAACAGAACTCGCGTGTTGGCCCACTTGTTAAGACTTATTGGACTCCACTAGATTCGGGAAACAGCCCAATATATTAAAAGAATTCGTTACGGGCCGATATGGTTTTTTTAAAAGGTTTACGAATACTTTAAGTCTGGTTATTTGAGTAAATACCGTGATGAAAGGTTACTCACATCTGCAAACACAGATGGCGTTAGTGACTCGGCTCTCCGTTATTACATGGGAAACCCACCACTCAAATACCTATTATGATAAAACCCATAGCCCACTTGAAGCATATTGCAACAAGTGAGATTCAAAATCATGATCTTCACTTTGAAAAGTTATGGGGTGCCTTCTCCCAAACCATTCGGTTTAGGGCTCATTGGCGGGCTGATATGTTTCATCTGGAAGTAAAAAAAGATGTGTTTTTCGTCATTATTCTGAAAGTGGTAGTTTTAGAAAAAGATAAGCCTATAAATTAACATGTTGATTTTGAGTTGGTTGGATTAAATTTTGAGACGAGAAAAAATTCAATCTAAATCATATGTACAACTGTACATGAGTTATTAGTCTTGAGGAGTTATATATTCAAATGAGCAAAAACTATAAGATTTGTAATGTTTCAAACATATTCAGAATGACTTGTCAATATAGTTTAAGTTTTATCTGAGCTTAGTTGGCGCTCAGATTTTAGCTTGTTAAGATTTTTGAGCTAAGCCAATCTAGCTCATTTAAATTCTAGATCTAGATTCAGCTAAAGCTAGCATGACTCGTCTCACTTGTTAAATAGCACTACCGATGTATTGTTGTAGAAAAATAAGAAGTTTGCTAATTTATCCTCTAATTTTGCCAATAGTTAACTAAAACTTCATGAAGCTATAGATGAGTTTGGAGACTTCACTATGGTATTTTGATAGAGGTTATTAAAAAACGTTGAGTTGTTCTTAGACAGGCAAATTATAACTCGCGTTAAATTATCCATATTGGGCTAATATTGATTGGTATCACTGCTCACAAATACAACATAAGTATCCGCAAAAACGTTACTGATTACAATAAGTACCACAAATCACTTCTCTCATACTAATCTATGACATTTTGTCAAATTTGAGACTTTTCGTAAGCAAGAGATGCACTTCAATATATTCAAACTTTGAGCTGAATTACACACACACATTTAGACCCTAACTAGTAAAACAAAATGACATGAACCCGCCACACGCACTCAGAATACATCCATTAATGACCGAAAAACAAGACTAGGATAAGAATTTCAGTGCGGTGTTCTAAAATGTAAGTTTTCGAGCCCCTACACAACCTGCGTTCGCATTACATCCCATCAATGACCAATATACATTTTATTTGTTCTTTCTTCTATTTTATGAATCATACTATTTATACCAGAGATTAATATCCCCCTTATTTATGGTTTGTACTCTTTGACCAGGGGTGGTGTTAAAGAAACCCGCGCCATGACGGTTGGATGATCAAAAAATCAAAATTGTTCTAATACAACCTTGCGCATGAAGTCCTCTGGAGCTGTTACAGAATACAAACATAAAATCTGTTAACTGATATGCAAAGTGTGTGCGTGCATGCAAGCACGACACAATAGGTCATATTGTCATAAAGCATGGGAATGAGGATGACTACCTAATCCATTGGTAAACAATTTGAACTGGCCAAGAGCTTGTCTAATGAACATCTCAACACCACTCACTACTGTGACTCCAAGCTCTACAGCCTCTTGCAATAGGCGGGTGTTTCTAGGTGTATAAACCGCATCAAACACAAGATCATATGATCTTAAATTCTCCTGATGAAGTTACAAAACATGTTAATAATCTCATATCCAGAGTTGCTAACAAAAGCACATAAACACAGTGCTAAAATAAGAATGAATAGAGGGTTGTATAGTATGAATTTATACTAATTTTTGAGTGACTTTCAACCTGTTTGACATGTTCCACTTGTAGCTAAAATTTTTTATCTAAGCCATTCAAGATGGATCACAACCCAGATCGACCCAATCATAAATAAGTAAAGGGGTTGAAATCACCACCTCTAGCATGTGCACACACATATATAGAGTAAGAGTGGGAACCTTGGAGACTGGTGTTAGGTGTACATCTGGTTCCATGCCAATAGCAGAACAATTTGCAAGAATCATTCCATTTTGCGGGGAAAATGTGTCCAATTGTTCGATAGGCAAAGCCTCACCTGAAACTGCTCGTGCAAGAGACTCTGCTCTCTCTGTCCGTGAAAATTAAAGGTTAGAAATAATAGAAATTCCAAATAAGTCAAACATATTGAGTCAAAAGATTTACCAAAATTGCGGTTAAAAATCACCACATGGCTCCTTTGCTTTTGGCACCAAAAGCTAGTGCTCTCCCTGCACCTCCTGCTCCAACCAATACAAACAATCTTCCACTAATGGGGGATCCGTTTCGTACTTCTCCCTTTGAACTCTGCCTCTCTGTTCATCAGTGAAATGATCTTTTAACTTCAAAATTGACCAAAACTATTCTGGTTATCATGATAAATCATATACATTATTCTATCAGAACTGAAAATTAAAAAAAAATGGCATATATGTTCGATTTTATTTAAAAGTACTAGGTATAGAATTGTCCAGAGTTAGAAGTGAAATCTAATCGTAGGACCAAAAAAAATATGAGAAAACTAGAGAGCATTTTAATTCAAATTTAAATCATCTCATTGCATAAGATATTATGACACCTTGCAGCGCATCTTCTATAGCAGTGATGCATGCATCACAATCTGTGTTGTAACCAACCAGCTTTCCGTCAGTGGGCCGCCTAACAATGGTGTTTACAGCTCCTATTGACTGATAACAGCAACAAATGTGCAAAATAAGTTGATGTGCACAAAAGCTTTAGTCTTTTTGTATTATTTGCAAACTTATATGAAACTGACTTAGAGTTTCGACACCAACATGGAAGTAAATCTTTTTGGCCAGATTGAGTAGTTTATAGCTATAAATATCCAATTCCAACATATAAAATGATATAAGATAGTGTAATAGATATCGTTGATTTATAAATAAGTTCAATTCTTTACAGAACAGACACATTTAGTGAGAGCAAATCATAATCTGGTCAAATCAAGAGAGAAAATGTAAGACAAAATAAAATACGCTAGTATAGGTGGCAAAAGAGCAGATTGGGTAATGAGTCAAAACGGGTTCAAGTTGAAACATATCATTGTTAGTACGATCGAAATAGGTCGGGCCGGGTTGGATACACAACACTTTTTGTTAATCCAATTTTATTTTATTGTAAATAATTAATTTCTTAATATGATGAAACAATATTTTTATGTAATGGTCTAATCTATGGATAACAACAAACTGGGGAGGTTGTATGCATACGATAAACTTTGGGCAACTTTAAGCCCAATCGACCCATTTGATATGTTTCCTGATTTGACCAATCCATATGTAAAATGGACAGAAACTATCACCTCTGCATGCCATTTATAGATTATCTGACATTTGTTACCTTAGCAAGGTGGTCAACTTCATCACAACATGCAACCGCTGCTTCCTTATGTGGCAATCCAATACTATGTGTTCGATCAAAGAGAATACATGCATGCATTAGAAAGACCTAGTCAATACACAGTGTTATATTTTAGAAACAAGCTAGTTAAATCATCAACATCTTCAACCACATAATTCATGGTAGCATTCCCCATTAATAAAGAAAAGAAAATAATATTCAAGCATACAAATATTCTTTCAAAAACGAATAGCTAACAAATAATTAATCTTAACTATAAAAAGTACAGCATTGTCCGAAAAATTCTAATCAAAGAGCAAAAATAAGCACTATTTGAATTAGATGCCATACCTGAAACCAGCAAAATCTGTACATGAATACACTCTGAGGAACTCTTTAAGATTATCAACGAGAAGCGGGACATAAATTCCATTAAAACCACAATATCTAAAAGCAGGATTATGCAGCAGAGGACCTTTGCTATGACCTACTGGATTTGAAACAACACCAAATACTTTTGTATACATATCCACGTTATCAAGCTTATAAACATTCTTGATGCTGAGCAGAGGTGGTAAGCCAGGTATTGGTTTTCCTTCTAAAGAACCACAAACCATAAAAGCACCATATTTGGGTCCTAATAATTGACTTATGAGGCCTCTATCTCCAATAGTTCTTACAATCACAGGGACCTACAAAATCAAAGCTTCACGCACATCAGCATTACTCACCATATAAGCTTACTGTCTTCGTTAGACGAGAAGAGGTTTTGTCTACAAATGTTTTCTTTATGACAAGCAGCAGCCCAATATGATAAGAACACCATTGAATCTTAATCAAGAAAAACCAAACCAGTAAACATAGATAATTATTTACTGGGTGTTTAGATGTGTGTTTTTAAAGTGATCTGAAAATCAGAATTGAATAATCAGACAACCGGTTAAATATAGCTATGGATATGTAGATAAATGTTACATTTATGTCAATAATAAGTTCACTTGATATGATTCATTAAAGAAAATTCCTCTGATCTTCAGATTTAAAAGCATCCATATGTAGTAAAATTCTAAATTTTGCAAGAAGGTTAAGTTCATACCTGCGAATGAGTAAGAACATGAAAGACTGGTGCTATATCAGTAATATAAGCGACCTCGGTTACAACTTTGACGATATCA
Source organism: Flaveria trinervia (assembly GCA_025506515.1). Taxonomy (NCBI): domain Eukaryota; kingdom Viridiplantae; phylum Streptophyta; class Magnoliopsida; order Asterales; family Asteraceae; genus Flaveria; species Flaveria trinervia. The sequence goes on along the minus strand of CM046444.1, from coordinate 7,655,112 downwards.
GCTCCCGTAGATTGGAGGCCTACAAGCAAATTGCCTAGTGCTTCTTTGCAATAAACTCCACTTTTCACATAGCTTGACACAATTATCTTGCTGTTGTCTCGTTTTTGCATAAGCTCATTAATCACATCGTAACCCAACTGAAAGTACGACAAACAAAACACGTTAATCGAATTTTGGTAAACAAATACACATACTGACATACAACACAGCAGTTTAATCGAAAACCGAAGATCTCTTCAAGCCGAATCAACTACAATCACTTAATTGGGAGTATTAATCGAGAACGATAATGTAGACTAACCTCAAAGTCGATTTCGACGAATTCAACGTTCAATTCGATTGCGAGCCTTAAAATTTGCAAGCATTTGTGCTTCAAATCTCCTTTGCATGATTTCTTCTGTTGATTCAGCCTGTAAACGATGAACAGACGATGATCATTCAACAAAACGAACAGAAATTAGGGTTTTGGTGTTTCCGTAATCGTGATCGTATCAATGTATCATATAAACCGTATATACCGGATGAAATTCAGTGATCGTATTAGTTGTGTGATTAGTATGATCTGCTGTAGTGTAGCAATTTTACTAGAATAAAGCCTCGCATTGTGAGGGCAGTAAAACCGTCTAAAATAACATAACTGTTCACACCACCGCAAGCAATAACCAACACTAGAATAATGTGGAGAAATTACACCGAAACATAAGACATTGAAAAATTTAACGTTGATCTAAGATCCATATATTACGATGACATGTCGAATGTGTAAAATAAAGTATAAGAACGTCGAACTACAGTTGCACGTTGCGTCGTTTTGAATCACAAAATTTAGAACGAAACATTAAGCGAAACGTAAAAATATTAAACCAATATGTATGTTAACTCGTGTTAATTTGCAAAACTTAAAACGAAACGTAAAGCAAAATTTACAAAAGACAAAAGTTTGATTAAAGTTAAAATTTATAAAGCACTCTAAGTTTACAATACAATACCCTTTGCATAGAAAAATTAAAAATTAATACATTATAATTATTTTAATTATGTTTTCAAAATGTGGTTATAATTTAAACACTCATGTGATGATAATACATAGATATTTAGAGAAGTAAAGAGTGACATAATGTACATATAACAACACCCTTTAGCGATATTTTATTTCTAACAAATATGTGCAAACTAGAAGGCGGATTTGATATTTGGATACTGTTTGTATCAATGATTTGACCAATCATGAATGATTCGGTATGAAACGTAGTAAATAAAAATTTAATCACTAGACGTTATAAATTATTGATGGTTTTTAGAACTGCTACGCCTACGCTACATGCAATAATACCTAAAATTACTATCGGAAATATATATGAGCTTCAACCTACTTTATAATATTAGTTCTTATAATTTTAAGATTATACAATATATTAAAATTGTTAATTTATAAAACTTGAGGTTTCTCTGCAATCAATCTTAATACAACATTGTGGCCAAAACAAAATGTTATCGCACCAATTTTAACCTCCATTACGGTTTCTGTAAAGTTAAAAAATATATATCAAACGGTTAATAAGTTATTGAAAATTTTACCATAACTTTTTTATTATATTAAAAACTAAATGCATATTTAATTACCCTATAAATAGTTTAATCATTTGGATGGTATTACAAGATACAAATAGTTAAATAATCTCTTTTATTATTATCAATAAAAAGACAAAGTATGAAATGCAGTTTTTAATTCTAAATTATGTAAAGAAACGTGTGCTATTAATTCAGATGAAGTTGTCACTTGTCACCTACCTCGAGTCGTGAATAACATTTGTACTTTCAATCACCGTGCAATGTATATTAACTCGTGTGAAATAAAAATTGCAACTATTGAATTATAGGTATAGAAAAGGAATGAATTTTTACGGCTTAATGAATTTAATACTTTCAACTATTAAAAATTGGTCGATGTCACGCCAATTATTATTTTAGCGAATATAACTCGCAAGTAAACATTTCGGTGTCTGTATCACCGCCGTTTGTTAGAACCCTAACGATATTAACTATCTGATGATATGACACGTGTACGTGTACATGCCTCGTTTGTGTTAATAGGATATTGCCTAACCAACCACAACTGTATACAACTATCTAATATGTTGTTTTTTAATGTCAAAGACTATCTAATATGTTGTTTTTTAATGTCAAGAATGATTACATTGGAATGTTTAAAGCTTAAACATGATAATATGCAATACCAGATTAGGTCTAGAATATTAGAGGTGCTTAAGTAAAAACGTTAACGAAACTAAGGTTGTCTATTAATCATTTATAATTTTTTTCTAATCTATAGATTTAAATAACCGGAGATCATCTTGAAACAAGAATGTATGATGTTACATTGAAAAAATATATTGGGGTGATACGTATCAGCGTCACAATTATTCTAATTAATCAATATTTTCTCGTTTATCTCTTATTAAATAATTACCTTAATTACTATAATATTCTTTAACATTTTTTTAGATTTAATAATTTATAAAAGAAATCTATTTATTAATGTAATTTGTATATAATCTTTTTATAAAATAAAAATTTTTCCTAAAACATAAAAAAATTAAATATACAAAATTTTTTAAAATTGGTATTTTTAAAACAAAAAATAATCAAATTTGAGAGTTATAATAGGAAAATTTTTAAAAATGACATTTTTATTTTGTTTCAAAATAAAATGTTTATTTTTATTGAAAAAGGTTTAAAAATAAAATTTTAAAAAGTTAATATTATTATTTTATTATATATTAGAATATCATTCCATGTATTAATAAATTTTATTATATTAGTATTTTATTTATTCGACCCTGTATTAAAGCTAGTTTTATATACTAAAAACATTATACGGAATTTACACAATTAATAAAACAAAGTCATCTTCTTACTCTTCTTCTTACTCTAATAAAATGGTAAATAGTGTGTCACTTGTCACAACCACATTCATTCTCATTAAACTTTTCACGTTTCTCTCTTTTATTAAATAACCATACTAATTACTAATAATTTTATCTATTTATTTTTACATTATAATTATAAATAGCTTTTTATAAAAAATAAGAAAGAAATTTTTTTTATTAATGCTATTTCTATAGATATAGTTTTTTATAAAATGATTTTTTTCAAATTTTTTATTTTATTTTATGTAATATTTCAAAATTAGTTTTTTAAAGTAATTTTTATTAAAAAATAATTAAAATAAGGAGTTATAGTAAGAAAAAGTTTTAAAAATGAAAATTTTTTAAAACTTTATTTTAAAACAAAATGTTTAATTTATCTTTGAAAAAAACAAAAAATAAAATAAAATTTTCATATTATTATTTTATTACTTATAGTTGTTACTCATTCATAATTTCGATCGTATCATGTCTTAATCTATTATTTTATAATTAATAATTTTTATTTTATTTATTTGACCCGTGTAATACACAAAGTTAACAATTATGAATAATCGTTTTCTCTACAATCGAATAGAGTAAATGTCAACATTACGCACGTGTATTAAAATTGTTATATTATTTTTTATTGGATGCATAAATTGATTGTTATTTTCGTCCCCAAATAATTTATTTTTTCTCATAGCCACAATTTACTAGTTTCCTATTATTCTATAAGAATACTTACAACCACAACATTATAGGGACTATTATATAAATTAACAATACATTCAAATAATCTTTTTTTTTAATATTTTTAACGGTTTGTAATGTTTCCACCTTAATTCATTCCATATCAAGTAAATACAATTTATAATCATAATAATCATAACTCTATTCACCCTAAATCACATGAATTGAAACGTAACATTCAATACAAAAATACATGTATAATTCATTAAACATAATCACATCATATATACTTTTTGTCGTACCAAACAAAAACTTCTTATGTTACAATACATTTCCAAATTTATTTTTTATACGGACCTTTTGATAATAGTTAAATTATTTTTTCTCATACCAACCAAAAGCTTCGTATTGTATAATACATTTACAAACTTAAATTATTATACGGACCTTTTATAATAGTTGAAAAATAATAATAGAGTTTTTTTGTGTGTTGATAAACAATTAAACAAATATTACATAAATTGATGAAAAGATGCACTTTGTTATATATAATAGGGTTGGTTAAACGAACTTGACTCGAGTTTTTAATGTACCCTTAAAAACATTTAACTGAAAACATTTTTTTTGTCTTTCAACATGTAAAGAAGAAAAATATTAATAATGTGATAAGTTGACATGACGCAACAATAAAAACAAAGAAATGATAACATTAGTACAACTCTACATAATAATACTACTCTACTTGACTCGAGTTTTTAATGTACCCTTAAAAACATTTAACTGAAAACATCTTTTTTGTCTTTCAACATGTAAAGAAGAAAAATATTAATAATGTGATAAGTTGACATGACGCAACAATAAAAACAAAGAAATGATAACATTAGTACAACTCTACATAATAATATAACAAAACAAATTATCATAAAGACCCATCAAAATCACGTTAACTAATAGAATCAAACACGAGATCTACAAATATTTAAGGGGTTAAAGACAGAAAACCAGTAAAACCGAAATTAAAAGTGGCCGACTTAGTTTACTAATAATAATAATCATACACTTTACATGGATGCAAATTGCAAAAGCCACCTACCACTGATGGCGTAAAAGGTTCCATGTGCATCTGAACCTAGACTCTCGTCGTCTTCTCAAACAATATTATTATTATTAACGTAACTCACCATCTTATTTTTGTTTTCTCAATCAATTTAAAAGACCAAATTAACCTTCATAGTTAAAATTTGCCATCAAAAGACATTTAGCGTAATAGTACCAAAGTGTTAGAGTTGTCTCTCGAACAAATAGTACGTGTTTAGAGTAGATTAATGGGTGTGTGAGTTCGCTGTTAAAAAAATAAAAAAGGAAGAGAGATGAGGTACCTGAAAGAAACAATTGCAGGGAGAGATGTGTGTTTGAACAAAAGCTCAAAATCTGAAACATTGAAGGTAGAAATGGAGTCCAACAAAGCTCAACAAGATCTGCACCTTCTTCTTTAGCTTTATCAATAGACTTCACCATTTCTTCTTTGGTCTCACTTCAATTGTAGCACATACCAACAATTTGTTCATGAATCCCATTGTGTATGTTGTGTGTGTGTGGTTGGGGGGGGGGGGGGGGGGGGGGGTTGTGGAAGAAGAACCCTGGTTCAATGAAGGCTATGGTTCAGAAAAAATGGTTAAATAGTTAAAATGGTCATAGCCACTACCCACCCCTGATTGTGTAGAGTTTGACTACCTCCTTCCTTATGGTTTCTCAAGTTTGTCTCATATAAAGATGGAAAGTTGGGAGTTTTTTAATATAGACATTATGTTTTTTTCATAACTCTATGTAAATGTGATTTTAAATCTATATTTATTTGTTTAGAACAGAATTTGAACCTTTAAAAAGATATGTTACTAGGTATGTAGCAGATGTCATTAAATTAAAAAGTTTTGGTGAGTGAATCTTGTTGAACATTGTGTGCTCATTTTATTTGGTGATTTGATCTTATTGTAAACGTGGAGTTGAGAGTTTCGTGGAGGCAGAAAAAAATTTATCTTTTGGGATAGATGCAAGGCAAGCTTACATCTTACCATCCGTAGAACATGTCAATAGCAATGCTATGGATGTGATGTATTGATGTGATGTATTGGGAATAATTATGATTATGATATACGTTTATGTTTATATTTATAAATGTGATTTATAGGAACTATTATCTAGCAATCTCAAAGAATACAATTAAATATTATAGTCTTTGTAAAATCATTGCTTACTAGTTTTTTAAATCAAATATTATTTAAGATTTATGATTCTTGTAAAATACTAAAATACTTATAACATCTCAGGGTAATTGTATTTTACTTATTTGTATTTATATATTATTAAATCTGGGCCTCACAAGAAGGGCCAATGTGTGGTGTTGGTGATAATATGATGGAGATTAGAGATGGAAACTATTAGTTATGATATTCGAGATCGGCTCATGAAAATTTTAAGTCGAATATTTATGCACAGGTCTAAAAAAATCGTTGAATAAACTAGCCCAAGCTTCATAACTTGATCTCGGATGGGCTCATGAGCCTTAAAAATCCTATCATTTAACCAACTTTAACAATATTCATTAATATAACAAAGAAAACATATATGGTATAATAAAATATGATAGAAATAGATATACAATATAGATGATGTTATATTTTTATTTATATGTGTAAATAGATAAAAATATATAAAAATTAATAAATAATAAGCAAGTCTTGCTCGAGCTTTGAACATTAAACATTAATCGTTCAATGTGTTTATCGACGTTGGACACCAACATCCAGACCATCTAAGGCACATTAGGATGAGGGTCGAGCTGTGTTGAACTATGCGAGTTGAGTTATGGCTCTACGATTTACACTTTCCTATTGGCGACAAGTGGTTGTGATGTATTGGTGTTCAGTGTTGTAAGACCGGATCAGACCGGCCGGTACGACCGGTTCGGCCAGGATTCGGTGGCTGGTCCGGTCCGGTCAAGGGTGATTCGTTTTTGGTAGGTTGAACCGGCCGGTTCGTACCGAGCCGGTGGTCGGACCGGTTCTGACAGGATTTCATTTTTTTTGTTTTAATGGGTAAAAACGGGGTGTTAAACCATAAATTAAGAGCAAAAAAACAAAAAACTGACTTCACGCAGACCCGGTTTATTTCGAACGGCATTCGTGTCCGCATGGGCGACCCAAATTTTCCAGCCAGAAACCCGTTTTTGCACCTCCCTCCTGCGTGCGGGTAGGTCATGATGTAAAAAGTATCATAAAGACATTCAATACCTTTTACCTTGTTATCACATATAAACACATAATGTTTTATTTGTCACACCAATATGGGACAAGGGTGTTATTTCCATCTTGTTAACACCCTTATTTCCAACAAATATTTAATTACATATTTACATATATAAATATAATTAAAATATAGTTAAATCCGGTCCAACCGGTCCGACCACCAAACCAGTAAGGCGTCCGGTTCGACGTCCGATCCGGTTCTGAAAACATTGTTGGTGTTAGTACATTTGGACTTATTTTAAGTTACAAAATTTCTAAGAGCGACATACATAAAATTGATGATTTCGGTTGAATTTATAAACTCATGATTATTTTTCCAAATCAGCTTATTTCTTGAAAATATGTTAATAATTACAATTCCTGTAATTGTTATATGTATGTATTACACTTTACACATAGTAGACTAATTATGAGGCAATAAGTATTATGCTATAAGATGAAGATGCCGCTCTACTTTTTTCTTGCTGCTACACCCTTGCTAATGGAGTGGAGGTGGTGTTCACCTATCGATTCGTTGTCGTATCGATTCTCCTTTTGGCAACAACTCGACTCACATCATTACGACAACTTAACCTCGACAAACAATCATCGAAAGCCTCGTTCCCCCACCAAAACCGCAGGGGTGGAGGCGGTGTTTTCTTTGTGGCAAAACTAAGATGGTCCTCACTGAAACCCTTTGATAAATAATGAAAATGTATAATGCTAAGTTTACAAGTTGTTTACATTTTTTCATAGGTTTTATATTTCTATACAGATTAATGATATTAGGTAATTTATTACCAAGTATACGAGAAAGAATACACACTTGACACTAGTATTCTTTCGGTTGAAAAACATTATTTTGACTTAAAGCCAACTTTAACAATTCAAAAGTCAATAATCAAAGCTCTTAATGATTAATAAACTAATCTTAAATATCATCAAAACGTTTAATTATATGAACTTATATTAAACAATTCATGATTACGACAAGCAAATGAGTCATCACACCAAGTAATTTCTCTTAAAAACAATACCAATAAAACAAATACAAAACATTCTAAAATAGATATTATTAAATAATAATTGATGGGATCTTGGAGCCTGGAGGACCATGGTCCCACGTGACTCTCATGCAGATTTGAATAGTATAAAAAACTATGCAATAGCTAATCATGGATTAGCCCGTAGTAATCGAGGATTAATCATAGAAGAGAGAGAATAAAATAATTTAACCAACAAAATCTTGACACTACCACTAATTATTAAAGTAAATATCTTTAAAGCATCTTTCACATCAAATAATAATATTTCTTAGATGTGTTACAAGATCCTCCTTAAATAAATCTTGATGCTTGAAATAATAATTTAAATATTAATTTATTAGTTTAGTAAACCCGTGTATTATACGGGTTGAATAAATAAAATATTAGTATAATAAATTTATTAATTATAAAATGATATTTTAAGATATTATATAACTTAAATTACGTGTGAAAAATGATTATAAATAATAAAACAGTGATATCAACTTTTTAAAATATTACTTTTAAAATTTTTTAAATAAACATTTTGTTTTAAAACAAACCGTATAAAAATCCATTTTTTAAAAAATTTCTTATTACAACCCCAAATTTGCTTAATTTTGTTTTTATAAAAATTGACATTTTAAAAGTATTAAATTATTTAGAAATAAACTTAATAAATAGATTTATTTCTTAATTTATTAAATATTAAAAAGTATTAAAATAATATTATTAGTAATTAAGGTAATTATTTAATATGAGAGAGAAGTGAGAAAATTTTGATAGAAGGATTATGATGATGACATGTGCTATTCTCATTTACTCTTGTATTATAATAAGAAGATTAGAGTAAGAAGATTTAGATTGTTCCAAACTCTACAACTCATTTTTCATACATACAGTTCTAATCAGCATTCCACTCATCTCCACTCATTCTTTCCACAACTACTTTTTACTCTTAATATTATCATTCTCATAAACACTTTATTTTTTCATCTCATATTTTCTTTTTTTATTTACTTTAAATAAAGATATTTAAACTATTATAAATATTTTAAATAAAATAAAATAAAAATAACAACTTAAAATAAATTAAAAACAATATAAAAAATAAAAAAATAAACTTTAATTAATTAGTTTAATACTATAAATGTAAAAAAATTAAAATATTTTTATTTAATTAACTCATTTTAATTAAATATTATACTTAAATTATTATTTTAATTAAAAGATTTTAAAATACTTTAATTAAAAACATTTTAATTTAAAATTATTATTTATGGTGATGAGACCCATCCACCCCCTTCCTTTCTGGTGCCCTTTCCCACGGATCGGGCATCTACCTCCCTTCTCCTCCATCACCGCCCTTCCGGCAGGCGCCGTCCACGTGGGCGACGAACGATCCACGGGCAAAGCAACGGGGACGGTCTTAGCACTTACCAGAAGCAAGAATACCACCACACGATCTTAGCATTTAGTTGATATTATAACATCTTATCCTTATATCAACATACATTAGATTGAATAATATCTCCCTTTTGAATAAATGATACGAGATTCACCTAAAAAAACACTAGTTCGTATCATCCTCTTTTGGCTATTGCATTTACTTTTCTTATCGTTAGGCAAATGTCTAGAATTAGTTTCACCATTGAGAAAACAATGTAAAATGTTTTCGGTACACATATCCCTCGATGATTGGAATGTGCGCATAAGGGTACGTGCATAGTATAAAAGCTCATTTAGATACATATATCTTTCTATGAATCCTATAACAAACATATAGACAATGCAACATCATAATAGAAACACAAACCTTAATAAAATGTGATTGCATACATAAATATAACATGATGCCACAATAAGTTTTCTAAAATCATCTACTGAGTTTTTTATCTGGAATTTGGACCAACATAAGTATAAAACACAAATGACACGTGGTTATTTCCATCCAACATTACATGAGGTGTTGTCTCAGTGCCCACAACCTGCAAACTTGGTTATCAAACTAACAATCAATTCCCACTTAGTACTGATTCTTTTGGCTTCAAATGATAATTGCATGTGATGATTTATCATAAAAGAAGGTGGTTACCCACAAGATATCAATTAAAGATTCTTTTGAACCAACAAAATTGATACTTTTGGACCTTTGCTAGAGTCACATGTGCCTCAGTAGTTTGGTTTCTACCAACATTGTCTCCTTGTACATGTTAGCATCCTCTGTTGATTTTAGGCCAATTATTCCAGATTTTAATGGGATCCTTTCATAATATTTAATATTATAAATATCTTTTATATAAAAAACTTAAATTTGCTTTTAAGAGTCAACTTCAAGATATATAAATAAAAAAATAAGTTTCTAGTTACCCATTGAATTTATGATGTGTCAATCTCCTAGTTAGACTGATCTTTAGGTCACTTTTTGCATTTTTTTATGATACAACTTTGGTCAATTTCAACATTACTGAAAGTCTAAGAGAATACAAAAATAGTAGTTTTATCCGAATTTTGTCAGGAAGGGCAAGTGCACAAACAATAAAAATAACAAACCCTCTTTTTTCAAATCAAAAGTTAACATGTCAAAAAGATCACCCATTCAAAAATAATCATAATTGGGTTATGATAAACCTACCTCAACTTCATTTTTACTTGTTGCATCCTCCTCCAACATGTCACATAAGTAATATTAATTTATTCACACTAACAGAAAAAATAAATACTCTTCATTTGATATAATCAACTGGAATCTCATAAATTGTTTAAGCTAAATGCTAAATAGTCTAGATGACTAGATCTGAGTGAAAACCAGTTAATGAAGACAAACTTGACTAAAGGATTTGATATGATCACAAAACTCAGGAAATATTCCAAGTTAAATTGGAACTGTCATCCCTAATTTATGTGTGCGATTCTCTTTATGCTATATGTTTCAATTTTTCTTTACTTTGTTATTTCTTGATCTATTCTAAGCAATAAGTAGACTTGTCTTTTGGTTTACACCTCGACTCAGTCCTTCAAACTCTTGGTCACAATTTCTTAGCATTTAAGCTCTCGTTGCTAGCTAAAGATGCAGTTGGTGTAATTCTCATTGGAATAATTTACTTCATTGGCTTTAATCTTCAAGTCCTTCGACCATGTCTGATGTCTAGATCATCAACAACAAAATTTCTGACTTTGGGTTGTCAGAAATTGTTATGTTGTTAGCACCAGAATTTGCTTGTAAAAGGGTGAAGACACAAGAAATGCAATGTTTATGGGTTTAGGGTTTTAATTCTTAAGACGTCACCAAGAGAAAGGAAGGGTGTGACATAGTTTTACTTTTCTCTTCTCTTCTTATATTTTAATTTTTCTTTAATGTAAATTAAAGAAGGTAAAAGAGTTATTTTACAGAAATTTAAATGGATTTACAATGTCAAACAATGGTAAGGAAGAAATCCGTAACAAACATCAAATGAAAGGATGCTACGTGTAGGGCTTGAAGTTGAAGGACGAACAATGCAATTTTCAATGTACATAAAAGATGAATAGCTTAATTTTGTCTAGCATTCATTCAAAATAAACTGAAATAGAAGATAACATTTACCATGGGACAAAGGAGTTGAAAATATATATAACGTTTACCGTGAGTCACAAGGAGTAGAACATACAAAGTTCCGCGCTGTGGACAAAAGGAGTAGAAAATTTAAATTTCCTTATAATGGAAAGTAGTTCTTTTTTTTTGACTTTTTTAAACAGCTCGATTGTCCATTAGCAGAATTCTTTCAGATATGTAACATCTACTGATCCTGTTAGGCATAGATACTCTCATATATCTGTGTAACCAAACAGTTATCATACATATATATTAACTAATATGTATTCATATATATAGGTTATCAGTTTAAAGCTTCCATAGAGATTGAAAATAATCAAGAAGATGGCAGAATAAAGTCATAAACACGTATAAACCCCACAAATGAACTGACAGTCAAATGTCTAAAATACCTTCATAATTCAAGAAATTGGACCTAACTGTTCTATCCTTGATTTAAATCACATATTTTGCAGGCAACCGAAATTTGTTACACCTTCTTCGACTAATCACAAGATGATGAAAAAGTTACCACAAAGAAAGAAAATATAAAGCAAATTAATAACATCTATATGTCCTGAATTGAAGAACATCCTTATTAAATAAAGATATTAACTGAAGTAACCTACATTACTGACCTTTTTAAAAAGTGCACGAGTTACCAAACATGACCTGCGATGCCTAAACAAACAATCACGTGTTCAAGAGTCACCATCCAAACATATTAAAAATATGAGGGACTATGGGCCCACTTGTCCAGTGTTCCAACTCTCACCCACAAAAGCAGCTGTCTCATTTAGCAACAGAAAAACCAAGAAAATGAACACATGTCACGGTCTTACACCTACCCCCCCCCCCCCCCCCCTTCCACCCACGGCCCACCCATCCGGATCTAATTCCACGATTCGACTACTCATGTTGCAAGCTGATGTGAACTTAATAAATTATAAAGTACAATCAATTTATGAATGTAAGCAGGATGCGGTGAATAGGTGATCAAATTTCAGACAAATTAAAGTCAAACCTGGTGAAGGCTAAGCATTTACTCATGCAGTATTCGCTGAAGTATGAGGTTTACAGCTGCATTTGCTGATGAGAATGCTCCATGAAAGCTTTCTTTATAGGATATGGTTTCCAGTTCCATTGCCATCCTTAGCAATATATCGCCCAAGTCTGTTTGGTTCTCAATCAAAGATTTATAGTATGATTGTGCTGCAACATTGCTAATGTCAACATTAGTTGGCTCTGGACAATATTCATCATCCAACCACTTGTGTAGAGTTGCTCTCAACCATTCTGACTCCTGCGTTATGCTAGAAAAGTTTGAGAATGCAGTTATTAATACACAAAAATGGCTGTTTAATTCTAGTGTATAGTGGAAATATTCATGAGAAAAGTTTTCTAGAATAAGGTATTAATAAGAATACCATCTAATATAACAAATAAATATATATGGGGATCACAATAGTAACATATGCACTGTAAAGTTTGACTTGATAGGGTGGACGAGGAAGTAATTCTATTCTTAACAAAATTACCTGGACATGCATCATGATATAGTAACTACAAATTCTCAATGACACCAAACAATCTAGCTAGGTTATGATCAAAATGATTTTATATCAATATACATCTTCCTTACTTCCATTTCCAAGTATGCTAAAGACGTCCATCACACACTCCCAATTTAACTAATGTGCTATCATCTATGATAAAGAACGGCTACAAAGACTAAAAAATAAACTATTTTTGTCTTTAACATAGGATTAGATGCCTTTGAAAGGCCCTATAAGACTCTGAAGACTGCATATTTCAAACACTCCACACCAAAAGCACATGATAACTATAGTCAGGTACAAATCCTTGCAACTCTCGGGTAAAAGTTGTTGGTTATTTAAGAGTTATCAACATATTTTACTTTAAATGATTTTGCAAAGTAAGACCAATAGAATTTCAAGTTAAGTTATAATACGAGTTCAAAGATGTGGGGTAGATGCTTGTATAAACTTGATTGAATTTTAATCCTTAGATATACAGTAAAGTATGAGTTTTACACAGAATAAGTAAAAGGTCAGCACAACTTGTAAGGTTTACAAATGTTTGTGGGTCAGCAAGAAATAAAAGGTCAGCATGTAAGTTATAAGGTCAGCTATGAAATATCATTGTAACCATTTCAAGGCCTTTTATTGTTTTCTAGAATAGCTAACTCACACACACTCTAAACCTACCCCTAAATCTACACCAATATCAACCATGGGACTAGAACCCTCAACCACTTGAAAAGGAACCCTTTACTGAACATCTTGATACCGCAAGGCTACAACCCCTTTGGTTTTCAAGGCCTTTTATTGACCTTATAAAACAGTGGATGCTGATATTAACACTGAGCCACTGATTATATGCTTATAATTCTCACTTTGACTTGTGATGTGTTTTTACACCCATTATCGTATGGCACTGACCATACATTTCTTTTCTGATTTAATAAAACCTAGATAATATAGTTTTAACTTGAATATAACAATAATAAGTGGCAATTATTATGAGGGTAAGCCTTGGAGCAACGGGTAAGGTTGTTGCTTTTTGACTTTGAGTCATGGGTTTAAGCCGTGCTAAACTTTCTCATGCATAAAGTGTAAGGTAAGCATGCGTACATTAGATCATGAAGCGATCAGGCCTCTCCCTGGCCCCTACTCAAAGCGGAAGCTAAGTCAAGCGCCCGGTACGTCCTTCTAAGTGACAGTTATGGTAGTTATAGCTACTTTTCCCTCCAAAAATAAAAAAAGGAGCCATGTTTGGTTGATAGGATATAACTGTAACCAACTTTTCATAACGAGTTGCAATATATTATGAAAAAGTGTATGGGTTAAGAATTTACATAATGATATTTCTTGGTCTTGAGAAAAATATAGAGCACTACTTACAATTACTCTCCTGTTTTACTTATGTTGGTACCTAACACTTAACTGTTCACATCCTATAGTATCTTAAAGGTTAATTTCATGCGATTCAGGCGCAAGAGGATCAAAATACCATTTTTGGTAAGCGAGTTCCATACGTGATATAGGAAATATATCAGGGTTATTCAATAACCTTTAACCTGCAACTATGCAATCTCCCAACAAAAGTGCTACCAAAATTTGGTAGCATTACGTGTTGTCCTAACCAACCGCCCAAATTTCAATTTCATATTCCCTAAAGCAACTTCCCTGTCATATTCGTATGAGTTATGACAAAAAAATTTCTGAACAGTAAGTTTTTTACTCCTAATACAACCTAATCATACCCTTGAAGGATTTGAACCCACAACACATTTGTGTGCAATCACCAATGTCACTAAGCTACAAGGTCATGAGCATTCATTTTACAGATAGGTATACATGTTAATGGTAGATTCTACTTAAAATCAATAAACACTAACTTACACATGCAAAAAATTCAATCGCTAAAAATGCGCAAAAAAGTAAAAATCAAACAAAAAACCAACTCAAATTACCTCCAAAGCTTTAGAAGAATTCAACCACGCTTTTGGAATCCTAATTTCTTTAACCAATCCTTCTGGTTCTTCTTCTTGTTGTTCTTCTTCACTCTGGTGATGCGAAATCGAACCACGCGTTTGTACAGATACAAACCGACGATTATTCATCTTAGAACCGATGCGAACTTTACGGCCAATAGCACCACAGATTGTCAGTGATCTACATTGAATTTCCGAATGACGAACTAAATCAACATGTGAAGTGACTACAGATTGCAACATGAAGGATAAAGAATCCATAAGATGTAAAATTAGGGTTCGTAATTTAGAAGATGAAGATCTGATGGCGGGAAAATCAGCGTCAGGATGTTATTGGTGAAATTAATGGTGACATGATGAAACAACACATCAGTGGATAAGGTTTTATGTAAAGCAAATATGTTTAGTTTGGTCCTTTCTCTATGTTAAGAAAACAAGTTTAGTCCTTATACTATGTCTTAGATCACCATCAATCCTTCACAATTTTAATGTTTTTAATTAAGAACTGTTTACGAGATGAACTGTATACTATGTTGAGTCAGGATAATTATTTTTGGGTTTGGGTAATAATTAAATATTTTATAAATTTAACAAATATAAAAAGCTAGTGTGACGGTACATTGTTACGTGAGGTGTTTAGGGTTATTGTTGACATCATATAATTTGTATATCTTCCGTTTATGTGATAATAGGTAAGTGATCTTGATCATTATTCATAAGATATGCATCTTATTATAATATAGTAATTTGTTTATTGAATAAATTAATAACATGTTAAATTTAGGTTTTCAGATTAACTCATATTAGACATGTTTTATGTCCAAGTCGATATATAGCTATAACAATCAGTTTCTATTTTAGATAAAAACAACACTACACATAAATATGAATTTTATTATAAAAAAACACAAAATGAATTAACTAAGGAAGGTTGGAATCATCCAACATGTTGCTGTGAGCTTACTATGGAATGGGATTAGATTCATTAACCCACCATTCCATATTCCTTCTTTTAACCCTAGATTTCCGAATATTGATCAAAGAACATATTTCTTATATTTTCTATGATTTCTCAAATGTATAGCACGAAAGATGCTTGCGAATTGTGATCAATATTTTCGTAAACTAAAGTCTAGATAGGTCATTTAACCGGGCGTGTTACAGGTCTTTCTTATCAATCTAATAATCAATACTGATTTTAAAATAAATAAAATCATAAATAATTTAAATAATTTATATAACTAAGGGATTGTCTGGCAACATCTGAATCAGTCTAATTAATGATTCAGATTTTTAAATGATTCATACTGTTTGTTTCGCGAGCAAATGTCTGAATAGTTCGGACATTTGGCATTGAATGATTAAGTATTATACTAATGCTGAATTGTTAAGAGGTCTAATGTTGAATGGTTAAGACCTTTTTATATTAGTCATACATTTGTCTTTGAGTGATTAAATGATATACTAACTTTTAATGGTTCAGACTTCTTATTAGTTTGGCGCTTAATCATTTAAAAATTACCAAACAACCCCTAATTTAAAACATAAGTTGCTTCTACTATTTACTATAAATTTTGCAATGTTACGAACATAAAACATATAATGAACAAAATATGAAAGATGAGATAGCAAATAAACTGGAGTGACATTTTGCAAGAATCAAAAGAGTAGAAAAAAATTCAAATTTGTTCCAACGGTCGGTCCATTTCAACAATTTAACAACCAACCAATAACCAACAAGTTCAAACGAATGCAGTTCAAAAGTGCTCAAACGGACCAATTATGTAGCTGATTTCTGGTGACTGAACAGGTCCTCTTGGATGTAATACACAACAAATATAAGCAACGCATGAAGTGACATATAACAAAAGGATTTAAAAAAAAAGAGAAACTCGTTTGAAGTTTGAGTCTGGTACAACAAAGTCAACAAGGCCGACATAAAAAGCAGCTCTTAGACTTGATTTTTAGCATCCTAACACAACATTAAACCTACTAAGCACACGACACACACACACACACGATTACAAGTGCTAGAACCAGATAGCGCGTGCATCAATCAGCTTTTGTTTCAAACTCCCATCAACATGAAGAGAAATGACATCTTTGGCAGAACCAATATACTTGCCACCTACAAACACTGCTGGAAATGCAGGATTGCAACCCAACCGTCGTAGGGCCCACTCCATATCAGCATCATGGTCAACTTCATGAATAGAAGGACTCGCACCAAGATCATAGAACAGAGTCTTGATGCTATGGCACATGCAACATGTGCTTTTGGTGAAGATAACTGCAGCACTCTTAGAGGCTAAATCATTCACTCTATCCATTTACTTAAACTTGTTGAACTATGAACACTTGAATGCTAAATTAATTAACTTTGAACACTTGAATGCTGACTTGTTGAGCTTTGAAGTTGTGTTTCGGCTTAAATAGGCAACACTAAGGGAAGAAAAGAGAATATAAATGAATACGAAATATAAAAAAAGATAAGTTCCTTTTGGATATCTTTAAGTCGGATAAGAGTGGTTGTGATGATTTGCTTGAGGGCTATAATTTGTGCTATAAACAACTTGACACGTATGATATATCTTCACATTCATCATGTAGGTGGGGAATATGTTCTTCGGTTTAGTGCAAAAAATAAAATTTTCAGTGGCAAAAATCGAAGCCGTACAGGCTTTTAGTTTGCTGACATGTGAAATTTGAGAATCCTGCTGCTAAACCTGTAGATATAACGGAAATCAGAAACGGGTTGAGATTGTGAATGAGAAGTAGATGTTGCACCATCATGAAGAATCTGGAAGGAACTACCGTTGACTTTTGTTATGCAATTGATATCAACGAGAATCACAGTAAAGTTATTCACATTTAGGACCATGCTCTAGATGAATATTACAGGTGGGAGAATAGAAGGGTCAGGTAACGGGTCACAGGTCAAACAGGTTTGGGTGTGATAACTCTTAAATCGGGTCTAAACTGGACGGGTCAGAGTCAGACACAACACTTTTTCTCCATTTATATGAATTTGCTAAATATTTATTGCCTTAACATGATAACAAAAACTGAACTAATCAAATAATGGTCTAGTTGAATAAAGTAATATAGGAGGTCGGAACTTGGAAGCATTTTGAATATAATTAGTGAACTTTGATAGTTTCATTTTTATCAAAAAATTAGTTCTACTCATTTGACCTATTGAAATAAATTATAAGCTAGATTGACCCATTTGACATATTCTCTATGTGTGCTATCTTCCTTGGACCAATCTAGAATAGAACTTAGGCAGTTAGGTCACAAGGATGCCTATAATTACTTTCAAGGATATCTATAGTAGCATAAATCTAAGGCATATATCAACGAGCCATTTGACTAATCTAACATAGGCAGCACACAGATCTTTGTATTTGGTCTGAATTCATAATAATATCTTGGATACCCCTAGAAAGATTGATGTTTATCGGATAAAAATAATCTAATATAGTAATATGCTTCTAATCTTATCTAAATTGATAACCGGCCATTTGATGCTTAAAACAGCAAGAATCAGTTTATGTACACATAATTTAGCTATGATGCTCAAAAAAGCATCTAGATATGTCAAAATCCACTTTTCTATGTCAATGTATTACTTTTGGTTTCTTAAACCAAAATGTTGTGAATCTTGATATGGGGGACAAAAGGCTACATGATCTCCACATCGTTAGATGCCCAAAATGGAACCCATCCCTAGCCTCCAGATTTAGGCATGGGTATGACAATATACATAATAAAAAATACTCCAGGTTTTCTCGTATATCATCTCAAACGGGCGTGTCACAAAAGCATCGTCGGCATATTTAAATAGGTGATCAGTAAGTGACTACTAGAAGAATATCTTAAAGGCTTTAAAGGCTAAAGATGCCAAAATGATCATCTTATTCTCTCTGGGGTGCCTATCTATATTCCTACTCCAACTTTCACATATTTTTATTAAGCACGTATAACACATGCTGGCCCATATCAACAAAGTTAAGAATAATCTTTGAACTGTATTCTCTAAGAACATCTTCATGAAATTCAATTTAACGGCATTAAAACTCTATAAAAAGGGTCCATTGAAGTATTAAAACTCAAATAACAAGTATTTCAAGAATCTTTAATTACAGCAACTTCTAACCTCTTGTTACAGTGCTGTTCTTGAGGCAATGACCACAGTGACAAGGGTGGTTGCTGAAAAGCCAGTGGTTATATTTAGCAAAAGTTCTTGTTGTATATCCCACTCCATTAAGACTCTTATTTATAGCTTTGGGGTAAACCCTGTGGTTTATGAGCTGGATGAACATCCTAATGGGCAGCAACTGGAAAGAGAGCTAAATGCACTAGGATTTAAGCCAAGTGTGCCATCTTTATTTATAGATGAAGATATGATAGGTGGGGCCAAAGAGATCTTGAAGCTCCATGTTGATGGAAAATTAGCCAAACTACTGAGAAGTTAAATCCTATGTGGGTTTAAACTTTAAACTCTTAAAATAATAACAAACAGAAAATGTAACAGAGCCTGGTTTAGAGTCATAAAACTCATATGTTTTAGTGACATACAAAGTCTATCCACTATCAATAATATGCATCAGCTTTCTGTTAAATGATATATATATATATATATATATATAATATATATATATATATATATATATATATAATATATAATAGTCATGAACTTATGTGTGCTGTATAAACAAGGGTTAATAATGTAAAGGCGTTCACCAGCAGATTGTCATGCACCTTCAAGTGATGTCCTCATTCAGCCTTTTTCTCTTTTCCTTTAATCCTTCTTTGTGATCCAATTCAATTCATGCAGTCTTTGAATGAGTAAATTCAAAAAAAAAATCATATCAGAACCTGAAAATTGTGCTCATACAGATTTTCGTAATCAAGAGTAATGTAGTTTATCAAACTAGACAATATAAGCAAATTCATAACTGTAAAATACACTCATACATTTCCGACTACTTGAGTAGATGCGGGTATTCGTCAACAAAGAACCTTTGAAGAAATTTATGGATGTTAATCTAATGATAAGCATATATGATGATCTTACCCTTCCTACTGAGTCATACTGTCACGTGTCACATGTCACGTTGGGCCAAAAAAACCTTGACTTCATGACATAATGTATAACTATCAGCAACAAGACTATCAACGCATATACAATCAGATACATAATATCTGGAAAAGACACGTTGCCCATCATGAAAATTTGTAGAAATAAATGACTAAGGTCATACATCAAAAGATCATTGCTAGCAAGATCAGCTAATAGCGTCAATGAAGGATTAAGAGACCCTACTATTGTACAAACTTATTCTTCACAGTAGAATACTTCAAAGAAAGTATTAACAAATAATATGTGGCTAACTAATATAATCTTTCAAGATGGGTCGATTTCGTTCTATGATTGCATTCCTCTTCCAGTTCTCTACTGCTCTCTTAACTGTAGCATTTGCCTTCTCAATCTCCTCAGCAGAAAATTTGTGCTCCACAATCCCCAAAGGTCCAGGTTGAAGTACTTTTACCACAGTCTCCATCTCCTGCTCAGCCTGCCTGTTAAAGAAATTGAAGCTAGTTACGGAATCACATAATAAAGTTCAAAACTTAAAGAACGAAAACCAATTTGGAATTTTCAAGTCCATTCTGCTAGTCAAAATCTACATTCAGTACCAGTACAAGAAATTGCAGTTTCTCAAGGTCACGACAAGTTCGGATCAAACTAGATTATGTTCGGGTCAAAACAGGCCATTTTAGTAAGGTATCTATTTATTTCAGGTAAAAAGGTTCTAAACAGAATGTGCTCAGGTTAAATGAGTCGTTTTAGATAACAAATAAGTATCAAAATGGTCATCCACTGTTATATTTTTCATGGTGCAAATTTTCAGTTGTAAATTCACATAATTATTCCTTACGTTCTTCTATACATTTGCATATGATTACATTCCAAGAAGAAAAAAAAGAACCGAAATAAACTTACTTCAGCCTCTCAATATCAAACTGGACAAACCCTATTAGACCATATTATTATTAGGGTTTAATAGTTATTATTATTAGGATTGAGCCTATGGGCTCGTTTAAAATTTTAAAGTTTCATTGTAAACTTTATAACCATCTGACAAAACCCTCATTCCCTAATCCAATAACCATAACATATTACATACATGTAGCTCCTCAAACAATAGACCTTCAGATTAACAACAACCATGGTACGCAGTTATCAGGGGATCAAAATTCAGACTCGCAAGCCGTACAACGGAGTTAAATGGGATTTACAGCGGTGATTAATTGATTGTAAAACAGATTTACACACATTGTAGTGACGGATTACCTGAATAATCTGGAGAACGGAAGCGAGTTTCCTAATCTGGTTAACGATATCGGAGGCATGATCGATAATTGGGCGTGTGATTGATCCGAGTAACAAATCAAACCAAATCAAATCAAACGAGTGATGGCAATACGATGCTTCAGTGAGAATCACCGACTTCAATTTCGTTGATCGGAGTAGAACACACGATGTGAGTTGTGATTTGTGAATGCGAAAGTTTGGTTGTTCTTGGTGA
This sequence comes from Flaveria trinervia, assembly GCA_025506515.1. NCBI lineage: Eukaryota > Viridiplantae > Streptophyta > Magnoliopsida > Asterales > Asteraceae > Flaveria > Flaveria trinervia. Next base: position 7,633,520 of record CM046444.1, on the reverse strand, counting down.
AAAGCTGTCAGCCCATGTTTTGATCTGTTGTTGGACGGCCCAAAAGTATTGCCCCGACTTGATATCGGAGTCCAGTGCAAGCCCACGTTTCAGACCCAAATAGTTGAATGTAAAATGTGGGATTACTTTATTACCCGGTTTGAATTGTCTCGGGTCATAGTTGTAATTAGGGCTGGTAAAACAGATCTTATCGTGTTTAATAGATTAGAGACACACGTATCAAATATGAAAATAATTCGTTTAATTGCCTATATTATTATGCTTGTGAAATAAGAATACGAAATAATGATGTCTAGCGTTTTAATTTTAATTATTTTTAAAAAATGTAAAAGAAAAGTAATATAGTTTTAGTTAATCAGGTTTATTTCCGTTGGTTAAATTACTATTACATTTCTTATGTTAATTTTTTTATCTTTTAAATTACACTAAAAAACAAGTACTTATTTTCCGTTGGTTTACTTTTACATGCAATTATGTCGTGCTCTCACTACATTGCGTAGCCACCCTTCTGGTGCTTATGAATATAAATATTTATTTAAAAATCAATAATAAAATAAGACCTTAAAAGCCCGTGATGTTTTTGTGCTTGTTGTTTTAAGTGTGATACATATGACGGTTGTATAATCATCTACCCCACTTTCTCACTAAGTCAGTAATACATTATGTATGTGTGTTTTATGATATTCTTGCACCTCTTAATGTAAAATTGTTTCGTAAAATAACACATCCCGTGTAATCAAATAATTGCACGCATTACAAAAGCGGCACAATGAGTGAATCATGTAATGAGGACGTTTAGCGTATGACAATTTATTGCAAACAACCCTGCAAATAACTCGCGTCAATAAGTGATGTTAAACACACTAGCGGTCTGGCGGAGCATAGTTAAGACCGGGGGGGAGGCTTTTTTCGTCGGTAGTGTTAAACTTTAGTCCGGTAGTACACTTTTTTGATCTGGTGGTGTATATTTTTATATAAAACTCGAGTCCCCCCTTAACAAACAAATATTTTCGCCCTCTTCTCCTACGAGAGTTTTCAAGCTCCGTCAATGATTAAACACTGGACTAATTGGTGGTTTTCTAACACATTATAATGTGAAACAAATTAAGAGTGCAACTATATCCAAAAACATTTCCAAACATTCAATATATTAAACAACAACATAGTAAAATTAAATATACTCAACTTATTTTGTTTTTCCTATTTAGTATGGCTAAGGATTAGGTTTAGTGAGAAACATTTATAATAACAAAACTTTAAAGATTAAACGTTTGAGTCTCACTTTTAACAAATGTTATGATCTATTATGATTTAGAATTAAAATAGAATATACCAATACGAGTATGTGAATGGTAGTTTTAAAACCTCTAACAATGACAAAACTAATGAAGATAAAAACATACAAAGATGTCTTGAACCAAAAAGATACAAGATAACAGATAACCACTCATGACTTTGATGTCTGGGCTGGGCTCACGTGGCAATCGGATTCATTGACACACAAACAAACAAACACCAAACATAATTCTCAAAATCCCAAATGGCAACAAGAAGCCTTCTTGCACCTTCGGCTATCTCTCACATGACTCACTGCTCCATAAATACCTATTTTGCCAACAACCCACACACTCTTCTCAATCCTATGCTCAAAAGATTGTTGTTTTCTTCTTTAAATTTCACCCATTTTCGCCCTAATTCACCTCTAAAATTTCCCCCAATTTCATTCATATCATCATCATATTTCAATAGACAAATCAGAGTCTTCACCATGGCTGGAAAAGATCAAACCTTTACAACAGCTGCTTCTAGTTCTGATCAAAAGAAGCATACCAATCGTCTTGCTTCAGAACACAGCCCTTATCTTCTTCAACATGCTCATAACCCTGTATGATATATTTTATAGTTTTTAAAAATGTTTTATGATGGTTTCCATTAACGGGTACCTTTTGAATTTAAATTTTGTGTGTTACCTTTTGGTTATCTTACTGGGACTTTGTTTCATTTCAAGGAAGTTTACATGTTTGGATAATCTACCTCTGCTAACTGCAGTTTACAAATTTGGGTACTTGGGTTGTCTGTCAGTCTGTGTGATGATTTATCATTTATCAGTAAATTTGTTGAAGACTCAAGAGCTCTTAATATATATTAATTAGCATTTCTTGATCCACCAATCAAAGTGTTTGCCATATCTTAATACGATAGAGCCCCTTAAAACCTCTAATTCATATCAGCAGTCTCATCACAACCATCTTTGCATCTGAACTCCTTTCTGCCTAACTTGTCTTTGAAGTTAATTTTGCTGATTTCCATTTGTTGGCTATTAGTTCCTTTTGATTTTCAGTTACACGCATTCAAGAAACTATAAAGTTTACATATTTAGAAAGTCCCCTGTGCTATTTGTAGTTCCCTTTCATGGGTTTTCTGAATTCTGACGATGTGTTATTGTGGCATGATTTGTTGGAAATTATAGGAACTAAGAAATCTTTACATATCTTGATGTAAAATAGCTGCATTTTATATGGTTACTTTGGATATTTTGTTATTGTTCAAGATTTTGTTTGAACTCAGGAAATCTAGCTTGTTCTGTGACAAAGTTCTGATATTTATCCCCGTAACTGCTTGTTTTCATCGAGGGCTACTTTGGGTTTTGTATTTTGTTTCATAATGATACTGGGATCTTGTATTGCTTGAAAAGATTTAGTGTTCATTCCAAATTTGAAGGTTAACTGGTATCCATGGGGTGAAGAGGCATTTGAAGAAGCTCGCAAGAGGGACGTGCCCATTTTCTTATCAAGTATGTTGTCTTATGTTCACTACCTTCTCCCCCAATTAAAATTTTATTAATTTCAGCGTCTAACATATAATGCCTTTGATTGTTATATCTTGGAAGTTGGATACAGCACCTGCCACTGGTGAGTCACTTATGCTCTTATAAATTGTTTAACTCTTGCTCCTGTGGCAATATTTATACACTTTTTTCATAATTGACGCAATTTCATAGGAAAATAAGGGTACTGCTTTCCCTGGTATATTCCCTTTATAGTGTAATGTCAACCCAAAAAGGTCCTTTCCCACAGCTCCTAAAACAAATGGTAATAATTCCTTCCTGGTAAGCTTTTAAACTGCATTTAAGCATTTGCCTGTTGATAACCATTACGAAGTAAGTATCACTGATTTTAGTTCACAAGATTACACATTTGAATATTTGACCAACAGTAAAGTATAACCAAGATCTGCAGTGTATATATCTTTTACTATTAGATTCAGTAATATGAAAGGTATTATATATATATATATATATATATATATATATATCTGTGTATGTGTGTGGACTATATGAATTTATATAGTCGGTTTGAACTTTTTTACTAAAGGGAGTATCAGAGTAACTAAGTTGCAGAGTTCCTAGTCCTAGAACAAAAATATATAATGTTGATTGTGATTTGATAAGAGATTCCCTTGCAATAACTTTGTGTATGTTGCTAACTATAGAAAGGCGGTAATTTTTGCTTTTTAAGAAAGTTTATAGAGATTGATATGGCTGATCGTTTAAGTAACTATTGGTTAAGGTGTCATGTGATGGAGGTAGAATCTTTTGAAGACGACGGGGTTGCGAAATTGCTTAATGACTGGTTTGTTAGTATCAAGGTGAGTGATTGAATGCTTAATAATAATGATACTTCATACAAATCCCATTTTTTTCTGCACATTTGGCTCCTAATTACAATTAAGGTAACTGAAGTTTTTTTGAATTTATTTTTCCTTCCAAACAGGTGGATCGAGAAGAACGACCGGATGTAGATAAGGTAAATTAAATTCCCACCAACTTTACCATGACACCCATATTTTGCATGCTTAGGCTCTATTCATCCCCCTCGTGTAACATTTCCATTATGATTTATGAAACTTTTGTTTTATGATTGATGTTGATAAAAAAGAATTTGATATGGGAGTTGGCTATGAGTTTGACCATAATACCCAACTCTTTTGCATGCAATCTGGTTTTACCACATTTTGTTGGCCTATTTTTTATGAGACAAGGATGAATGAAGACATTAACACAGGTCGCCATTTGCAAGAGTTGAAAAGTGCAAATAGTTTCTGGCTTGGGAGTTGCCTAAAATGCAAAATATAAATGATCATGCATATAGTTTTAATCTTTAAGGAAATTGCCTAATATACCAGTCAATAGAGACAAATAGTGGAATCTCATGAGTTTTAGGTAACAATGACAAAGTTAAATACATTGGGAGGAGTGCATGAAATGGAAACACAATTTGCCCATATTTTGGATTCTAGCAACCAACTTGAAGTTAGGTGCGAAACAACGATTTTGGCAACCTAGTTACATTTTATTCCCGAATGTAACTATGAATATTATCTATTTAATGGCAGCAGGTCTGTTTTTTTTGGTTTTGCAAAAATTGTTGGTGCGTCATCTTATTTGTCATTTTAGTAAATAAGTATATGCCATGTGACATTTAATAATTAATTTAAAATAAAATTCAAAATCATTTTTCTAAATTGTAAATAAATGCCTGTTTTATTTTTTATTCACACGTAAGCATGGTTTGCATATGTAGCATGACATCAATTAGTGTCACATCAGCAAATCGTGTAAAATTAGTTAAAATGTGGCTGGTTGCTAAAGTTTATAGTAAATTAGAAGTTGGTTTCCATTTATCTCCTAGCTTAAAGTTGGTTTATAAAATCCCTTAGAAAATCTAAAGTTCATTTCGCAGTTTGCCAATCAATAGATAATTGTAATGTGAAAGTTTTCCAATATTAGAAATGTTCCGCCTTTCATCAGACAACCAAATTGCATGAAAAACGTATTTGTTTTTTGGTTTATAGTTTTCCTACAACTTGATTTTTCCCAGGTTTACATGACCTATGTCCAAGCTCTATATGGTGGTGGAGGATGGCCATTAAGCGTCTTTCTTTCCCCTGATTTGAAGCCTTTGATGGGTGGAACTTATTTCCCCCCTGAAGATAAGTATGGGAGGCCAGGGTTTAAAACCATCCTAAGGTTTGTACCTTTTTTAGTTGTCTACTCAACGTCTTCAATAAAAACAAGGTGCTCTTTGACTTCTTTTAGTTACAAGGAATAGGTTGGAACTAGAAATTATAAATCGTTAAGTCTCAAATATCAAGAAAATCATTGTCTATGGAGAAGAATTTGATGCTGATTTTTTGTGAAAATTTCTTTGTCAATCTTGTGTTTGGAAGTTTATTTTAAGGTAAAAGTTAAAGTTTTTGGTTAGACTTTGACTTTTGGGCATTTGAACTTGAATTATCATGTATTGAGCAACATTCATGTCAAAAAGAAAATATTGATGCTAAATTTACAAGGATATGTTATCAACCTTGGATTTGCATGTGGTCTCTAGAAGTTGAAACTAAATTATGATGATGACCACTGGGTTCTGTGTGCTGTGACCATTTTAACAATTATGTTTTGAGGGACATATCCTATTTGGTATTTTTTTAATGGACAAACCATTCTTCTTGTGAAAAGAAAAGAGCTCGCAATCGTTGTCTTTCTGATAAATTGTGAAAATGTAAATGTGGATGAAGATCTTTCATGGCTTTTGTCGTCTAATATTGCTATTTCTTGCAACCTGTGTGTTTTTTTGCATCTGTGCAAGAATGGTCTTTTTTCAATATTGGAAACACAACGGTTAAAAATGATTATGTTTTTTTTCCTTTCAATTTTGTGGTTGCAAATAGTGAATCTCATGTATTGTTCTTGCAGAAAAGTTAAAGAAGCCTGGGAGAGTAAGAAAGATGTGCTTGTTAAAAGTGGCACATTTGCTATTGAACAATTATCAGAAGCACTGTCTATTAGCAAGTTATCTGACAAACTATCAGAAGAAATTGCTCAGAGCGCATTACACAAATGCACAAAATCTGTAAGTGAACAAGCCTGCTTTGCTTTTGTTGGACTTATGAGGTGGTAGAATGGGCGGGCCATGCAAGTTGAGTAACAGGCTAAAGTAGATAACTTTTTGGTACGGGGAAAATGGTTTGGTATGTTTGGGCTGACCAAAGCATTGACTGTTTAAAAATGATAATATATTAATAATGAGATTATGAAAAGGTCAATTGTTGAAAAAACCATATAGACTTTAAATTCACACATAAGTCACTGGACTTTATTTTGACATGATTAAACCTGTAGTTCTTGAAGGCACTAGGCACACTTAAGGTGCAAAGGGTGAGCCTTAGGCCTAGGTCCAAGGCGCTTAAAAAGCGAGGGAATTTTTCTGCAAGACACATAGTATAAAAATACCAATTCCATTTTTAGGGGTGCTAGACACGTTTTAGGCTTGTTTTGGGTTAGTTTAGGCTGTATTAGGTTGATTTCAGCTTGTTTAGGGCAAGGGTAGTTATTTCAGTCCGGTTCAGATTATTTTTGGCTGGAAAGTGGCCTGAAAATGCGCCTTAGGGCCTGCAAAATGGGGCATTTCAAGCGAGGCAACAAGGCTGCGCTCCCCTAGGGCCTTGGCACGCACCTTGTGAGCTTTTGGAAACATAGATTAAACCCTTGAGACTTTTAAAACTTATAAAAAAGTCCTTTCTTTAAAGTTCAGGGACCCAGTCTTGCAAAAAAACAGGGACCTTTTTGCTATTCTCAAGGAGTTGAGAAGAATTTTTTGTTAAAAGTTAAATCTAAGGGACTTTATTGTTAATTTTTTTAAAAGTTATGGGATCTAATCATGCAAAAACTAAGTCAATGGACTTATATGCATATAGAACGGAAGTCTACATGGCTTTTTTCAACTATATCCCTTATAAGAATGATTTAATTTAGGACGATTTATATACATCAAAAATACACTTCGGATGACTTTTAACTCGTTTTGCTTGTTTCCTTTTTAGCTAAATTTGATTTCCCTTGTTTCTCCCATTGGAGATAAAACCTGACCCTAATCCACCCATTTCTAAGTAAGCTAGTCATTGTATTTATTTATCTTTGTTTCCTTTTTAGCTTGCCGAAAGTTATGATCCAAAATATGGTGGATTTGGCTCAGCTCCCAAGTTTCCTCGCCCATCAGAGCCACAGGCAATGATTTATCAGTCAAAGAAGTTAATGGAATTGGGAAAAACCAGTGAAGCTGAGAAACATCTAAAAATGGTATCATTTAGCTTGCAGTGCATGGCAAGAGGTGGTGTCCATGATCATGTTGGTGGTGGTTTTCACCGTTACAGTGTGGATGAGTGCTGGCATGGTTAGTAATATACACAATATAAAGGGTGTTTATAAGTCTTAGTAATAAGTTTTTATTGTTATGAGAATTGAGAAATGATTATAGATGTATGATTATGATTATTTGGTAGACCATTTGATTATTGCATCTCCAACAGTATAAGCACATTCAAACACTTGCAGCTGATTATGTAGTTGTGATTGATTTCACATGATACGTATCTTTATATACTTTTATGAACATGGCCAATCACTGCTCATAGTTGCACAACTTTTTTTATTAGTCCTGATCAGTATATTTGTTTGTTCTGACTTCTGATTTAGATTTTGATTAGTGATAATTCTTGACAGTTCCACATTTTGAGAAGATGTTATACGATCAGGGTCAACTTGTCAATGTGTATCTAGATGTTTTCTCAATCACAAAAGATGTCTTTTACTCGTGTGTGGCTCGTGATATTCTTGATTATTTGAAGAGAGACATGATTGGACCTAATGGTGAAATCTTTTCTGCTGAGGATGCTGATAGTGCTGAACCTGAAAACCCTACAAAGAAAAAGGAAGGTGCTTTTTACGTGTGGACCACCACCGAGGTGTGTTGATATGTTGACTTTGTTTTCTTTGAGTAACTTTAATGCATTTATACCAATGAAAGTGAATTGACCTTATGACCTATGTTTTAGTGGAATTGAGAAATTCAAATAACGGTCTAGGTGTGTGCATTTGGTTAGAGTAGTACCAAAACCGAATAATATGATATGAAGTAGTGAAACCAATAACAGATTGGTCTAAACCTGTTTGGTCCTCTACTGGACCATGAACCGAATAAATACTTGGGTGTTTCTATTTAATAAATATAACCTAACGAAAATTGTTTCAAATACTTCTTTAGAAAAAAAAAACTAACTAGTCCGGACTGAACCAAGATTTTTTTTCAAATTGAGTTCAACCAAGAAGCAAACTGCAAAAAAAAACACCATCTTGCCAGAATAAAAATCTTTAGTGATGCCTTTATGTTAACAAATTTTGTTTTTGCATAAGATGGTGCAAGTATTATGGCGTTTTTACACGAGAAGATGATTAGTTCTCCATAAAAAGCGAAGTCCAGTGGTTCAGAAAAGTCGATCACCTGCACTTCATATGCTAAGTTTCTACGTTTCAAGCTTGATGATGGTCAGCTTGTTGGCGTATCTAGTCAAAGTGACTGTTTTTATCAGATGCAAAATATAAAGGTTGTTGGGTTAATCTTGATGGGTCAAAACAGGTCATGGAGCTAAGTTAAATATGGGTTTTATTTAGATATTTGGATGGGATATTTGGATGGGTCAAGTCACTAGAAGTTGAATTTAATCACATGTTTTATTAGGTAATTGCTGAGTCAAATTTGTTGAGAGTCCATGGTTGAATAAGTCTTTGTAAACATGATCATGCAGAGGCTACGTGGAGAGTTGGTTGTTGGAGTTTTTATGTGTCTTCGAGTCTATTCAAAGCTTGTAGTATAATAAAAGAGTGAGTTTGAAAGCAGTAAATTACATTCTATTGGTGTGTGTTCTGAGTGTATGTTTGAGGCCTGATCCAACAAAGGTGGCTTTTAACTCTTGGCATTTGTCTGAATTTATTTTTATGTAGATTGAAGACATAGTTGGCGAGCACGCAAGTCTTTTTAAGGAGCATTATTACATCAAAAAATCAGGAAACTGTGATCTTTCTCCTATGAGTGATCCACACAATGAATTTAAAGGGAAAAATGTACTTATCGAAAGGAAAAGTGCCAATGAAATGGCATCAAAACTTGGCATGCCAGTGGAGAATTATCAAGAAATTCTTGGTGTAAGCCGTAAAAAGCTTTTTGATGCAAGATCAAAGCGGCCTAGACCCCATCTAGATGATAAGGTCATATAAGTTTATTTGAAGTTCATCTCTATTTCTTGTATGTGGATGTGGCAAAACAAGGGGCGGGTAATGGATACTTTAAGTGTGCCTCAAAACAGGTCAGGCCATTCGGCTAACACTTTTATCAAATCTTTTGTTTTTTGTATATAAGTAATGTTTTAATATATGATAAGAAAAACTGCAGTGCTAAACTATTAAGACAAGCATTTGAAAACATGATTGGCTACTTATGAGTTTTGACTTTTGACCCATTAAACTGTTTCATTTTTAGTTAATATTCTACATATGGGATGTCTGACCTGTTATGAGTAAGATACAACTTGACCTGCTTCCATATAAATAGGTTCTCTTGTCATTTTTGCTATGCAGGTCATCGTATCTTGGAACGGACTTGCAATTTCATCATTTGCCAGAGCATCTAAAATCCTCAAGACTGAGCCTGATGACTTAAAATCATACTTTCCTGTTGCTGGAACTAACGTAAGATTGAATCTTCATAAAAAGATTAAATCTTTACTCCAATGATGAACTATTAGACACCCTGATCTTGAATTGGAATATTTCTTTTATTCAGCCAGGGGAATACATGGAAGCTGCAAAGAAAGCATTGAATTTCATAAAGGAAAATCTTTACAACCCACAATCTGGAAGGCTGCAACACAGTTTCAGAAATGGGCCTTCAAAAGCTCCTGGATTCTTGGATGATTATGCATTTTTAATATCAGGGTTACTTGATGTATATGAGCATGGTGGAGAAATTTCTTGGTTGTCTTGGGCAGTTGAACTTCAAGAAACACAAGTATTTGAGCTCTTGAAACCTTCTAGTTACTTTTTAATGTTTTGGGGATCAGTATTATAAGTTTTAAACTTTTTTATGGATATTTAGGATGAGGTGTTTCTTGATAAAACTGGAGGTGGTTATTTTAATACGACAGGAGAAGATGAATCGGTTCTTCTTCGTGTCAAAGAAGATCATGATGGGGCTGAACCCTCGGGCAACTCGGTTTCAGCAATTAATCTTGCAAGGCTTGCATCTATGTTCACAGGCACGAGATCTGATTGTTATAGACAAAATGCAGAGCACCTTCTGGTTTGATTCTTTTACTTTTGAGTCAAATTTATTTTAGTAGTTGTGGGCATTTTGAAAGTGTCTGTGAGGGGTGGGGACTTCAAAACGTTTATGTGAAAACGAGTTAATTGGGATGTAGTTTGATTCTAATGGGTCAAAATAGGTCAAATCTTGAACTCCATTGAAAGAGAGATGGGTTGAGGTGGTTAATGACTTAATGTGGCCCATGACAATATGAAATAATCATTTATGAAATACAACCTCCTTAGTTGTTCTATAAAAAAATTAAATCACTCTTGTAATATTTGCTTCAATAACCATGTTTGATAAATATTTTTCATAAAATAGAAAAGTAGACAAAAAAGTGTTATGAGCCACCCTAAAATTTTTCTGCTTTGACCTGAACTCATCTCGACTTGTTACCCAACCGACCATTTTTTGTTTTAGGCGGTCTTTGAGAAGAGGTTGAAAGAAGCACCGGTGGCGGTTCCACTAATGTGTTGTGCAGCCGATATGCTTGCTATTCCCTCAAAGAAACAAGTCGTCTTGGTGGGGAAGAAGTCATCTCCCAAGATGGAGCACATGCTTGTATCAGCTCATGCATCATATGATCCCAACAAAATTGTAAGTCAATGTCTTTGATTTTGACTCTTAAGGTCAAAAATGTTATTTAGTAAACAAAAAATCCCTAATCAGTTATTGCTTCTGGTTAAATCAGGTGATACACATAGACCCGAACGATGAAGAAGAGATGGAATTCTGGAAGGAGGAGAACCCAAATGTTGCTGCAATGGCAAAGAGCAACTTCGTAACTGATAGTGTGGTGGCTCTCGTGTGTCGGGATTTCGCGTGTAAAGCTCCGGTTACGGATCCCAAGTCTCTTGAAGCTTTGCTTTTGTCGGGGAAAGCTTAGATGGAGAGTGTAGTGGCTAGCCACATGGTCCGCGTGTATGTTGACATGGTGTGTAAATGTGTTATGGCTACAAGAACTAACCATGGTAGATATATAGTTGTGTAAAATCATTATCTTATCAACATCTTGAATACTATGTAATAATGTTTCCCCTTTTTTTTCGTATAGATTCAGCCTCTGTTTTTATATTTTGATCAATAAGTGTTTTAAAATAAGTATTTGAAGTTTGTATTCGCCCATTTCAAACGTTTAACAAGTATAGGTTAGACTTATTGTGATCTATCTTGATCGAGTTTGGCGACAATGCATCGGAGAGGGCGTTTTTGTGTGTTACGATATTTATTTCATCTTTCTTGCATTTACTTTCGAGACATTTTTAGATGTGTATCACCTACATCTCATCATCACCAATATTGAAGCCTTCGTGTGATGCCACTAGGTTTACGACTAAAGACAGACATTGTACGTGACCTTAGCCCACCTTAGTTGACCTTATGTTAACTTACCTCGCCTAAGATGGACGATACACGACCTTACCTTGCATTACATGGCCTTCCTTTTGCTTTATATCACCTTGCGTAAGAGATGTGTTACCTCACTTCATGGTTACCAGGAACAAGTGGTTTGGCGTAGGTTGCCTATGTCAAAGGCGAGTCATAGCGTGTTAAGTACCCACATTGATGACCACGGAAGTCTTTCCTTTAATGCATAAAATACAATGGGCTAGCATGGTTGTTGCTCTCACAACTACTAGATTACTAGAGTTGTATTTAATTACATGGTTTTGTTTTATATGCATGCTTGACTTACATAGAATGCCAACTTGGACGTCTGAGTTGTTATGGATTTCTGCCGTCAGGTTACCTTTTAGCGAGTTTTTTGTGTTGTAACTAAGATCTAAGCTTAGAGATTCTTGGGAATGTTGGGTGCAACTTGACTTAACAATAAAACCCAATTGAACTCAACTGTAGCAATAATGTGAAGTTGCTAGGATAATTATGATCATTATTTTGACTAATATACGCAATGAAGGGGTAACACCGCACATTGGTCTGTGTCTTAGTCACAACGATGTATATAAGTAACATAACTACACGTGCACATTTACTAAATTAACTATGTTGGCCAAATAGCTAAAGATATTGATGGGGAAAAAACCAAAGCACGTAAACGCATCAAGTATGCTCGCAAGCATTTAATGATCTGAGGGTTGACGTAGTGAACCGGAGAATGGAAACGTCACGTCACGAATCATCGTAGGAGTTATGATATAGATGTCACAACTTAACCCTTAGCACCACTCTAGGAGAACAAAATGAACAACATTTGTTTACACCTTTTTCGTGTGCTCATAAAAAAAGCCTAGCAACACGGTTTATGAATCCATCCATGTTACAACAATCCAAAAACATCAGAAAGTACAAATATATCATCTCATCTTTCAACAGGAGATGACGTTCAATACTATTTCAACCACGTAGTAATTAGTTCACATGCATTTGACTTGCAAATGTATACTTATCGAATAACCTTATTTATTTTTACGTTGAAGTCTGCTCACAAAATTATTACTTTATCAACATATAACCGATGGACTAGTCGGTTCGAGCACTCATTAAGTAGCAACTAGAGATCCGAAGTCTAAATATCTATTTTAATAACACAACATTGAGTAATTTAATGAAAGAATAAACTTTAGCATATGTCCACTTAAGTGACACGTGATGACGACAGTGATTTTAAACAACAAAATAATGTGTTAATGTATATCTTATATCGTATGTAATGTCTAATTGTGATTTCTGCTAGAATTAAACACATCATAATATTCAAAAGATTATAATACATAAGACATAAGCTAGTCTAAGGGGTTGTTTGCTTCGTCTGGCCGAGATTCTAACCACTGACTGGCTGACCTTTTGCTATTTACCGACCACGCGACTAACCCAGTCCCAAACTTCAGACCGCGAAATTTTTCTTAGCATCACTGACCACGTCTTTCTCCCCTCTAACCATCGATCTGCACATACTGATTTCCTCCCCTTTACCATTTCCTCTTCATATGTCGCCCTCCCTCTGCCACCCTCCTCCCATCAGCAGCCCTTTATCCGTCGCCCTCCTCCACTCTCCCTCCACCAATCACCCTCCTCCATTCTCCCTCCACCAGTCGGCCTCTTTCGTCTCTTTCGTCGCCTTCCTGTTCAAAGTATATTCTAATTTTAACTTTTGTTTTGAAGTTGTAATATTGTTCTTGTTTTGAATTTTTGCTATCTTGAAAGTGATTGATTTTAGTTATAGTTCTTGAAATCAGATTTCATTATAGTTGTATGATTTTAGTCTATAAATTTTGTTCTAGTTCTTGAAGAGCAATATTGTTATTTTTATTTTTTTGGCTATCTTAGCTATTTAAAAAAAACTAGTGGGTGACCCGTGCGTTGCTACGGAAGTATTAGAATTTCTATGTACCCTATTGTTTCAAACAAATTTTAAGTCAAAATGTAGACGCAAATAAAAATAAAACTTGATAGACATGGTAACTTTTTTACAACTTGATTATATATGAAAACAAGAGTAAAAATTTTACAACTTATATATATAAATCCCATTAATAGATGTGTTAAATTTAATCCATTTACTTTTCATTTGATTTTATGTAGCAATTTAGACCTGTAGTTTTCATCAGTAGTCTCGTAATGCTTTAATACCAATCACATTTCACCACCTGAACCTTGCATACATATAACTCAATTGAGGGAGCTACAGAAATACAAAGTTTGTATAGGTTAAACAAAGTTATTTGGTATTAGACAACCTAGGCTTTAATAGTTATATAAAAAACAAAGAGCTGAAGTAAATTATTATGTACTTATAAAATGCATAATTTCATAAGAAAGTTGTCTCACCATCTTATTATTGGTAAGTTATGTTATGAGCACACCGAGTACAAATACTTGGTTTTTCTCATAGTGCTTAATACCAACTATATGTTCTTTGATAGTTATATTGTATACCGTGGTTTCGTTTTCTTTAGTTGGTACCACACAACATCATACTCATCATCTGCATTAAAAAGATTCATAGCATCTTTTAATAACCTATAATAATCATATGATGTACTTAAGAAGAGTCTTCCAATTAATAATTATACGGAAAACATAGTAAAATTGTCTCGCCATCTTCCCCATGGGATAGACTCAAAAAGTTTTAGATTACTTGTTCAGATTTAGAATAAAAAAAGATTAAATATGCAATTCTAATTCTCAAACACCCACTTTAGTTGCAAAAACTTCAAATGTTCATAGCAATAGATGCATGTGTCATAAAAGTACGAAATGCACATCATATTAACAATGAAATCAATAAAAACAACATTATCTCCGTAAACAATTGATGTTGAAGGATTAAAAATTCAGAATTAACCACAAGAACATAGAAAAATCAATTTTTATAAAAAATCCTCACACTGCTCAAACCGGTTTGAAGCGGTTTAAAAACCGGTTTAAAAAAACAGTTCTTATACTGGTTTAATAGGTTTTTTAATTTGAAACTGGTTTACAAACCGAGTTTTGGTGCCAAGTTATTTGGTTTTTTTGTCAAACTGGTTTTTTTGTACACCTCTAGTGTTAACAAAAAGAGATGAGTGATGAAAGATTGCTCAACTTAAATGGCTAAACTTCATTAATGGAATTTGCTTCTCATGGCAAGAATAAAAGAACATTGGTTATGTTGTATTAACTATTATTATAAATGATTATTACATAGTAAAGGGTAAATATTATTAAAAGATATAATACCTTGTTCATCTTACACTCTTCTTCTATGCTGTAATTTTTTTTCTTGTGATTGTTTATCCAAAGACAAAAATAAGACTTGTTAATCAAGACAAATTAAGTGAAAAGACACTTGATATTTTCTGACTATTGTTACCTTCGTATATTACTATAACTATTCTAATTTAAAGGTTTGGTCGGTGGTGGTTTTTCCCTTTTTTTGTGTTTAAAATTTTCTTTTGTTTATTTTGTTTGTGTTTTATTATTTTTTCTTTTTTTGTTTGTGTTTTAATATGGTTTGTTTGGGTGTGGGTTCGAGATTTTGGGGTGGGGTTTTTTGTGGGTTTTTTGTATCTAGACACGTGTCTTTGGTTTGTAGGGTTCGTTGACGTTGTCTTTCTCCGGGTTCATGCTTTATTTCTTTCGTTATCGATACCCTAACGTTTCTCGCTATTAAGGTTTGGGTTTTCCTTTTGTTTGCTCTTTTGAAAATGTCCGCGCGTTGCGGCGGTATGGTTGTTGCATGATTTTTTGGAAATTCGATTTTAGTCAGTATCGGCTCGGTGTATTATGACGTAAATTAAAAAATCAAAATATAATTATTGAAAAAATTGAATAAAAGAAAACAATTACGTATATTACAAAAGTCTTTAAGACAATTATATTATCCCAACAAGAATAGTGAAAGCATGGGTGATATTTATGGTCGGAAATCACTTATTACCTAAATTTTACGGGGGTTTATTTTATGAATGTATGTTAGAGTTTTATGATCATCGGAGTCAATTTTTTGTGGTGATTTGCATATACCGAAGAAAGTTAATGGAAAAATTATCACCACAAATTACCATTTTGATTGTTATTGGGTTTTTAACAACGGATAAAGAAAAATGGAAGAGAGATTAGTGTTCAATCACAATATATAAACAACATTGAAAGTAAATGACTATTTTGTTTGACCACGTGTATATGTTTTAGTATTTGTATTATAAGCAATCATATATTATACTTTATTGTAAGGGCATAAATAAAATAAAATAATTAATTTTTTGAAATTTAAGCATTAATTTTCATATGAGTATCTTAATCTATATGTAAAATTATCATTCTATCATCCTTTCATTTTTATTATAAAAGATATAGAGAAATATTAAACTTATAATAATATGCCTCTAGAAAAATATTAGTATTATAGTTATTATAGATATGAAGATTTATATAAGTTATATATTTAAATATTTAAATAAAATAATATACTTAATTAAAATATTATTTAGTTATAAAAATATAATTAGTAATTATAAATTTAAATGTCAATTTATGGTATCATAAATAAAATAAAATTTAATGAAGTGAATTAAATAATATTATATTATTAAAATAATATATTAATAATGTTTATTAAATAAATGAAAGAGACAAGAGCAAAAATGTCAAGTTTTATTAAATTTAATGGATAAATTTATCATATTACCCTTAAAGTGTCTTAAAATTTTAATCAAATCCCTATTCTACTTCTCTTATTGTATTTTTAATAAAATTACATCTCAATCCAAAAAGATGTATTATATAATAGTATAAATATAATAAATTTAGTGTGTTTTAGTAAACACATTGTAATATTCAAAAGATTAAAATTTTAAAATCCAGATCAATACGAAGGGATTAAAAGTGAATCATTCTTGATACCGAGTAAATTAGGAAGTGATTTAGTTTTACGAATAAATAGATTTGACGTAAAAACACACCCACCGTTAAAAGTTAAAAACCCAATCCCCCTTTTTTACTGGTCCACGTGTAAATCATGGCGTCAAAATCCTCTGAATCATTTTTCTTGATTTTCGCAATAAACCCTCGTTTATGGATGTCTTCTTCTACGATTCTCTACTCAACACACTCCAATTTGTCTTCTGTAGCTTCTAGGTTTCTGCAAATTCATTCATGGTGGGAAGAAGGAAGCCTCTCATACTTTCTTCAACGAAATCACTTCTCAATTCCGTACTCATTCGCCAATTAAAGAACACACAAACGGAATCGATGGTGCTCCGATTAACAAACACTCCGTCGGCGACGGCGACGGCGACGGAGACGGAGACGGAGGTGGTGCACCGACGGTGTTGCATCTGCGTGCTGGTATTCTCCGATTACCGGAGGAAAAGTTAGGTGTATCGCGCCAGAAGAGGATTTCGCTCGATGAAGCTGCGTTGATTGGACTATCTACTTCGGTTCTCAAAAGGCTCTCGATTACCTCGGGTTCATTGGTAATCTAATCACTCTCTCATATGCAATTGTTCCAAAAGTTTTCGTTATTGGTTTGTTTTTGCATTTTGTGCATCGTACTCTTTAAGGTGGAAGTTAGTGTTCTATTCTAGATTTCTAGGTATAGCTTTTAGTTGAGTTGAGTTGTGTTGTGTTGTATGCTTCAGTGGTACTTCAGATAGTTTTAGCTTTAAGTATGTACGCTGTTGCCTGTTCATAAGGCTTTCGTCAGACATCTTGTTTATGAACTTGTTATTATGGTGTTGCTTTTAAGTTCTGAAGAACTGTTTCTGTAGTTATTATTGCCGTATTGGTGTCTCCTATTTACTTCTTGCGTGATGTTTAGTGTAATGTTTCTTTCAGGTGACTGTAAAAAATGCAGATTCCCAGATACAAAAAATTAGTCAAATTGTGGCTCTTGATCCTCCCGGTGTTCATGATGTTTCGTCAAGCAATGAATCGTTGGCGTTCGATTCTTCAGATGCGATGGTTGTATTTCCTTCGGTTACTTTCCCTCTGATTCACCACGTCCCTTTAGCTTCTGAAGTTGCATACGTGTCTCCTCTTTTAGCATTTAATCTTGGTCTGCATACCTCATGCTTGAAAGTGCTTCTTCATCATGGAGAAGAGAAACTGAGTTCTCTGTTTGAAGTAAAAGGGGAGACTCAATCTAATATTGAAGCAAATGGAGGCTTCTCTGTTAATCTAGATATTAAACCTTTGACAAAATTACCAAGGTACGCCTCACATTTAAGGGTATCATTTGTAAAAATACCTGAATGTGGTACCATTGAATCTCTTAAAGGGAATTCTTCTATTGAAGCTGAAGATCGTCAACAAAAGATTGATATTGCCTTAAATGAGTACTTCGCTATAGATAGATATCTTTCTAGAGGTGATATTTTCAGTATATGCATCAATTGGAATTGCAAATCCTCTATGTGCATTGCCTGTAGCCAAAACAATCGAAACTCAAGCGACACCAACCTATACTTTAAGGTATTCTGTTTCACTGTTGCATATCTGGTTGAGATGCTTACTAATATCTTTAGCATGTCCATAGGTGGTCGCAGCAGAACCGTCAGATGAACCCATTCTTAGAATCAATCGCACAGAAACAGCCCTTGTGCTTGCTGCAAGTACTCCATCTGCTGTTCCACCAAATCTTCTACTAAATAAGAGAAAAGGTTTTCCACCTTTACATCAAGACACGATAAAAACACTAGCCTCCATTATTACTCCAACTTTATGCCCTTCTGCACTCTCATCAAAATTCAGAGTTGCTGTTCTATTGTTTGGTTTACCTGGTGGGTTACTTTTGGGACTTTGCCAATATTAGTAATTGTAGTGCTGCTTAAACTTGATCTAATGTCATCCATTGACATTGCTGATGACATTTATTTTTTCAGGGTGTGGGAAGAGGACTGTGGTGAAACATGTTGCTTGTGAACTTGGGTTGCATGTGGTTGAATACAGTTGTCATGATTTAGTTGCATCTTCTGAGAAGAAAACTTCTGCCATGTTGGCTCAAGCTTTCATTGCAGCGCGTAGGTATTTTTCATCATTATGATATGTATTTTGCTAGCTTCTATCTTGGATTATTGTAGTTATATGTTTTAAGCTAGTAATTCAGGTCATATTGCAACATGCCAACATACTATTTTGTCTATATGTATACCTGATTTGGTATCATTGCAGATACTCGCCAACAGTTCTTTTACTCCGCAATTTTGATGCTTTTAGCAATTTGGGCTCCAATGATGGTTCATCAAATGATCAAATCGGTGTGAATTCTGAAGTTGCATCTGTCATCAGGGAGTTCACTGAGCCATTCAGCCAGAACGAAGATGATTATGAAGATGAAGAAGAAGCAGAGGTTGATTTTTCAACATGATTGCTTTTCATTACCCTTTTTGATCATCCATCCATTACTATAAATCTCATTTGTAGTTCAGTAATGAATCAAAGATGAAAATTCCTGTGGAGATGAACAGTGCTCACTGTTTTACTTTCCTCATGCAGCATATGAACAGCACTCGTGCCATAAATACTCATCCAGTACTGCTCATTGCAGCTGCTGATAATTCTGAAGGATTGCCACCTACAATTAGGCGTTGTTTCAGTCATGAAATGAAGATGGGACCTTTGACTGAAGAACAAAGAGTTGAAATGCTATCTCAATCACTTCAACGTATCCCTGAACTGCTTCCAGATGTAAGTGAGATTTTTTAATCTATTTCTGCTTACAGGGTCTAGAATTTATAAATATATGCGTTTGTCTTAATTTCTTATGGGACACGATTATTGCTCTAGACGTCTCGCGAGGATCTTGCAAAAGATATGGTTGGACAGACATCTGGTTTCATGCCAAGGGATATTAGGGCTCTAATTGCTGATGCTAGTTCAAGTTTGGTTCCTATTAATGGAATTAGCTTTGAGAAAAATGAGCACCAAAAATTGGGTGAAAGCAGTTCACATGAGCCTAAACCACCAAAGGATATTCAGCCTCATGGCAAAGAATTTATGAGCAAAGCTTTGGAGCGATCAAAGAAAAGGAATGCCTCTGCTCTAGGGACCCCCAAGGTTGTACTAAACTGATAGTGTTGCTCTGTGTTTCGTAGAGGTGGCAGGATGGGCAGACCAAACGGTTGGTGTTGGGTCAAAACGGGTTTTTGGTTAAAACATGCCACCTTGTAGTATAGGTCACTGGGCGGAGTGGCTGACCCATAAATACTCTTTTGTTTGTGGTTTGAAGTTCTATATTATATATTATATTTTGAATATGATCAATTAAATAAAATAACTACAATAAGATACCAAACCTTTGGCTGAAGTGATTTAGGAGGTTTATGACTTTGGGGAACTTTCAACTCATTTGACCCATTTGAACTGTTTCAGATAACAACCCAATAGACCCATTAATAAGTAAGTGGGTTGGAATTGCCTGCCTTTTTTTTGTTAAATTGTGTAGCCACTCATAGTGTTTGGTTGTAGGTCCCAAATGTCAAATGGGAGGATGTTGGTGGACTAGAAGATGTGAAAAAATCTATTCTAGATACAGTTCAGGTATGTGTTTGATGTTAGCTTAGAAATCCATGGTTCATTTGACATTTTACACTCATATTTTCTTCCATATGTTTTCTGCACTTTTTCTCCCGCTATGCTCTTGCACTTGTTTCTCTCACTGGTGTAGAAAACTTTCAAGACAAAGTAAATTCACTATTAAAAGTGTTCATATCATTTGGCATACTGCTTTACAGCTCCCCCTTCTGCATAAGGATTTGTTTTCATCTGGGCTACGTAAGCGCTCTGGTGTTCTTCTTTATGGTCCTCCTGGTACCGGGAAGGTATACCATATCATTTAAATTTCTTAATGATTCTCAGCATATTGATTGTATTGCTAAATTCATCTGCTATAATTAATTTATACAATATGTGGCTTTCATAGACTTTGCTGGCAAAAGCTGTTGCAACCGAATGTTCTCTTAATTTTCTAAGTGTTAAAGGGCCTGAATTGATCAACATGTACATAGGAGAATCAGAGAAAAATGTAAGAGACATATTTCAGAAGGTGAGTTGTCATATCCTTTCCTATCCAGTCCGTTGTGCTATCATTCTTTTTTGGGTGTTAAAATGTTTGCAACATGAGAATGTGCTGCTTTACAGGCCGAGCAGCCCGCCCATGTGTCATCTTCTTTGATGAGCTGGATTCTCTAGCTCCTGCCCGAGGTGCTTCCGGTGATTCTGGGGGAGTTATGGATCGTGTGGTTTCTCAGGTATCATTTTTTAATATTCATTAGAGGTGCAATATTAAAGAGTAGCTAAAAGGAGAACAGGTTAAAATACAGTCTGCCAAAGTAAATTCTAAACACATGCAATATCAGGAACTGTTTTATTTAAAGATTCAGACTATTGCTGCAAGACTGCTATATTTGTCATCATATTTAACCCAATAATTACTTACAAAAAAGTAAAAGTTGACACAAACACTTTGTGGTTCAACACAAACACTTTGTGGTTCAACACAAACCCGACCCTGTATTGACCAGCCTTTACCTGCCACCTCTGATATTCATTTTTTTTGGTGAATGCTTACTTCAGTTTTGTGGTAACAGATGCTTGCAGAAATTGACGGCCTAAATGACTCTTCCCAAGTATGCCAATTTATAATTTGTTGTTTTCTTATTGTTTATATTGTTTTTATGTTGTGTTTTACTAAATTTTTACATCTGTATTTTTAGGATTTATTTATAATTGGAGCAAGCAACAGACCAGATCTTATAGATGCAGCACTTCTAAGACCTGGCCGGTTTGATAAGCTACTTTATGTTGGAGTCACGACAGACCCGTCTTATAGGGAGAGGTAATGAAAGTGGCTACATGAGTAAATTTCACATGGATGCCTTCTAAAATAGAAACATCTGCTATGTGATGATATATAACCATAGGTGTATGATTACAGTTCAGGAAATGAATTTATGAAGAAAAAGTGTGTTTGATGCTCATTATCTGGTTTTTCTGACTTTAAGTTGCAATAAAAAGGAAATACACTCAAGCAACTCATTATTTGATAATTGACAAGTTACAACTACAAACAGTGGAAGCATTATTGAACTTCAAAAAATAATCACACTTTTAAAACGCACATTCAGATGCCCCAATTATCATATGGTTTGTAAGTTCTACTAAACTTATGGTAGTTGTTAGAATTCTTGTTTATGAATTGAGCAATATATTCATACAAAAAAAGGCTAGACATCATAATTCAACATACAACCTTCATGAGATTGGGGAGTATTGCCTAGTTATTCTAATGCTTCACAATTTTCTTTAATTTTGTAGGGTATTAAAAGCACTGACCCGTAAATTTAAATTACACGAAGACGTATCTCTTTATTCAATCGCAAAGAAATGTCCCCCAAACTTTACTGGTGCAGACATGTATGCTTTGTGTGCAGACGCTTGGTTCCATGCTGCAAAGCGTAAGGTTAGAATAATCACCTATATTTTAGTTTCTGTCATGTCAAGTATATAGCTAAATTTCCTAATTGTTAATCGTTATAGGTTTTAGCCGCTGATGCAGATCCAACTAACATGAAGGATGAAGTTGATTCTGTGGTTGTTGAATATGAAGATTTTGTGACAGTAAGTTAATTAAAAAATATGTCATCAATATAGACAGATTTCATATCTTAGATACCTCTTAATAGTTAAAAAGAAAAAGACTTCATGTCATACAAAACTAATGTTACTAATAATATTCGGGTTTGATAACGAGTCAAAACAGGTTCCATTGAAATGTGTCTTTTTATTACTTGTCAAAACACTGGTTGGGCTGGGTTGACCCAAATCCCTTTTGTGTTCCAGCTTTATCTTAACAACAATATTTTGAATTCATAGATAAAAATATGTAGGAAGTTGTATGCATTAGAGCATATGGTTACACTTGGTTGACTTATAGTTGAGTTAGTTAGGTGACTTGTACAGTAGCTACTTTTGGTTGTACATTTCTGCTAGTTTCTTCTTTCGAGTCTCCTGTATATATATCAGGAGAGCTTTGTATTGTACCACAGTTTTTGCATATACACATATGAGTTCACTCTTACATACCTCAAATCATAATAGTATGCATTAAGAATAGACTTCGGATGGCTTTCGACCCATTTCACCCGTTCCTACTTTTGTTAACATACTTAATCCGACCCATTTAAGAACATGCATAACCCAAATCAACGCGTGGGGATGAATTGGACGCTTGTAATATTCAGTAATTATTGCTAATAAGTAATAATTAAATATGTAAAATTTCTTTTACTTTTGTGATGTTAAAAAGTTTTCTAATGGTTTTGCAGGTATTGAGAGAGCTCTCTCCCTCACTCTCTCTAGCAGAGCTTAAAAAATATGAGATGCTGCGAGATCAATTTGAAGGAGCTTCTTCAAAATAACTTTTATATTGCAAACAAATCATTTTCTTTGTAAATTGCATGACTGAATTATTATTAATAAAATATGAAAGTGTAAATATATCAACAAACAATTTTAGACTCCTTTGTATTTATTTATTGATAGTACATTTGGTTATTATCATCTTTTAAAGGACTAAAGACTTCATTTCTCTTTTCAACGACTACTGATAGAATAAGACAGTTTCTATATTAATATTAAAATTCAACAAGAACATAAATAAAAGTAATGACATTGCATAGTCTATTGCTATATTAATAGCAACATTTATATTTTTCGAATGCTTTCTATTTATTGATGATTTAGTTGGTTGTTATTATCCTTTAAAGTTTAAACGAATCAATGACATCGAATTTATTTGTCTTGCATGACTATTGATTGATAAAATAAAATTTTATTATTCTTTAGATTTTGATGCAGAAAGAAAATAACTAAAATAAATAGTCGAAGTCATTTGTCTTTTATCACCAATGTTTGTCTATCCAAAATGTTTGTCTATCCATATGACGTCACATAACAATTATTCTTTACTCATTCATGCTTATTTAGCATAAAAACATATTTACTAAATGGTCGTTATTTTAAAAGCATTTATCAAACTACTTTTTTCTAACTAATTGCCATACTTTCCTTTATTCTTTTTTATATTTTCAGTTAATTCATCATAGCTTAACTCACCTTTTTATTTTTCAACCAAACCCATGCTTCTTTTTTATTAAATTTTTTTATCAACCCATTATACTCAATTTTACCTATTTAGTTTATATAAATGAAGTAGTGTAAAGAGATCAATAATGTTTACGTTGTCATTTAATACATAATAAAACAAATTAAGATAATTTTTCAAATTATTATGCCCAGTGACGGGGATTGGCCTACTTTATAAAGGGCGAGAGCGAAAGTAAATTATTTTAAGGGAGGCGAACTCTATAAATATAAAAAGAATACACTAATTTTATTAAGGGCGAGAGCAAAAGTAAATTATTTTAAGGGGTGTGAACTTTATAAATATAAAAAATACATTATAGGACCGAAAATTTACACTACTAGAATAAAAATTAACATTATTGACAAAAAAAGAGGGGGCCGGGGGGCCCTCCGGCCCTCACTTAGCTTCACCTATGCATATGCCACATGTCATTGTTTATATATAACAATCAGTGATGAATCTGATTACATAAAAATCACTCACACTAACTTGAGTAAAAACTCATATAATTGTTATCTTTATGATTATTTCTATAACCAGGTTATTTGTTATAGTAAAATAACTAGTTTTCATATAATCTACATAAATCTCACAATTACGTAAATACTAAAAATTTCTTACATATATATAAATTATTAAACTTTGTACAAATTCTTAAAATTATACAAAGGTTTATAAACGTTCACAATATTTTAAAATTTTCATAAATTCTATAATTATTTAAACATAACTAAAAATAGAAAAAGGAGAAAGGGAAATGAAAAGAATAAACTTTTTTAACAGGAATACAACATTTTGAGCCTGTAGTAATACTAAAATACATTTTACTAGGTTTGAACTTAAACATTGTTTTAAAAATATCTGTTTTTTATCATTAGCCTACCAACACACGTAATAAAAAAATTTAGAAATTATCAAATTGCCAATTCAATCATAAATATATTGATGCATGCAACATATTCAATTATTTTAATATACTTAAGTTATTATTAGATAAATAATTTCCATAAATATATCAGAAGAACAACAAAAGCATATATTAAAAATTAGAGTAAATTACAAATTGTGTCTTTTAATAATATACAAAATTACATGATATGTTCTTTAGTTTTAATAATTACATCTAATGTCTTTTTTTATAAAAAAAATATGCATACCTATTGTCTTTTACACTAACTTTCTTTTTTAAATACACAGTTAACTCAATTATGTATCTCTTACATGAGGTGTGTTTTTGTCATTTTCATTTCATATCTAATATATTAAACAAATAAAAATTAATTAGTTTATATGAAAAATAAAATTAAAAGATATTGGAGGTGAAATCATTCACTCATAATATTTACCAAAGTAAGAAATCTAAAAGGCCGTTTGGCAATTTTTGAATGAATAAGTGTTGACCAATAAGAGGTCCGACCATTAAGTGTTGAACCATTAAGAGCTCTAAATCATTAATAGCTAATATATCGTTTAACTATTAAAATGCAAATGTCTGACTAATTCAGATAAGAGGTCTTAACCATTCAGCATTAAACCCTTTAACCATTCAGCACTAGTATAATGCTTAACTATTCAGAGACAAATATCTGAACCATTCAGACATCTGCTTGCGAAACAAACAGTCTGAACCATTAAGTGTTGAACCATTCATATATCTGAACCATTAAGAGGCTGATTAAGAGGTTGCCAAACAACCCCTAAGTCACAAATCATTTACAAGGTCATGAAATCAACAATAAACGCAAAAAAATACGCGTAAATACTTTATAAACTACTCACACCAACAAATAATGAAATATCAACAAGGGGTTTCAACGGCGCGTGAGATGTTGTAAGTGGTAAAAGTGACTGGTATTGAGCTATCAAGTAAAGAGAGATGATAGATTTAATGTTATTGAACGTAAGAGGAACGCGGGTTCACTGAGTCACCCAACGGTCTGATATCTTTTAATTTTATTTTTCATATATAATAATTAATTTTTTATTTGTTTAATATATTAGATGTGAAAAGAAAATAACAAAAATACACCTCATGTGAAAGATACATAAGTGAGTTAACTATACATTTAACTGAATGTTAGTATAAATAACAATATGTGTGCACATATTAAAAAAAAAACATTGAATATAATTATTAAAACTAAATGACATACCATCTAATTTCATGTATTAATAAATAATATAATTTGTATTTACTCAAAAAATTAATATACGCATAAATGCGTGTGAGTGTGATGTCAACGTTTTTCTTTGGATATGCTTGCAAAAACATTTCATTGGCTATTTTAGCTAGACAAATCTTGTCATAGAAATCACTAAGGAATTATAGAATTACGAAAATGACTACACCGCACATCTTAAAATAGTTGGAATAGATAAATATCGAAGTCATAGCTTTAAAAAAATTTATTTTTAAAAATATACCAGAGGTTTACGTAAAAAAATATCTTCTTTTTTATTGAAAATATATTGTAGTTACTTGTAACTCTTGTGTAATTTAGTAGAATTTTATCTTAAATTCAACACATAACTTTTGATATATTTGTTATTGATTTAAGAAGAAAACGTATTGCAGTTAATGTAAAAATATAAAAAATAAATATAAATATGTAGTCTAGTGGTATTGATAGCAATTTCTTATAAAATTATAAGTTTAAATTATTACAAACGTAAAGTTATACGGTATTATAAGTAAAAAAATAATGTTTAAAAAAAGAGTTAATTACACAAATGGTCCCTGTGGTTTATTGAAAATAACAGATTTTGGTACTAAGGGTTTTTTATAACAAGTATGTGTATTGTGTTTTCAATTTGTAACGAGTTAAGGTATTAACATTAACAGACGTTAAGTTTACAGTTAAATCTAAGGGCATTTATGTACTTTTACCTTACAAGGACTATTCATGCCATTAAAACATAAAAAGGACTGGTTTTGTAACTTTATATATACATATAAATATACATATTTAAATGCATAGAGACACACACACACCCACACTTCTTATGTTCTGAACACCACCACCACCGAACACCATCCCTGCCGCCCTCACCGTCGGAGACCATCCCCGCCGCCCCCACCGCCTACGACCATCCTCGCCGCCCCCACCACCTGCAACCAGCCCCGCCGCTCTCATTGTCGCGACCTACCCCGCTGCCTGCGACCTACCCCGCCGCCCCGACCACCGGCGACCATCCCTGCTGCCCCCACCGCTGGCGACGAACCACTACTGGCCCCCAACACCACTAAGCAATGGACACCCGTCGGAAGTAACCCCTGCTAGCCCCCATATCATCACTATCAACGCATCATCACCACCACCACCACATCACCACCACCACCGCATCACCACCACCACCATCGCATCATGACCATCACAGCCTCATCACCACTATCACACCATCATTATCATCTCCACTTCCACCATTGCTCTATTATCATCATCTCAACAAACCCCCATTTCTTATACCATGTTACCCCTACAAAAGTTATAAAAAAAACCCAAATCGTTACCTGGTCATTGAAATCAAGGGTGGTGCAACCATGGGTGTTCGCAAGGGTTTAGATCTCAATTATCCAATTTCTTGTAACCATTGCTCAATTAGGGTTCAGATCTCAATTAGGGGTTTCAGAGATGGTTGGGTGTTCAGAGCGTTAGCGCTAGAAGATAAACGAACTGGTATTGAACAAGGTTATCGTAGGTGGTGGTGGCGACAGTGAGTGGTGGCGGCAGTGAATCTTATTATGGTGTTTCTTTAAAGTGTGAGAGGGAAGAAAGCGGGGAGATGACGATGGGGGTGGTTGGGTTATTTTATTTTTATATTTACTAGTTAGTTACACAAATAGTCCCTGAACTAAAAGAAAGAAATAAAATTACAAAAGTGGTCCCTAAATGGGTATTATAATCATTTCATTTAAACTTAACCAAAAAACTAACGGCTGTTAGTGTTAATACCTAAACTTGTTACAAAATTTAAAACACAATACTCCAAATTGTTACAAAAAACCCTTAGTACCCAAACTTGTTATTTTAGATAAACCACAGAAACCATTTATGTAATTAACTTTTAAAAAATAAAGAAAAACATGGAACAATTTGCTTTATGTCTAGTGGGATCAAATTTATATCATTGATTTATTTTATCACTACGTTTGTAGAAAATAGATTTTAAAGTGATGTTTTTATGATAAATGTTTCCATCTATTAATAGAAAACGCTTTTGAAAAACGTGTTTCCTTTCAAATAGAAGGAAAATGCAAATAGTATGTTTATGATTATTATATGGTACAAACAACATAACTAAATATTTTCTCCGGAGACCGGACCGGCCGGTCTGCTATGGATCGTTTTTAGTGGTCGAACCGGCCGGTTCGTTCCGAACCGCTGGTCGGACCAGAAAACCGGACCGGTTTTTGTTTTTTTATTATTTTTATTATAATGAGTAAAAATGGGGTGTTAAACCATAAATTAGTACATTGGATATACAAATATAGTTAAATTTTATATATAACTATAAAATACATATATAAAACATATATAAATTACTTTATTTAATTACATATATAAATATAGTTAAATCCGGTCCGACCGATCCGGCCATCAAACCAGTAAAGTTTTCAATTCGACGTCCGATTCGGTTCTGAAGACGTTGATTTTCTCTAAATACATCCCCAAACAAAATTTAAAGTTTAGAGGTTTTAAAAACTACCCCTTAAGATTTCTTACTACACTTATTTTATAATTTTAGATAATTTTACACTCAAAAAATTAGAAATGTAAAAACTAAAAAGTCACTAGATAATTTTGGATCTTAAGTTTATCCGTTTGAATTGAGTTTGATTTGCCATCCCATTCCTATTGGTGGAGGTTTGTAAAAATGGCATATACTTTATGCTTCCCACTGTGGATAAGAAGTATGACATGGTTGGACCCATGCAATGAATAGGTTACATAAAATGTGAAGTATGTTTACGTCATCATGCCATAAATCTTATGCAATGCGCAACATTTTAAACCTTTTATGACATACCTCCTACAAAGTCATTGGTCTCCAAAATTCAAAGTGAACATGTTATAATTTGAATCATTACTTGGTTAAAAAGAATGTGTAACTAGATTAGTTGCTTTAAACATAACAATATACATACAGACGTAATATGTAGGCTCACCGGTCATGCGTCGAAAGCATCCAGTAGTTCAAGGTAAAATATTCGTTCAATATACTGACTCATAAACCATCCAATTTGAATTTTAGGATTTTATATTGCCAATGGAATTTATAGAGAAGTTTTACTTACGTCCCCGACATGTTTTAAATATAATTACTAGTTGGATCTATGTTTTTGAGTTTACCCCTTAGGTCACATGATTGCTTACAACAACCCTTTAGACCATTTATGCACCATTGATGACAATAAAGCTTGATTAGATATGTTCCTCAATACCTCAAAAGGTGACATGAGAGTGCTCAAATGATTACAATCATTGTAGGGGGATTCCACATATGGTAGATGGCAATCCAAATTCCTTTTGAAATAGATAAACACAAATATAAATATATTAGATATAATTTGAATGATCCTCTCATTGTAACACAAGTTTATGAATGGTGACTCTTTTTAAAAACATTCTCATAAAGGATTTAAACAATTACAAAAATGACATATGATGATTGTTGACAACAATTTGTGCCTTGAAATCAACTCTTTAATACACCAAGTGTCTAATTATTAATTTGCAACTTATCTTGCACGGTCAAAAAGTGTGCATTTTTTATTAGTATATCAAATGCTTCCAAAATGATGTCACGAACTAAAAAATTTAGTCGTGAACAAAATATGCCTTGAGATTACATCAATAGTTATAGTCCCACACAATCTTCTTGTAAACACAAGTCAATTCAATATTATATCATCCAAAGGTTTTCTTCTATTAAGTCACTTTGATTCTTTTAATCAAACACGAAAATACTTCAAACTATAACTGTCAAGTCCAGCGAGCCACTATACTCTTTTTGGATCAATGTACTTGATACTATGTTTTCGATCGAGTAGTAAACAATCTAAAATCAAAGTACTTTAGTAGCTCCCACTAATTGTGTCATTGCACATTTGGATCACTTTTAGGGGAAATGTGATATGAACTCTTACTGTACATTTAATACCATATAAATAATGTGTTCTTAACTTAGATTATAAATATTTTATTGTCCACTCTAAGAAATGACCTAAACTCATTATATAGATCTTGCTATCAATTAAAAATCTTTAGAATGTTGGGTATACACAACTTTGTTTAATATTCTCTAAAATGTTTAATTAACTAAACTATGTTTATAGTAGTAGTTCTATAGCCGCCCCTCAAACCCTCTAAATTTTGTATTTAGGTGTTTTCAAATTTATCATTACTTATGTTATTTTCAATTCTAATTGGGTCAACTTTCATCTCGTCTTTACCTATAACATGTTCAAGGAATATAATCTCATGTAACCAGAAGTCAAAACTACAAAAACTAACATAAAATGTATTTCTTCTCAAAACTTCTCTCGTGTATCTTTCTTGATATTCATCATTCTTAGGGCAAATGAGGATGCCAACGAAGACAATCACATGTTTGTCCAAGGGGTCACTCCAAAATCGACTCATGAATTCATGAAAATGTTTTAGTGAGATTATTAATCTAAATGACATCACCATTAATTTGTAATAGTTGTAACATGACCCAAAAGTCATTTTGACACGAAATATATAAAAAATGTTAAACTCAAACTGTTCATTTAAAAGACAGGTTCCAAGACAAACTATATGTCGAAACTTTTCGGATTTTTAAATTATAAACCATGGGTCGAACTATAAAAACTCCAAAACTAACTCAACCGCCTGATTTAATTAGGCTAGGCGAATTAAATTAGTTTTAGCGATTTATAAACACAATCATAATACCATGTAGTCTGAAGATGTAAATATGTTATCGTATCATATTTCTTTATTTATTGTATGTATTTTATGTTTTAAATTTTTGATTATTGAATAAAACAAATCAAACATTAACCTGTCTATAAAAGTGAGAACTCACTATTGCTGTTATATATAAATAATATTTTATGTAAGTATTTTGAAAGTCAACAAATAAACATATCATGGTCTATCATAAGATGATAAACAGACAACTAAGCCTAGTTAGGTACCTTTATATAGAAGGCTTTCAGGATTTAAATCTTACGTTTCTAATAAACTAATCTTTAGATGATTTATTTTAGATGTGATACCAATATTTTTGTTTTGAGAAAATAAATTTTGAAGGTGAGAATAACCAGAACTTTTGATAAACAATATTATCAAAATACTCTTAAATAACGATGTCCACTAGGCACATGACAATAAATAAGATTGTCATGTTCATCCCCCATTTTAGCCTTTAATATCATATTACTATATCTTTTTGAGTTATAAGAAAAACTAGTACTAAAGATTTTTCTATTTCTTTGGGTGTAATCTCGTAAATAAGAAATAACGTTGAAACATTGCAATTCAATCACACGTTGACCGTAAGAGAAACAAGACATGCGAAGCTTTATATTAAAAAAGAAACATGTCACATATATGGACCGGTGATAATATTTGAGACTCAATGTAGAAACTATTAAAAAAATAACATTACGTTTATAAAAGTAGGCACGTCATAACGAGAAAAAACAATTAAAAATATTAATATTGATAAAAATAAATACGTAAAAGATTTGGATTTCTAAAAATGACGTGGTAAGAGTTGAAGGTAAAAAAAGAAAGAAACAAAGCTTAAAAAAATCGAAACATTGAATCAGTTTTTACGACTTTATGCTCGTGCGTTGATGACTTATATATTTTGACATATAATTTTGTTTTTAATGAATTTAACTACATTGACGTAGACAAAAATAAGCAAATCATTATATTATTTTGGAAAATTAAAAATAATAAATTAAAAAAAATCGTAGGAGAAAAAACAAACAAATAAAAACTAGGAGTATGCCAAAAAAAATTAAATAAATAAGTAGTGGGTATAAAGTGTCTATAACTAAACTTAAGGAGGTCAAAATATAAATTTTCAAGGTAATTTACGTAGCTTAAGAAATCTAACGAGTATATATTGATGACTCGTATGGTTGTATGATACACATAAATGCTTTGCCTTTTGCCTTTATCTCTTAGTATATAATCAAATCAACGAAATAAAACTTAGTTTTAACTAAAATCAATTGAACTTTTTTATGTTTCGATAAATTTCGTTAACTTTAGCTAGGTTTTCATAATCTATCTATACATGTATCTTTGCATAGTTTGAACACTTAACATCATGAATAGTATAAAATATCCTGCCACGTAATGTATCCACAGTTAATATTAAAATTAAATAATCTTAATAAAACATATAATCACTTTATTCTTTTGACTTAGATTGAATAACTATTTAGTAAACTTTATTTTAGAAACAAAATATAGTTTATGATAAAATATATATATTTATCTTAGAAACTAAATAATATAGTTTATGGATACCATAATAACATTGGAACCAGAACATGTTTATTTTATTACTTTTAACAACCTTAAATACGTTGAACTGAATCTTTTTTAATTACATCATTTCCGGTATAAACATCGAAACCTTTAACATAAGAGGCACATATTTTATCATACGGGTTACCCCAATGACTAGAACTAGAACATTAGAGTAATTAATTATATATTTAATTCTAGAAAATCTCACCTTAATTGAAAAATATACGCATTTACTATCATTAAAGATTATGCAAATAACCAATAACCAATAAAATAATAAAGCCCCACTTCCAAACAACTAATGAAAATGGTAACTATGAAAATAAAAATAAAAATAAAAAAAAGCGGCAGCTGTACACCAAAACCAGAGTCTCCTCCGTTTTTGTTTCTTTCATCGCTCATCGATTTGAGCTAACAGAAGATCGTCAAAATTTTCCCACGATCCAACCACAATCATCACCAAATTTAACCAATTTTGATCATAGATCCGATAGCTGAGCTCCCGAAATCCTATTTCCTTTTGAACCAATCTTAATTCTTTCGTTTCGATTTCGTTTGGGGGAGATTGTCGTTGTTTCCGATCTTGATGTTTCAGGGTAATTCCTTCTTGGGTTTTGATGGGTTTTCGATTATCCGATAAGGGTCGATGAGATTTTCGAGTTTCGTTGCGGTTTTGTAAAGTAAGGTTTGGTTGATTGAGATATAACTTTACCTCGTGTTCTAATTTTGTTGAAATTAGTTTGTTTGGGAGAAAGGGGTATCGGATTGGTCCCTTTTTGTGGGTTTTTGGTGTTTGGATGATTTCTGTTGGGAGTAGAGATGGTAGGAAGGGGTTAAGTTTGAGGTATGGTGGTGAAGGGGGAGATATGGATTTAGAGACTGAACTTGAAGAGGGGGAAGCTTGTTTTCAGAATAATAATGATGATGATTCAACAATTGACCCTGATGTTGCTCTCTCTTATATTGTAAGGAACAATTTTCTTCAACTGTTAAGGTTTTTGATTGTGTTGCTGAGGCATAATCTAACAGTAAATGTGCATTGTTTTAAAGTTGTTTTCATGTTGTGTGTGGTTAGATCTGTGTGATGTATGATTTGCTTTGTTTCTACTTTTGAGATTTGTAACAACTTGAATTGATGTTTCTTGTTTGTGGATGGTGGATTTTGCTAGTTGACTTTGAACCTTTTTGTTACTTTTCCCCTATCTTTTAGCAAAGGTCATTGAAGCTAAGTACGTATCATTGATAATTGATTGGTTAATCCTATATAGCTATGGGGTTTTATAGTTTAATTTTTAGGCAGATTACCTTTTGAGTTGTTTTTGAATCTTGACTTTATATGCAAACCTAGAGTTACAATAAAAGAACGGTTATTTTTGCCGTCATACTAGAAATTGCGGTGTGAATCTATGTGGCAAGGATACATGTGAGGGATACAAATGCATGGCATGTGGATTATGATACAAGAGCGTGCTTATATACATCTATACATACCCACATATGACATATGTGTTTCATTCTATATATTTATGAAGTCTAAAAACAGGCCAACAAAAGGACGAAGATATTCTATAATCGTATTAATAAGCATGAAAAGTAATATCATATGAATCTAAACTTCTTTGTTTTTTACTAATTAGTTAACAGTTAGGTGATACAGTCAACATACAAAAGGTTTGCACCAAGATGATTCGTATATTAAAGTAGAAACTCTAGACAAGAATACTGCTATCTTAAATTATTTTATTCCTCTTAATAGAGATTACTTTGCTAGCTTGGCTGTCCCTTTGAGGAAGGCTAATCCTTTAGTATTTTCCTTTTTATTAAGGCATTTAAATCTAATCAATTGTTATCGGGAAATGCCATTCCATTTTTAGATCTGTGGAATATAGGTTTATGGATTTTAATAGCACGTGTCTGCTTTCCTAATTTGTGTTAGTCATGTTGGAGCTCTCAATAAATGTTTTTTTTTTAAATTAAGTTTCTTTGTCTTCTTGCCCTATTGAAACGTGTGCTTTTTTGTGATCTTTTAAGGATGAAAAACTTCAAGATGTGTTGGGACACTTTCAGAAAGATTTTGAAGGTGGTGTTTCGGCCGAAAATTTGGGTAAGTGGAATGAAGTAATGCTGGCAACTCCCTGAACTAAAAATGCTAGAATGCTGATTTTAGCATTTGTACTTATATGCAGGGGCAAAGTTTGGGGGATACGGTTCATTTTTACCCACTTATCAACGTTCTCCTGCTTGCCCTCCTTCAAAGACGCCACCAAAAGTTCATAATAATGCATCCCCTAATGATCTTCATCTAGAGGTAGTTTTTTTTATAAGACATAACCTGTTAATGTATTAATAACTCCATTGACATCGTAATCAATGGTTACTTTTACATGTTATCAATATGACCAGTGTCTATGGTTCATCAAATTTATATATACACAAACTATATTTAGATGCAATGAACATTTGAGTAACAAAACTTGCTTTATGTTTGTTTGATACAGTTACTTGCTTATAGGGTGGAACTAAATGGTCCATTGATGATGCACGAGCATAACCTGCAAATAGATTTGTTGTGTAAAAATAAAAAAATAAAAACATGTCTAGTGTTTATCTTAAAGAGTATGTTAGCACATACCCTAATCAGAAATCTTGGATTCATTACTTAGCTATGGTAGTTTATAGTATTTTGCAATTTTCAAGGGTAAATTGGGAATTGTTGATATAGTAAATACGATGTTGATATATTACTACACAGGGTGGTCGTCAGAACTCTGTTTCCGTATCAAATGCATCTCAAACAAGACATGGTTTGGCTTTGACTAGTGATACACCTCCACCAAGAGGTCCTCCAATGAACGGTAAAGTTAATCAGGAAGTACACATGTCTACTGTCCGGGCTGCTGATAAATTCACTTCCAATGGTCAACAATCCAATAACAACATCTTTGGAAACGCCTGTGACCAAAAGTCGCTTAAGGTTCGAATAAGAGTTGGGTCCGATAACCTGTCAACTAGGAAAAAAGCTGAAATTTACAGTGGACTTGGGCTTGATGTATCTCCTTCATCTTCATTAGAAGCCAGTCCCGTAAATAGCGATGATTTATGCCGCATGCCTAATGACACTCCTCATGAGGAATCCCCCACTAGTATTCTTGAGGTTAGCAAACGATGTCTAAGTTCTTTGTTTTCCTTTTCTCTGAGATGATGAGATGGGACTTGTAGGGCGGTGTGGGTAACGAGTCAAGTACATTCAGTCAAAACTTGTTTGCAAAATATCTGTCACTACAGGACTGTTTGGGTTGGGTTGACCCTCCAACAACTTTGTGCACACTGTGCTTAATTTTTAAAAATAGTTAATGTATTATATATGATTACAAAAACTAATAAAATAATAACATAGTCCCTTTCTAGTAACATATAGTAAGAGGTGAAAACATTTAAATACACTTTAGGTGACTTTCTCAGTTTTTAAGTTTTATTCATTTGACCCTTTGGAACAAAATATGACTGAAATGAACCCATTTCTAGGTTAAACCATTGAAAAATGCTTAGTCTAGATTTTATTATGTGGAATGCTTAGTCTAGATTTTATTATTAGTAAGAACTTTATTTTGATGCTGCAACAGATGATGACGTCATTTCCAGTTCTTGGAGGTTTACTGTTATCCCCCCTTCCATATGATCTCTTGCACTTGACTGAAACAGTAAAAAAGGAGGATAGTAGTTGTGGGTCTGTACATAAACGGAGCCAAGAAAGTACTTTTACAGTCAATAAATCTATTCCTAAAATTGATCTAAATGAAAAAAGGCAAAAAACTGAGGATAATCTTGCTTCGGTGGAATCAGTAAATGGCATTGGTGGTGTTAAAAAAGAAGAATATTTGGATTTCAGAAAAGGTGACGCCTATAAGGGTGAACCATCTGTTATACCTAAAGGAGAATCTTTGGATCCAGTTTTCACCCATGATGATTTTCGGGTCAAGAAGCCTAATAAAAGGGATAATTTGGTTGGAAATACAAATTCTGATGAAAAGTTGGTAACTATTCCTACAAAATCCGATTCAGATGTTTCTAAAAGTGGTAAAATTGTTGATTCCGGATTAGTACAGCCTCTGAAGCAGAAGCTTACTCAAAAAGCTACATCACATGAAAAAGATGGCATGAAATTGGTGACAACATCTTCGGGAAGCAAAAAGAAATCAAAAGGAAGCCAGATAATAGAAAATGGTTTAAAGAATGATAATTCTTCATCTAAAAATAAGAGTAACAATTATGGGTTGAAATCAGAAGACCCTAAAAACAATAATGGAAAAGTGAGAGAAACGTATAAAGATTTCTTTGGTGAACTCGATCCCGAACTTGAAGATTGTGATGACGTGGCAGTGGAGGACAAACATTTTGGTGACAAACCAAAGGAAAGCAGAAATACTGAAGAAGGTACTCTAGAAAGTGAACTTTTTCCAAAAGAGAGAATTAATGGGAAAAATAATCCAAAACCATCTTCATTAGTAGATCCAGAAGTGGGCCTGACGGGCCTGAGCCAACCTACAATAAGAAATGGTGGGCCTGTTTCTGATGCAGCTGCTGCAACAGTAGCTGCTGTAGTTAATGAAGATTGGGTTTGTTGTGACAAATGTGAAAAATGGAGGCTTCTTCCACATGGTTTAAATCCGGGCAGTCTTCCCGAGAAGTGGCTTTGTAGCATGCTAGATTGGCTGTAAGTTTTTTCCCGCAATCGTAATATTTTGCTTTTTTTACAAAGGGAGAGATCATGAGCAACAAGTGTCAAGTCTATTACTTATTAGAGGTGTCAAAATGGATAGGTTTCTTAATGGGTCTATTTGGTCTAGGTCAAAATTGATAATTTACTGGTGCACGACAAAACATTATGTGTAGTCCAGCCAACAACTTTTCTCCATTATCTGTTGATTTGTGTAAATGATTATTTTATCAGATATGATTACAAAGACAATACTATCAAACTATTTATCTATTTTCTTGTTTAAATTATTTCTAGATAGTTTAAGAACTAAAATACATTTTTCATGATATTTAATCTGTTTGACCCATCTACTTTTAGCTAGTTTTTCTGTTTGACCCATTAAAATACAATCCTAATGATTTGTCATTTTGTCTTCTTATATAATAAAGAAGCACCATTGCATCATATCTGCCTTTTCCTGACATATTTTAGTGTTTTGTCAAATCTGTAGGCCTGGAATGAATCGGTGCAGCGTAAGTCAAGAGGAGACCACAAAGGCTGTAACCACCCAATTCCTGGGGCCTGCACCTACGATTCACGGTTTTCAGCCGGTTCAACCTGGTGGATCACATCCAGGACCAATGTCGGCTGAGCTACGACACCCTGATCAAAGACACCAACCTTTTGGTCCACAATCTGGTGTAAAGAAAAAACATGGAATAAAAGATTTATCAAACGAATTGAAGCAGGAGAGACCCTCAATGTCTTCTAATTCTACGAAAAAGAATCTTCAAACATCGAATAAAACTAGGAGCTTGAATGGTGCAAACCAGTCTCCTGTTGTAAATGAAATGGAATTTCAAGATTCAGGCCATTCTAGTAGCTTGATTGCAGATAAACACAAATTCAAACACAAAGAAAAGAAGAAAATGCATGAAAATTTCGTGAATGAAGGTACCTTTTAAGAAGTCGACTTTGGTCTTTTCTTGTATTGGAAGTGGCAATTTCGACCCTTTACTTACAAATGATGTGTGCAATATTATTATCTCTAACACATCAATGAGTTAAGTTTACAGATTTAAGTAAAAAGGAAACAGGTCAAACGACATCTGAAGTTTAGTCAAATGCATATAACCTCTTAAATCGCATTTATTGAAAAAAATAATAAAAACTAGGTTGTGGCGAAGCCCATTGACCAGTGTTAAAATGACTCAATTTGACCTGTCACCTAACCCTCCTATTTTACCGTCTGAACTTGTATGTTTTCGTAAGTTTCTTATCATTGGGTGTATAATGCATGTTTTGTTGCTTCTACACTGCACAGGCAATAACACTCCTCAATTGAAGATCGGGAGCAAAAGAGAGACTAGTCAAGATTATTCTAGGGATTCCAAGAAAGTGAAAACGGATGATAATAAGTGGATTCACAAAGATCAGGCTTCCAGCATTGATGGAGAAGTCTTTAAGACAGTTAACAATACCTCAATTAATGATTTGCCTTCAAGAAAAGACCACCATAAATCTGACGACCACTCAAAAGATACAAATTCAACCTCCAAAGTGTTGGGTATAAATTCCAAATATCCAAACGGGACTTTGCATGAAAGAGATCTTGTAAGGAAAAGGAAATCTAATGAAGTTGATAATAATACACAAATAGAAGAAACTATCGAAAATGGGCAGAGAAAAGGTAAAAGGGTAAAAGTACCCAAGTCCAGGGAGGAAGAAAATGGTAGAGTATTGGCTGCTACTTCCAGCTCTTCTAAGGTTTCTAGTTCTCATAAAACTAAGACCAACAACCTTGAGGCAAAAGGGTCACCCGTGGAATCAGTTTCTTCATCTCCTTTAAGGGTTTTATATCCAGATAAGCTTACATCTTCTAGAAGAAACATTGGAAGTGTTGATAATTCTCAATATCCTAAAACAGATTGGGAGGATGATAGAGGAAATTACCGATCAAACGTATTCAAGAAAGAGTTAGATGTAGCCGAGTCTTTAGATAAGGGGGTACCTTCTCTTGAATTCGAATCCTTAGGGGCAAAACCATCAATTCAAGGAGAAAGAGTGAATGATGATCAATCTCACTCCAATGGATCTCGTGCAAGGAAAAAGGGGAAAGGATCTTCTTCAAGATCTAAAGACAAAAACAGGAGTTCTAAATCTGATATTGACAAGATTAATCTTAAAATATCCGAACGTACTCCTGAAAATTCAGACATAGAAAAGTCAAAGGGGGGACGGAATAGATCTCTAGATAAAGTTGATGATAAATCATCCGTTATTCCCAATAAATTTGAACAAGGGGCTGCTTTAAAGAAAGATTCTTCCGGCAAACCAGCCTCCTTTCACGACGTTAAGCAGAGTAATATGCCAATTGAACGGGACGGTGAAAAAATGTCAAGACGGGATGTTTCGGTGAAAGGAAAACCGCACTCATTACCGTTACCGCCATCTGTTAAAAGTCAAAGTGAATCGACACGTCCCCCACAACCTGCTGTTGGTTCTCAGAAAGAAAATGTGGGAAATAGGTTGTCAAGTGGTGGTGTTGAAGGCAGTGATGCATCAAAATCTATAAAACAGAAAAAGGATGAAAATCAGATTGGAAATCAGTCGGTAAGTATAAGACAACCCACACCTAATAGGCATAAGGGAACACCTAGTCCACTCAGACGAGAATCATCGAGTCAGGCTGCAAGTGCTATTAAAGAGGCGAAAGCTCTTAAACACATGGCTGACCGTCTTAAGGTTTTTAGCATTATTTTTTTCAGTTATGATATTTTGATTATTTGTAGGTGTTAATAATCATTTTTTGTAGTAAGTTTAATTCTTACTACCTGCAAATGGCAGAGTTAAATTTCACGAAAAATATGAAGTTTCACTATTGTTTCACTTGGGATGCTCACTCTGTTTGAAGAGGTTTATCTACTCTAGTTTCAGTTTTGTTTCAATGTTGTCAAGCTTTCTGAAGAATTGACATATACTTGGTGTTACCTGGTTGCATATCTGACATGGCATCCCATCATAATCTTTTCAGCCATTCACACAACTGAGATGCCATGTCAACGTATGCAAGCGCTAATACAGGTTGCAGGTCAATCTTTTAAGAAACTTGTGTAACATTGAAACAAAATTTGAACTTGCGTGGTTGAACCTCTTCATATAAAAGTGTGAGTGACTTAGGTGGAAGAATGTTGAAATATTGGTTGTTATTTGGTGGCATTTACCCTAAGTTAATTATATAACCTTGTTTTGTCTATTACTTCTTTAAACAATTAAAATTTGTCAAACACCCTCGTAATCAATTGATTTTCAACTTCAATTTACCAGAAGCACATCCAAACACTATTTTCTAATATCATGTTTTACTCAGTATCACGTTTTATTCCATGTCATGTTTGTTTGTGTTACTCTCTGTGACAATTGACATGAACTCCCTGTTTCTGCAGAATTCTGGAGAAAATCATGAGAGTAATTCACTTTATTTTCAAGCAGTCCTAAAGTTCCTTTACGGATCATCTTTATTAGAATCTAGTTATAGTGAGAGTGGGAAACTTCAGTCAATGAGCATGTATGGTAGCACTGCAAAACTTTGCGAGTAAGTGACATCAGTAATTTAATTCAATTCAACAATTATAATAATCTCAAAATAAATAAAATTGTATAACCCTATTCTACTCCATTCCAGAATCCAACTTATGTGATATTACTAATCCATCTAGCATGCTCGTTATTTTTTCAATGAAAATAAAGGACATGATGACAAAAAATCAGCAACGTTTAGTCATCCCTATTTCAGTAATCAAAGCAAACGTACTAAAACATGCCTTGTAGTCTCTATTTGTAGAGTCATCTTATTATGGATATAGTTTAATTATAAAAATACTATCATTGCCTTTGTTAATCAATGCATGATTAATTAATAGGTATGTTGCTCATGAATATGAGAAGTTAAAAGAAATGGCAGCTGCAGCGCTGGCCTACAAATTAGCAGAGGTTGCATACTTAAAGGTGGTTTACTCTTCACATGCAAGTGCCTCAAAAGATAGACAGGAATTGCAAACATCTCTCCAAATAGGTCCAACGGGTATATTTAATTTTTTTCAGTCCTTTTCTTCTGGGGAAGATTGTAACCAGTATAATTGATTTCTAGTTGTAATAAATACAGGTTTATAGTTTGTGTTTGTATTTGTAGGTGAATCTCCATCTTCATCTGCCTCTGATATTGATAACTTGAACAACCCAGTGGCGGTGGACAAAAATGCCCTTGCTAGGGGTGTTAATGATCCTCAAATTGGTGGAAATCATGTAATTGCTGCTCGAATAAAACCCAACTTTTTGCGGATTCTTAACTTTGTAAGTGCACTCTCGAAAATCACTGAGATATTTCGTTCTACTTATCTTTAATGATTTCAGATAAATGAAACAGGTCAAACTGGTCAAGAATTTCCCAATATATCTCCAAAAAAAATTAGATTGTTTTCTGGACCGACCTAACCTGACCGGTCTGTTTTGAACCATATTAAGAAGTTCTAGTTTGACCCGAACATGTTTTGACCCATTATCTAACATTAATTGCTTATGGCCTTTGGTATCTGACATCTAAATCTTGTCAGGCACAAGATGTCAACTTTGCAATGGAAGCTTCTAGAAGATCTCAGATGGCTTTTGCAGCTTGTGGTTCACAACCAGAACATTCCCACCATAAGGAAGTAATCAAACCGGCTCTTGATTTCAATTTTCAAGATGTAGAAGGATTGTTACAACTCGTACGGGTTGCAATGGAAGTGATTAGTACATGATCTAGGGTAATTAGTATGATGCATCTGGGATCAAAAGAAACTACAAACCACATGTTTATTGCTTATATTAAATCTTGGGAGTTTGCAAACAAAGAAGATTTCTGGTGGATCACCTTTTGTACAAGTGTACAGTATTAGTTGAACTGCA
Source organism: Flaveria trinervia (assembly GCA_025506515.1). NCBI lineage: Eukaryota > Viridiplantae > Streptophyta > Magnoliopsida > Asterales > Asteraceae > Flaveria > Flaveria trinervia. The sequence continues at coordinate 7,591,547 of CM046444.1, read as the reverse complement.
TAACTTTCTGATACGAATAAGGACCCGAGATCCAATTCTGATCAAATAAAGTTGCAGATTAAAGAGTTTGATCAGATTAGTGAGGTGGTTTTGCAACAACTGTAAGAAAGGTTGTTAATTTGTTATCTTGATTGTCATTTGGAAAGCATTGACATCAAGTTTGTCTTTTGAGGTACGTAAACTTCTTACAAACATATATGTTTCGATCAAATTTTTGTATCTGTATCAACTGTTAATTTGGTTTCAATTTTGGTTTTGGTTGCAGTTGATATTCTGTATATAATGGTGTCTTTGAGTTAGATTAGATTCAGCAGTTACAGAGATCATTGAGTAAATACTTACTGTAGCTTTGATGATGGTTTAACAGGTAAGATATCATTATTACTTCTCATTATGAACTTTTAAAGCATAATTAGTAGATATAATGAGTCTTAGTGATGAATATCAGAATATGACCCTTATGAATTTGGGCAATTTATTGTTAATTTTATTATTTATCTGGTCATAATGGTTTTTCTTCTTTTTCTTTTTGGGTCAGATGAATGGTGGGGAAATAGCCTTCTTGATGATGATGATGATGATGATAAAGCATTGACAAATATTTGTATGCCTTTTTTTTGTTTGTTGCTTGTATATGGAGGGCCAACCATGTGGACCTTGGAACTTTATATGTATGAGAGAATAACATGGTACATTTGAAAGCTTTGTTTTATGTGAACTAATGAGCAAATGTTCCGGCACATATCGAGTATTAAGGGGTTGGCTAAACATACCTCCTCTTATTGATTTTGATTTTTTTGAAGGCAAATATATGGTTATTTCGTATGCTCTTGTTCCGAACTAGTATGCCCCTGTATATGCACTTATATATATTTGTATATCTTCTATACGACTTTATATGCTTGTAGGAGAACATTAAGTAAAAATAATAATCATACCTTTATAGTCGCGTTCACAAGTACTAATTTATCTTTTATCTTTATTCGATACATCTACGTTTCACATAACCTTTTGAGGAAAACACCATTGATTTTTCGGCTACAACAAAGAGGGGCAACAGAGAATATAACGTCTCAAGTTGGAACAATGCGATTAAGCCAACTGTGTTGGTGGTGGTCACACGCATGAAGGATGAAAAAGAAAACCGTTAAGTTTTCCAATGATGGAAAAGTTTAGTTTGGTTCGGATGTTATGTCCAAACACAGTTATGTTAGTGATGTTTTGTGATCTGCAAACATTTTAGAGCAATTCGGCTCTAATGCCAAGCTAAACCAAGAGTATCGTATGTTGTTTACCCTCCCTCTATTGGTAAAGGTGAGTCCTACTCATAATAGGGTTGAAAAGAAGTCTTTATGCATATAGTATCGTGTTACACAAGTTAAATAATAAAATTTTAAATCAGTAACAAATTTTATTAATTAAAAAATAATATTTTAAGATAAGATATAAATAGAATTATGTATACTTTAAATAATTGTTTAAAAACACATGTTTTAAACATTTCGTATTTTAAATAAAAGTTTGATGTTTTAGAAAATTTTCTTATTGTATAAGAAAATTATTTATTTACAAGTTGTATTTATGGAAAGATCTTTTTTTAATCTATTAAAAATAGTTTTTGGTATAAAAAATTAAATCATATGATTAGTAGTTAATGTAATTATTTATTAAAAGAGAAAAAGAAGGGAAAATTTGATTTAGGATGTGTAGATTTAAGTCATGTGTTCCCAAAACCTTTTTTTAGTAAAAATAAATATACAAACGATAACCCTCGATCCCCTGGAAGATGAATCTTTAACCTTCGGAAGCAAAATCATAAGCTTTGAAAGCAACGGAAGCTTAAGCACAACATATCTCAACAAATCCTTCCTACGAATAGAAACTCCGAAATATGATGCAATTACAATTTATATCAAATGGCTCGCGATCCGAACAATGCTCGTTTTTATAAAATAAGAAATTTTCCAAAACATCAAGCTTTTGTTAAAATACAAAATATTTTAAAAATTATGTTTTTTTAAAGGGAAAATGTCACAGAACAGTAACCAAGTTTTAAAAGTTTTCTAATTTAATCACTCATGCATATTTTTCTCAAATTCGACCTCCAAACGATCAAATCGAGTCATTACAAAATTTTATTATGACAAGAAAGTAATGATGAAAAAAACATAAGAGTTAAAATTTTCAATATATAAAATTATATTAAAAAATATAAAAAACATGTTAATTATGAAAAAAATAAAAAAAGTACCTAAAATTTACGTCAACGTTCTATATCAACATCAAAAGATAAAAAAAAATATTTTCTTAATTGAATCTAAAAGTATAGCATGCTAAAAATATGTTATGACTTTTAATTTGTATAAAATATAAATATAAGTTATCTGATTGAAACATTTTTAAAACTTGAATGACTTAATTAAAACACTTTTAAAATTGATTACTATTTTACAAAGTTACCCCTTTTTTAAAAGTAACTTTTCCTATAAACAAAAAAATAATTAAAAAATGAGAGTTATATTAAGAACATTTTTAAAAATGATATTTTTATAACAATTTGATTTAAAACAAAATGTCTGTTTTAAAAAAAATTAAAAGAAAACTTAAAAGTTTAAAAAGTTAATATTATTGTTTTATTAGTTATAGTTCTTACTAATTCATGATTTCAAGCATATTTTATCTTAAAATATCATTTTACAATTAATTAATTTTTATTTTATTTATTCAGTTCGTGAAATACTAAAAGCAAAAAAAAAAACCAACTGGAACTACTGCACTATAAAAGTTAGTGATGAACTGATATGTTGGTTGCAGCCACACTATAAAACAGTCGATATTGAATGTAGATTTATAGTCATAGCCAGTGGTTCAATTGATTTTTACGCGAGTTCAACCGAAGCCCACTCGTTGATCAACTTATCTAAGGGTGTCTAGATGTAGCCTCTCATTCCATCCATCGGTATTGTATAAGGTTTGCCCTCATCATCTCACCTTCCCCGACCATACTCATTGAGTAACATTTCTCTGTTCTAATACTTGCATTAGCACATCACTGTAAATTTCTTTTCGATATCCGCAGATACTCATTTAGCAATAACCCGGTTTGAAAGAACTTATCCAAACTAAATATTCCAGGAAAAAAAACATAATCATTTTGAAACACAATCCCAAACATGCACAGAGGTGTTAAAACTCACACCCCAAGTGGGAGACAGCAATTTTATCAAGTAACTTCCAGTTTAATAGCGTCTAAAAGATTCTTGTTTTACCTCAACTGCACAGTAAAATCTGACTGTCAAAAGAAGATATATCCACAAAGAAATTGGTCCGCCCATGTCAGCACTCCAACGATAATCGAGCATAAGAAGTGGTAGTGTTTCATTGGTTGGCCATAAAGACTTGTGTATCCTTGCTCTACTACTCCTTTGCACAACATGTGATTCACTCGATACCGTCTTTCCGTGAGTTGTATAATCATGCCAGATACCTGAACACATTAGGGTTCTCCTTATCTCTTTCTAAGTATTCTCTTGTGATCAGATCTTCAATTCTTTTCTTGATTGCTTTGAAATCAGGCTGCATATTATATACAGCAGCTTTAGTATAGTAACTCGGTTTTGTAGCATGCAAGTGGGGCACACCATTTGTTCATAGTTATTGAAACAATATTATCTAACTGATATTAGTTACTTGTGTTTAAAGTACAATATTATCTATATATTTTGTTAAAAATTGTCGAGGTTGTACATGTTAAAACAGACTATGGAGAACTCAACATGTTCAACCCATTAGACCGGTTCCCCCTCCAACTGAACTCTTTAACTGACCCAAGTTGAGCAATTCATAAGTAATCATGTCAAATTTGCCAATATTTAGATGGTTAACGGCTTAACGCAAGAGGAATAATTTTAAAAAAAAAACCTTGAACATGCGGCCTAGCTGTTCAACGCATTCTGACACTAGCTGTTGATGATTAAGGGTTTTTCTAGACTTCATTATGCGCACAATAGCAGCATCTATAGCATATCGTCGGTCCTTGTCAACATCTTCAACAACCTTTTTCCTCTCATCCACAGGTGGCAAAGGTATCTGATTGACATAAAAAATATGGCAACAATATTTATACAAAAAATATTAGCAATGGAAAAATGAAAGTAATTAAACATATTGCGAGTTCTTAAAAGGATGCACACCCTGATTCTTCTCATCCTGTCAGTGAACTTTGAATTAAACTGAAAATGATCTGTTTCAGAAACAGTTCTTGAAGGTGGCTCCTTGATGAGAATCTTATATTTGGCGCAAGATAGTGATTGGAGTAATCTAACCACATCATCATCAGCAAGATTTAACTGTGTTTTGATTTCTGAAAAACTTAGCCTATCTGAACCATTGAACAGTAGAAGAGCTGCTGCCTGAAGAAAAAAAAGAACGAGAATGAACTAAATCCCTAATTATCAATAGATGAGGGCCACCAACCAAACTAAAGTCCCCAAGGGGACATATTGGTGTCAAGTGGTGTGCTCCACACCCAAAAGGTTTTGATTTCAAATCATGTAGGTGGTTTTGTATTTATCCTAGAAAATTTAAGAATTGATGTTCAAAAAAACACAACCAAACTAAAACCCAGAAATAATTATAGTAGAACCAATAACCTCTGGAAAGGTCCAAGTCCAGGTCCAGTTCCAGTTTAAAAGCAGTTTGGTCCCAAACAGGACTGTAAACTGATTACAAACTTGGAAGTGTATGGTATGAACAGAGAGAGTTTATATAACGACGAGTTCAAGTTTTAAAAATAAGAACATCCTAAGACCGGTTGTGTCCCTACAGTAGATCTGGTTTTATAAAAGTTTCAAAACTGAAGCTCTTCAATTGTTGTCTGACTTTTTACAATAGTTTTTACACCCAAATATTACCTGGTAGGTTCCCAGAATCAGCTCTATTGTTTTCTGATCAATTTACCGTTCACATTGCATGTTCCCAAAGAGTAGATCCATGTGAGCTTTCTATGTTTGGTTTTCGTCTGATAGAATTCCTTAAATACTTCAACACACTTCACCTAAAACCCGAGAAATATTAGATATATATATATATATATATATATCAGCAGAAGTGTGTTAATCAACATTCCAGAAGTAGTTTACCATCTCTTTAGGCAAGCTAAGATCAGAGGACTTATAGCTCGGCCAGAAACCAGTGGTTAGAACAGTGACAGTCAAATCAATTCCAGGATTGGCTAAAGAATTATTGGATAGATATTCATTGAATTGACTGTGATTCTCCTTTGCCAATGCCAAATCTGTAACCTGAAAGAAACCAAAGCATCTCCAGATATAAAAAAATGCCAACCATATGGCTAGAAGTGAGAAAAAAAGCAAGTTACAAATGGGTTCAGATTAAAAACAGTCGGACCCAACACCTTTTGTGTGTGTTTTTTAGAAACACTACATGCAATGAACGTGCAGGTCAAGCTACCCAATTAACCTCGACCCATCTGACATGATCCCCTTTTAGTTAATTCTTATTTAACCTGTTCAAATAGAACAGAAACCAATTTGACCCCACAGAAACAAATGGGTCGTTGCCACCTCCACACATGACACAAAATCAGTCAACTAATTACCATGCCTTCCATCTTTGACGTAAACTGCCCACCACATTGTTGCTTTAGCTTTGAAAGGATCAACCTTTCATGATCATCACTTGCACTCTTATCAAAAAGCAAACGCCGGGAAAGTTTCTTTCTGCACATAAGTAAAAACAATTAGCTCCATCTTAAAATTGCAGCTTTACAAAAAACAATACGTAAGATTATTTTTAAAAAACTGAAATCCTAAAACACACGTACCTATAAAATTCTGCAAAAAGATCTTTATCACTGATGTACGCAAGAAGCTTAACCACCTTTACAAATAAAAAACCAAGTCAGCATGATGCAACGAAAGGAAAAAATAAAAGTAAACAAGACCGAAATATAAACATTAAAAAGTATACCTTATCCAAGGTTTCTTCAATAGCTTCATCACTTAACTTCTCACTACCACCCTTTTTAAGGATATTGTCACAATATGAAGCCAGCAGCTCAGCACTAGAAAAACCAGCCACGACTTTATTGCAGAAAACCTCGAAAGCCTCTTTCAGGGCCTAAAGAAGAAACAAAAAAAGTTGGAATTTGATTTAACAAAATACACAGCTAAACTAAATAAAAAAAGACCAAAAATGACCTTGTGAAATAGCGTGTGATTAGAGAAGCAATCGGTAACGTATGTCATGAACTTGTCATGCAACTCGATTATTTTTCTGACAAACACCTGTCAAGTCAACCATGTTAGTTTTTATCCAACACATTAATATCCATGAATGTTCATACTGAATCATCAGCCAAGATCATTACCTGCTCCTGTGGACCACCAACACTCTCCACCTGTGAAAAAATTGTCAAAAGCAGTTGACAAACAGAACAGGCCAAACATATTTTCCCAACAAGAAATATTCAATAACGCAACATGTTACAAAAATGGCAGTTACTCTTTGATGAGGCAAAATGAGCTGGTAAATTGGGTAGTGCCAAAATTGGTTCAGTTTGTTCTGGTAATGGTCGAGACACGTAGGGTCAATGATCCCTTTAATCTTTTATCTTTCATTATTTAACGTGTAAAACATGATAAACAAAACCGCCAACGAAATTAAAATTAAAGTACACTCTGGGTTTTGTTTATCATGTTACTTGCAGCATGTTCAAACTCACAATTTGTAATCACAATTTGTTTATGTTCAGCTAAGTTTATTTTTTTTTGGACCATTAGGGATTAAAGATCTAAAGCATAACCAATGAGTTGAGATTGTCTGGTACTAATTTAGTATGTCCACAAGAACACGGTTTAACTTTATATAGTCTTGATTGCAATATGCTCTCATTCTTTCGGATTTTCAACAAATAGGGTATCAACATAAAAAAATATCTAGTCACATTTTAACTTTGCTTTAAATTTATTTCTTAGTAAGCATACTGCCTACAGTGGCAAAACTTATAAGGAACACCTGTGAAGTGGCATGTTAAATATGGGTATGTTTAGCTCATTGTAGGTGCCCTAAAAACCCAAAATTGGTTGTGTTTATACTACGGCAAATAGTACGAATTTGCAGCCAAAATCATCTTATAGATAAAACTGCATGAAAGATGCTTGAGGTCACCACTTTAAAAACAAACAATGTGTCGATTTAGGTTAGATTTTATCTTTAACAAGGCAAACGGTTGAAACCCTCCAAAATGTGTTCAGCATAAAACCTTTCAAAGAATTTTCTCAAAAGTAACAGTTTATATTATTATTGGAATAATACATTTTCTTATCATATTTACACACCATATATTTTATTTTTAAAATGGAAATGAAAATTAATAGATCTTAGTGAGTTGGCCCAACCTAAACTAAAAATTTCTTGCTTTCACCCAAACAAATTTCGACTTAACACCCAACCCACCCATTTTTCCACCTCTAGCATATGCCATGTAGTTCAAACTCACTACAAATTGTGATTACCTTGTTACTTGCAGCATCTTCAGCCTGTTGAACTAAAGACATTCCTTCAGTGGTAACATGCTGGCACCCAGAAAATGATCAAGGAGTCAGCACTGAGCTAAGAAACATGTTTAGACCACTACATAAATTCTATGGCCAAAGTAATACCTGCTTAAACATATTAGCAACAGGATCCAACCCTTTAGAAATTTTAGAGAAAAGCCTAAACATCCTCGTGAGGTCTTCCACCTGTTTGTAGTGGATACAATAATTAATCGATGACACCCATAATAATACGCAGATGCAAATCCTTAATATAAACATCAATATACCTTGTCATCTTGAAGCAAAGCACGGCATCCAGAATGCTCTTTTTCTAGCAATTGACTGCTATATGTAACCAGCAACTCATTTTGCACATTCTATATAAGTAGAAAACAGAACATATATATGACCAGGTATGAAATTGTATAATCAACACTGAAGCAATGAAATGCCACTATAAGTGCAACAGTTACCTGATTCTTTACCAATTTTAGCAACCAAAACCTTTCTAGAAATCTCAAGGGCTAAAAAGCTTTTAAAAATAGTTTATGATCTCTAAAGATTAAAAAGAAAGATTGTGAAATCTACAACTAAAATATAAAATTTATACGTAAGACCAATCACTGTATTCCTGTCATTATCTGCTGACAATAGCCCCAAAATTCATATGCTCCGTATTTTTGCAACTTTGACGTATATCAGAAAAACTAACCTCTAAGAGTTTTTGTTCACTGCTTGTGTGCAAATAGTTTAAGACCCTTTCTTTTTCCTTTTTCAAACAATCCTCAGCCTGTGTTCCATAAAGGAAGTAGATCAAACAAGATAAAATTAATAAAGTACATGAAAATATACCAACAGTTGATGATGTCAGCAGTCACAACAGTAACTATTATTATCAATAGCTTAAGTAAAATGGGTGGGTGGCAATGGATAAAACAGAATAGAACCAACCTACAAACACATGTTTTTGAACTTCATATATAAATATAGTGCTAAATATTACAAAGATAATTTAGCATTAGTGCATAACAAATTAAAAGGATCTTATGAATTCACTTGACTCATCCAACCTAATTAATTGATTGAGCTTAACCCATAAGCATAACCGAAATTCACCAAAACTGCCACCTCTACTAATCAACAACGATAATAGCCAAAATGACAGCAAAAGTCTTTCAAATAATTGTACCTTCAACATGTAATCAGGACAAGAATCTTCAACAATCCAGTTTGATGCTTTACGAGAATAATAGGCAGCAGTATCGGTAAGCATGTAAGTCTCGAAGTCTTCAACATAGCAATCCATTTGCCCCATCCCAATCTCTACATATATACCAAGAACATTTTTCAATAATGCCCTATCAATCTGCTCTCCTTCCCGTTCTTGATCAATCTGGATCATGAGCACTGTTAATGTCAACTTTACATGACAGACAAACAGATTGGTACATGAGTAAATAAATAGACTTACAAGAGCAATTACAGCATCCCTAGCTTTACCCTTGGTCTCCTCATAAACCTGCTTAAAGGTGATTAGCGACACAAAAAGCAAGGCATGTAATGAAATATGTTTTCAGATATATAAATACTAACCGATTCACGAAAACAAGTTAGACCAACTTCATTTAGGGCTGGTAAGGACCTCCTAGCAATGAAATAACGATCCAAATAATGAAAAAACCTTGAAAGCCACCTAACCATTAGTTTATGATTTGCCCATCGCTTCACGAGCTCACGCAACATAAACTCATCATGTTTCTCTCTCAAAGACGGCAGTACCTTAAAAATGATGTCACATGCAGTTGTGAGAATCAATAGTAAAGATGGGCGAGCCATGACTTATACGCACACACAAACCAAACACCAACAAACAAATTGAATACTCATAACAATTACAACCACAATTATGAATCTTACAACCTGACATCTATAATAACCACCCTCACTTTTTCAGTGACAAAAAACCAGGTGTCCATGATAGTATAGAGAAATTTATGTTGGAGCAGATAGATTTCTCTCCATTACATGACACCCACTATACGATATGCATGATTTCTACTAAAGTATCATTTTCTTATTTATTTCACAATTCACATGCTCCAATCATAGCGAACAACATTAGCATTAAAATTGAAACAAAAAATAGAAGTGTCTACCGTTGATCTAATATAGTCTTCAAACGCTTCCTTGTATTTATCATACAACTGTTGAGAATAGTCATGGGGAGGCTTTTGAGTGCACATGTTATAGATAGTTCTGTACACGGAGTCAAGAAAACAAAGCAATTCAGAATCTATGACGAGACTTCTAAAGCAAGAAAAGTTATATTTAAGGAAAATCAAGTTACGTATATAGCATCATGTATTCTTCAGAGCTAAATTGTTCTGGATGCCCTTCCAGTATTTTCTTCAGCTTCTGAATCCCACTCTGCATGAAATTCCATCCTTCATCCAATTCCATTGTCTTCATATGGGACATCGTCATAATGCCTGTAAACCTCCAGGAAAGTATAAACCAAATGAGACCAAGTTATCTATCAGAAAGAAGCTTACCCAAGGTCATATAGAATGAGTATGAAAGTATAAAATGACAATTACAAATACTGGAACATAAAACTTCTAGCATGTATATAGATTACTAAATCTATATTAGAGTGGATGCAGAATGATAAACACCATGTGCATACACTTTTACAAATGATTAAAAAAGCCCAATGCAAAATCTATCATTTCTTAGTTTCTGGTGAAAATATTCTGGTAGATATTAATGACGTTCAGCTCATCCTATTCTAAATCCTCCATTCCAGCTGTAATTGGAAGTCCTAAATCACTCATAATCACATTTTTTATGTACAAATGGGATCTCTATCTTAGATATAATCCATATATTAGAAAGACAGTTGATCTTCTTCATAGCATTATCTATCCTAGATAGATTCTGCGATTAATGTGCCGTGCATTTATCCAAAGCTGAGAAGTAACACAACTTCACAATTAAACAAGGCACAACTGTATGTTAAGATCTTAAAACATAAAGATCTCGACAAATATTACAGTGTTTTGGAATTGGTTGAGGTTTCTTACGCCTTAATTGCATATTGAAAGCAGAATGGCATGTCATTATTGTTGTTTACTTGTCCTTATCAAAAGAAAAAGTTCAAATTTACGTCCATTTATTGTAGACATGCTCTTGTGTGTGTATTAAAAAGTGACTTTCCTTGAAAATGAAGCACTTAATCCCTTGGTACCAAAATATAGAAGTCTTAACAGATTCAGCTAATCTTGAAAACATCATGAAGTGGCATAAACCCTTGCATATTTATTTCCCAAGTGCAAACATGTATCTTTGTTTCACAACCTATCTCCCTAATCCCTATCTCCCTAATCCCTATCATATAAGTTTGTTGCCTTACACATGGAAAGAAGAAAAATTATAGATAATTTTAGCGAATAACTGCTAGAGCATTAAGAATTACCCCAGTTAATATTTCATAGTTCCTGGTGAAACAAATTAACAACATACACACATGTCTAGGAAGAGTCTCAAACTCACACCATCAAGGTTGTAGAGACCCAATCAGTCCCAATGATTCAAATGACATATTGTCATTTGATACAATATGATCTCTGATTTCTAGTAAGGTTTCTCTTCTGCTCATGGATTTATATGTTATGCGTATACTCTATCAGTTGTTTGACTCTAGATTTACCATGTAAGAGACTTACATACCCTACTCAATGAGACATTGCACATGTGGACACTTCATAACACAGGTTGCTCTAGTAACCACGCAAAACATGTAGTCACCCCATCATCAGTAACCTAAAATTAAAATATTCTCAAGAAATTCAAAGCATCAAACAATTCCTCTAAGACCAAGAATGAAGGGGAATTAATGCCAATAACTTTCAAAACGTCTGTGAACAGAAAAAATAACATAGCATGTAGTATATTTGTAGAGATAAAATCCCTAAAATCCATGCCGACGAACAATTAATAGAGTCAAACCCTAGTTTGCACGCCCTAAATAACTACATAACGTGGTTTCTTCTACAGCAATATATGTGCATGACAGCAAATCAACCCTAGGAAATCAAGCAAACGAGACAAAACCTCCAACAATCGAATCGAAACACGTTTTACGATCAATCAATGAATCAAAACTGAGAAATCAACAGCGACGAAACGTGATAATTACTCGAAATCATAAAGTAAAGTGAACAGATTGATGATCTTCGAAAGTACCTGAGATTTTAGGGCGTAATACGATGAAGATAATCTGCGATCGAAAGAATTTGTGAAATCGTAATAGGGTTTGTGGTTGATTCGTGGATAAAGGGGAAGCAACGAATCAATTTCGAAGGCTGACCCGCAGAGTCCACCTTGCTTTTTGTTTCTTTGGTTTAATTATTATTTTGGTGCGATGTTATTCTTTTATTATACTCGAGATATTTAATAACATTCACAATTCATTTTTTATTTTTATTTATATAATTATATTAAAAATTATTATTTTTTCTTTCTCATTTTAATTAAAAAATATATTTTTATACATTTTTCATTATCTTTTCTCTCTTCTTCACTCAGAACCACTTTCAAAAATATTAAAATAATTATAAGGGTTGAACAGTAAAACCTTAAATTTACAGATGAACAGTAACATTTTCTCTCTCATTCACTCACAACCACTCAATATCATCCCTTATAATTTAAGGACTCACACTCACACATTTTTAAGGCATGGGCTGTGAATGCTCTAAGCCGTGTTGTGAGTTGTGACGATTTTCGTATAATATAGGTTTTTTATATTTTGATTTAGTAGTTGTTTTTGAATGTCTTAATGGTTCAGCATTTAATAGGTAAGACAATGGTTCAGACATTCATCTCTGAATAGTTAAACATTATCCTGATGCTTAATTGTTAAGAGGTCTGATGTTTAATGGTTAAGACTTCTTGTCTGAATTGGTCGTACATTTGTATTTAAATAGTTAAATGATATACTAGCTTTTAATGGTCCAGGCATCTTAATGGTTCAGACATTTTACTGGTTCAGCACTTAATGATTCAGATCTTTTATTGATTTAGCACTTAATCGTTTAGTAGTTGCCAAACAGCCCTTACTTGATAAGTGTCGACTAGAACCGTGTGACGTGACGTCCTGTGACGCGTGTTTTAATTAAACTATTGATGTTATTAACATGGTTATGTATGTAAAAGAAAGGTTAGAAAAAAAGTTATAATTGGTTTTGAAAACTACTAATATGACGGTGTTGATGTTCTTCTGTTGATATCAATTTAATTTTTTACGGTATTTGCATGTTATCTTTACTCAAAGTAACATATCATACCCGAAAAGATACCATTTTTTATAACTATGTGTTGTAATAATTTTATGTTGTGGCATCAAGGAAACAAATTAGACATAGCCACAAATAAGTGAAGTCATTCGGAACTGACAGGCACCTTAAAACACTATACCAATAAGCTAGATCTCCCTACAGGTAATAGGCGACCATTTCATGTGTTTCGGAATCTAAAAAGTAAAGGGATGAAATTATTGAAGAAAAAGTAAATCAATATAAAAAAATAGGTTACAAATGTGTATTAGTTATACAACATGGTAAGGTTGAAACATCCGAAAATTAAGGGGATAAAATTAAATCTTAAAAAATATAAAGCTACAAATTAGAAACTCGATGACCAAATCTGTAAGTTTAACTATTGACCTTTTCTAGTTGTGTGTTTGTGTGATGATTCTTGACCTAAGAGATATAAAACTTTCAATCTTTGTTAATCTAGGAAGTCTTGTGTTTAAGTTTCCTTCGTGACGGAAAATATCGAGGTTGAATGGTGATTTTTTATTCTAATGTGAGTTTCCTCTTGTGGGTTGTCTTAAGTTCAAGATTGATGTAGACGGACTGGCGTACGAGTTTTTCTTCAAACGCGTGTCAGTCTAGAGCCTTAATGTTTCGTACTCGAGTAATAAAATCAAATAGGTGGGTTAGTCCCTACTAGTGATTCAAATAGTCGTTCTTAAAAACTTAACATCGGTCTGCACTATATTACAATACTATGTTAAAACATCGTGTATTGCACGAATGCCATGAATGATGATTAACATATTATATATTCATGACATATTACACGGTACGCAAATTTGTAACATTATATGGTTATAATATTAAAAATGTTGTGTGGTTTAACGAACAAGTTAACTTTTTCTATTATGTGAAATCTTATAAAAATAAATTAAAAAATCTTATTATTTTCAACTAGAAAATGTCATCCGCGCGTTGCGTCGGAATTTTATGTGTTTGTCTACTAATGTTATTGCATATAAAATGAAATCATTGTACATAAGCATTTATTCAAAAATTGCATAGTATGGATGTAATGGGCCATTATGCAAAAAAGAAAACTTTTGCGTTAAAACGAAAGAGCATAAAAGCTTCATGTCGCTAAGGTTTTCATTATATATATATATATAATAGGAAATAATGTGAAACAACAGAAGATAAAGATAGAAACAATAAAATAATTTGTATAATAAATGAAAAATAGAAGCAGAGAAAAAAAAACTTGGAGTTCACAAAAAAATAACTCGTGTCTTTATGATTTTATTTTTTGATACGGAGATATACGAGAAAATAGAAAACAATTTTGTATAAATTTAAAAGTTCAATCAATTACAGTTTTTAAACACGTGATATAATTGTTTAATGTTAATTTATCAAAACGGGAAGCAGATAGCAATCAATCAACTTTTAAACAAACTTCATCCACGACTTTTAAATAACTATAATTTTTCTATATATTAACATTTTCCAAAATTACACTGTGAAACGGGCTTTTTATTAACATCAACTCAAGTATCATAATTCTATATAGTTTTTATGGTTTAGTGAAAATAACAGATTTGGATATTAAGGGTTTTTTTGTAACGGGTTAAGGTATTGTATTTTTAGTTTTGTAACGAGATTGAGTACTAAGAATAACGAACGTTAGTTTTTATGTTAAATTAAAATAAAATGATTAAAATACCCCTGAATGGTATTCTCTTTTATTTAGGGACCATATGTGTAATTACCAATAACTTAAAATAACCCAACCCCCACCCACAATCCCCACCACATCCCTTTTGAATATCAACTCACCACCACTGTCACACCCCGACTGACGGCGGAATCATTGGAACGGACGAATGTGAAACGATTTGTTTATAGCACATGGAACTAAATAAGTTGTAATAATATTAAATATCAATTTTATTGAACTTTACAAGACAATGAAATCATTACATTACAAACGAGATATGTACAACAACATAATATTTTCAATTAAACTAAGTTTAAGTCTTATATGTGCATGAAGAGATCCTCAAGTACCAAACCTGAAACATGTTAAAAATAACTGGTCAACTTTGAAAGTTGGTTAGTTCCCATGGTTTAAACACACACACACATACACACATATATATATAAAGGTTTACAAGTAGCAATTCATGTCAATGGTTATGAGTTGGCAAGTTTATAGAACACATACAGTTACAACCAAACCTCGACTTGATTACAAGTTTATAAGATTGGCTAAGAGGCTGTTTGATTTGTTTCTGACCCGGTCAAAATGTCTGACCCACTGACCCGGTCAGACATTTTGGCCGGTCAGCGTGTTTGATTATCACATTTTTGCGTCTGACCCGGTTCGAAGCCACTGACCCATGCCTATTTTCCCTCTTACCGGGTCAGTTTTGAAACAAGCTCTTACCCGGCCATCACCTTCTGACCGAGTAAGAGCAATCAAACAGCCCCTAAGTGTGCTTGGTTCCCATGATGAACAAGTCATACGTCATCATGAGCTGACAATACATCGGCTTTAGCACCAAATAGGCTTGTCAGGCCCATAGATCTAAGACGTCGCGAGGCTAGCAATAGTTAATGATTGTATACTTACAATAACACAAATAACCATGACAAAGATAAAGATGAATTACATGTGCATTTACAAGTATCAAGATATTTACAAATATAAGTTTATAAGGTTAATATGTTTCACCCCAAAAGATGTAAAATAAGATAAAAAGAGACAAAGAAAAGTCACATAGAAAACTCACGTGCTATAAGTCGCACTTAAGATAACCATAAGAAGATAAAATGGTTCCAACGAATCCTTCACGGTTCAACCTAAGATTTGATGTCTTAGTATTAGAATAAATATATGTTTCAAGAGTAAACATGAATTAAGGTTTTATTTGGAATTTGAGGGTTTTAATAATTATTTCAAATAAAAATAATGTAATGATTATATTTTGGTTCAATAAAGATGAAGTAAACCAATTAAGATTGATAATGATAATGAATGATTCAATAATTAATTTTGTATTTTGATGAGTTTTGAGTCGATCGGGTTCGTGTTTTGAATGCGGTTTTTGATTCAAAGTTTTATGTGTTAATGATCAATTAAACACAATAAATAGAGGTTAAGTTCGAAACCGATGGAAGATAGTTAAAGTTAGGTTTAATCGCGTTTAAATCGAGCGTTCTGTTGGTTTTGGCCATTGCCGGAGCGATGGCCGGAGGTGACCAGAGAAAGGGGGTTCGACGAAGACGGGGTCAACGGTGGGTGGGTTGGATTTATAACAAATTTACATATTTAGCCTCGGTACTTTTAAGCCCTTATTATTTTATGTAAAAAGCTATTTAATTAAATTTCAAAAATTACAAATTTGACCCCAAACTTATCAAAACCAAAGATGTAAAATAATTCAATTTATTTATAAATTTCATTAAATCAATAACTAATTTATAAAAATTTTATAAACCTTACATATTTGTAAGAATAATAAACTTTGTATTTTAATTATTTATTTTAGTTTTATAATTTAAACTCATAAATGACAAATAAACTTCACAAACTTATAAAAAATAAAATCACTATAAATTGATTAAATAGTATAATAATTAAATAGTATAATAACGTTCACAAAAAAATTAGTTCAGTAGTTTATTTTGATTCATCAAAATGAATAATAATTAAATAATGAATTTTTTTCAACGAACAAGGATATATTGTGAGTTCAAGTTTATAGTTTTAAAAAAATGGCGGATGTTACAACCATTGCTATCCACCCCCACCGTTACCCATCATCGTTGCAGCTGTAACATCTTGTAATTTGAGTTAATTTAAAGTTAGCTTTGTTAATTCTTGTAGGGGCCTTTATTGCTATTCATGAAACTTATGGGTTGCTTATGTATATTGCTTTAATTTGTTTTTTAATCCTGCAAAGATTATAATGATTATTATTATATAATAAATAATACTAATAATAATAATAACTAACTAATAGTAATAACTAGAATGCTAACCCGCGCGTTGCCGCGGGTCTTTTAGTATTGTTGTTACTGGTCATCATAGTAAGTAATTAATCCGATTGAACCAACCACATTGATATACATAATAATAAATTTAAGTAGATCTATGAAACCTAAAACTCAAAAGATTCATGATTGAAAAACAACCAAATAAGTTCTCATTTTTTTCTTTTTCAAGCGTATCATCATCACTGCGGTTTGCAAACATCTTCTTAAAAACCCAATAATGGTTCTGTTTGAATAAATATCAGACATGGTTAGTTACTACTATATGTTGTCAGTTGCAAAAGGAGAAGAAATAATTCTCACCTAGCAAGAAATGAATTTTGAACTTGGCAATTTCATACTTAAGAAATTTCTGCAGGTCAAAAATGAGAATAAGCAAACAAAAATTTGCAGACTGATAATGGATATGCATGCACACACAAGTAATGATATACGCTTTGTACATATCAAATTGGGAAACTAAACTACAATTTTCTTTGTAAAACTAGAATATAAATCTAAAAAAATAGTAAAACTAGAACATTAAACATAAAAAATTTACAAATCTATAAAGGTTTTGAACCTCGCTAAATGGAAATCCAATGACCAACTACGTGTAGACCAATTAGAATTTAGCACAACAAATCTATATAAATACAACCAAACATGGAAAAATTCTCAAATCAAATGGAAAAAAGGCAATTGGACCAGAGCTATATTAAGTGCTAGTAGTAAGAGACATTGAGGGTCTTATATGAGTGTAGGAAAAAAAACGATTGACTTCCCCTATGTAAGCAACAAATTGTTTGTAGTGAACTATAGTAAGAAAAACTTGAGTAGCTCCACAGTATTCCTTTTTCATAGAACTTAGACTCTCATCTAGACATTTTAAGATATCTTTTCATATGCATTAACAGCAAAGCTCCAAATTATGCATTTTTCATAGAACTTAGACTCTCATCTAGAACTTAGACTCCCCTGTATTAACAACAAGTGTAAGGAAAATAACTTACTTCCCCTAACAAAAGTTTTGTATTATTATAAAGAGAAATAGGGTTCTCAATTAATAAATAATTGCAAATAATCATAACAAATAAAGAGCAGAAGCAGGTTAGAAGCCAAAATAAACATATAGTAGTTTCAAGGAATAATGGATATGGATTGCTGTTATAAATTTGCTTGAAATTTCCTACAAATACATAAAGAGTGACTACTCACTTTCATCATGAACTCGATTCTTCATACTCAGATACAATGACAAATTCCATATTGTAATAATAGGAAATGTATATACTTTTTGTATTCAAGTTTACAAAAATAGCAAGTAAACATCATCACATAACCAGAATTACCTTATAAACAACCAAAGACGACGATTCAACATTAGAGTTGATAATGGTGTGATACAGGTGTATGCTACTTTTACAATCTCAGTTGTTGCTTGTCAACATGTTGGTCTCTCTTTCAGTGGTGGCTTTAGGTGAATCCTGTTACAAATCTATTTTCTTTACTCCAAATCAATGGCAAAACTAATGTATAACCTAAGAAGTATTAACCGTAACAAATGTATATAAATCAGTAACAAATCAATATAAAATCAGTTGCAATGAAGGTATGAAGAGTCTAAATTAATAAGAATTCACAAAGTAACTACAAAATTCAACTGTGAACACTTAAAAATTAAATTAACTTACAGGATGCATGTATAAACAACTTAAATCAGTGTAAAAGCAAGAAATCAAAAATGATATCTGAACCAAAGAATACGAGCACTGAAATCCTCACTTGAGGCTATGTTCTTCTGTGTTGCACTCTTATCTGCTTTTGTCCTCTTCATTGTGCTTTAACACACGAAAACATGTCACAGCAATAATAATAAAAATCAATTAGAAAAAGAAAAGGAAATGGAAACAAAAACTGATAAACTCAAGATACCAATTAAATGAGAAGTAATTACCTGACCGAAAACATAATAGCACCACCATCGGTCACCGTCTTCACATAGTCATCCTCAGAAAGTCAAATCCTTCTTTAAACACCATCATTGCCAGCGGTAATTACCTCATGAAACCCTAGTATCACCAAAATTGGTCGTCGCTAAACACCATCATCGCCGCCCTACGCGACTGTTCGTGGTCGCCGAGGATGTCTCCTTCCTTGTTTCTCTCTCTATTCATCGCAGCTAGGGTTAAAGAAGAACAAATCGGTGGGCAGATGAGGTGGGAAGAAGATGCGTGGAAGAGATCATCTCTATAGCAAAACACGCGTGTAGTAAAAGATGTTAAATACCTAAAATACCCTCAACCAATCAGCTTAGGTTACTGTAGTAACCGACCAAACTTTTTAATACATATTATAATATAATATAATATAATATAATTATAATATAATACTAATAATAATAATAATAATAATAATAATAACAAAATTATAAATAATATCAATTTATTAGAGTTATTAAATTCAAAAGTTATTAAAACTTAAATTAAGAAAGTTAAGGGAGTTGATTTGTCAATTTAATAAACTTAAATGGAAGTTTAAACATGAAATAGTAGAATTTCAATGTTGAGGGGCCATTTGTGTAATTAAACAAAACTTCAACAGTCTCTCTTTCTCTCTCCCCGCGAATCTGGTGGCCGCCGCGGCCACCTCTGGCCAAGGTCCGGCGAGCCCCGAAATCGCATAAACCCTTCAAATTTCGAACCTTAAATAATTTCAATCGTCTCCAAAACACGTTTCAAACTTAAATGCACAATTTAATTGGGTTTTAACTCGGTTATGAAGGTGATCGACTGAATAACCAAATCCCATTAAATTTCATAACCATTCGACCCGTAAAACCTAATAATATTCTAATTAAACTAACATAAACAATCATTTAGTTGTCCTCAATCGAATGCTACCCTTAATTTCACTTGAAACATACACAATCATCTCCTTCGATTCGTACGTTAACCGCGACCTCTAACCTTAGTGAAATCGATCTTCTGAGCTCGTTTAGTCCGAATTGGGTGGGGGGAAATCGTCATTAACACTTGAGGAAGCTTCCCACAAAGTTAATTTGATTATCTCGTGCATTTGAACAACCATTGAACACCACGTTGGCCGCGGCTGTTCTTCGTGCCGTGACTTCGAAATCAAACAAAGTACTAGGTAATTAAATGCACACGCATACTTGAAATCATGTGGGGAGCAAAGGCCCCATGGTTACTTTGATTCACAACAACGATTTGATGCTCAATTTGAACTAAAATCAACTTTAGGGTTCTTGGAAAATTGGGGTTTTTTTGAAGTGTTGTTTTTATAAATTAAAAACTGATTCATATCGCGACTGAGGCATTTGATTTACTGGTAATTTGTGTGCAGTGTGGACTTGAGGTCCTGGGTTCGAACATCGGGACCCTCATCCATTCTTTTTTGTTGTTTTTCAAGTTTTTAAGATATGTAAAAATTTCTAAAAATTATTAAAGATAATTTTATAAACTTTGTGTATTTCTAAAATTATTTTATTAATTTCTATAAATATATTTCTAAATAATTTAAACATTTTTATAAAACAAGAGTTATATTTAGTTTATCTTTGTATATAAAATAGACTCTAAATAATTATTTAAAACTTTAAATTATTGTTTGACTTAAACATTATCTATATACGATTGTTTAAATCATAAGTATTTTAAAACAAAATTTATAAAAGATTATTTAAACTTATATGTAAACCTTACTACCTATGAATTCTATTCATTGCTCCATAATAAAAATGTTTGAATATTATATTTTCACCGAATCAAAACATAACCAACTATATCATTTTATTGAGTTGGTTATTGAAACCCCCCAAATATCAATTGAAACCCTAGCATTGCGTTAAATCGTTAAACTCATTAGTAAACTTAAACTTGAAATGTATATATTCTTAGGTACCTTGTGAAGGATTGCGTGGGAACGTTTATTATTTTCCTGATAATCATCATTTCTTATACTTATATGCCATGTGAGTTTCCTTGCCCTTTTTTATGTTTTTCACACTATTTTGGGGTGAAACATGATACTTATACATCAACACTTATAAACATTTGAACTTGTAAAGCACTTGCAATTCATTTTTATATTTTGTCATGGTTATTTGTGTGTTGTTACTGATTATACGAGATACATATTTGTTTGCAATCATTAACTATTGCTAGTCTGGCGACGTCTTGGATCTTTGGGCCTGGCAAGCCTATTTGGTTCTAAAGCCGAGGTATTGCCGGCTCCTGATGACGTATGCTTGTTCATCATGGGAACCAGATACACTTAGCCAATCATATATACTTGTAGTCAAGTCGAGGTTTGGTTGTAACGATATGTATTCTATAACCTTGCTAACTAATAACCTATGACATGAATTGCTACTTGTAACATTGTTATATTATGTATGAAAACCTTAGAAACTCACCAACTTTATAGTTGACCTTTTATTTTTATCATAATTCAGGAAATGCCCAAGTTTAAAGTGATCTGATAATCTAGGATTTGGACCTAGTTAATGCAATAAAAGAATTATGTTTTGTTATGTTATGCTTTGAATTATTTTATATTTGAGACTTATGATTGTACGTTCTTATGAAACTTATAATTTTAATATTTACATTTAAATATAGCGTTATGTGGCTGTGAACAATTTTAACCCTCACGTCTCGACTATTCCGTCATCAAGGTTGGGGTGTGACAGCAGCCCACCACCACCATGGACAACACCTAGTTCAGACCCTAAATAACTACTAATGCACTGTCACCACCCCATAAGAAATACCCTAACCCACCCACTCTTGTCTCCCTTATACTGTGAATTTAGACCAGCACCACTAAATCAACAGTTATTGCCTACCATCACCTTGTTTAACACCCTTCCTTATTAGCCTTTTGGGGAGAAATTAGATTAGTACCACCCCTATTATAAACAAACCTACCACTAAAGAAACCCCTAAAATCATCAAAAGGGTAAACCACCGTCATCTCGCCACCACCATAGGTCACCATCAACTTCATTTCATCTCACCACACCTGTCTGACAAAACCACCACAACAAGTTACAATCACACCGTCGGTCCCCCCTACCTTAGCTTTTTCTCAAAACCCTAAAACCCAATTGGGGATTCTTGGTTTTGGGGCTTGTATGTAGATGTAGAAATTCAATGGAGATGTAGCGGTGGTGGATTGTGTGATGGTGGTGATGATGTGACGATGAATATAGTGTTGGTGGTGGTGTTATTTTATTTAAAGTATTGAAGAAAATGGTGGTGGTAAGAACGATGTGAAGGGGTGATAGTCGGCGACGATAGTTGTTGGTGATGGCGGGCGATGGTGGCGGCTGTTGGTGGTGGTGGGGGATAGAGTTGCACAAAATGGGTATTTGGCCAGACCCGGAACCGGGTACGGGCTGGCCGGGTTTTGTGGAACCCGGGTATTGGTGAACCTGGGTCGGGTTGGTGGACTGTAAAACCCTACCCGGTTAGGGTCGGGTCTAGAACCGGGTACAACTGGGTTTTTTTACTATTATGATTGCTATTATATTATTATTATTATTATTATATTATTATTATTATTATTATTACTATTATGAAAGGCAAAGCTTCTTGAATCACGAACTTTACCATTCGATCTCGAACCTCATTAACGTTGTAATTAAAGATTCCACCATCTCCACTAAATTGTGTTTGTTGTGAATCCGGATTATTTTTCAACGACTTACAAAACTTCTTGCTAATGTGTTTGTTTAAAGTCGTGTTATAATCTTTAGCAAACAAAGCTCCACAAAACTTGCAACGAGCCTTTACAGATCAGTCACTCAACTCAACCATATCCCAATTGCACCAAACATCCATGTTACGATTGTGTGCAAGAACACGAACGACGGTTGGAGAGTTCGATGAACCTTGACCAACGGAAGATTGAGAACGAGCCATATCGAGATTTGATAGTAAACGAGAGTATTGTTTGCGTATTTTGCGTATGTTTTTTTGTGTTTGAAACTTTGATACCTTACCATATCAACCCACACCTATTGATACTTATTTTAGGGGCAAAAACTGACGGGTTTGTAAGAAGATAAAATCAAAGTTTAACCTCTTAAACTTTTAGAAAAACGCAGCGGAAATATATATAGAAACATGATTATAAAATTGAAATTTCATGTTCTTATGGTGATATATATATGTTTAAAACAAACCCAAAATCAAATGATCATTACATGTGAATAAGCAAGCTATGAAACATATGTAAATGTACATAAAATCACAACTACAATGAGCTGTAAAAAAACTACGTTTCAACAACTTAAAGTCGACCAAGAAAGGGATGTAGGATGCTTAAAATTCGGCCAAAGCTCCAAGGAAAGGACCCCTCAAGCTTGTATACCCCAAGCTAACTCGGAAAACCTCCTCTTGCTAGGTAGATGAACACCAAAATAAGTCCAATACCTCTCCAAATCAAGTTGGAACTCGAGAGTTTTTAGAGAGAGTTTTAAGCTTCTAAGTTGTGTTTTGCATGTATGAAAGAGATTCAAGTCTTTAGTGTGGGACTAGTCATAAATAGTGTAGTTTACAAGATAGAAAAGGAACTCTCATAGGAGAGAGGGGGGCGGCCGAAATTTGTCTCCAAATAAAGTTTCCCCCCCCCCAAAAAAAACTTAATCAAACAATTTTATAAAACTAGTCCCTTATAAGTTGTACAATTAACTTTTAATTGTGTAACTTATACACTCTTTTGTTATTTAATGTTATCTAACTAACTTAAATAACACTAAGTAATATTCTTGAACAAAATATCCTAATAAGTTGTTTCATCTCATATGCAATTTATTTAGAAAACCCATTTTCTAAATTTGGTGTTATTATTTAATTGCATGATCATATCATAAATTGAATAATTGTCGGTGATTGCAAAGCTTGTTATTGGGTATAACCCGACTTGGATCATGACATACTAACCACATCAATGTTCTATGTGTATTGGGCATATAGAATCCAACAAAAACAACAAAAAAACGGTCAAATTTGGTCCCCAACGGCTACTTAAAAAAAAACGGTTGAAACCGGGTCCAACCCGGGTTCAACCGGTTCGGGTACGGGTCGGGTCCGGGTCTAGAAAAATTCAAAAAACCGCAAACCGGGTACAACCCCCCGGTTTTTTCCGGGTACGAACCGGGTACACCCGGTATTGGGTTGTACCCGGACCCGAGTACGGGTCGGGTATGCCGGATCGGGTATGGACCCGGTTTTTTTATGCAAGTCTAGTGGGGGCTGTTAGTGGTGGTGACCAGTAGTGGGGGCTAGCGGTGGTGGTGGAGAAAATATTTTGCAGCCTAAGTACTTGTGTGTATGCGTGCACGCGCGCGCACACACACACACATACATATATATGCATATTAAATTACACCCAGTCCCTTATATATGCTAAATGACACAAATAGTCCCTGTAAGTATATTAGTAGTCCATGTAAAGTGAAAATACAAAAATACTTTTAGATTTAACAGAAAAATTAATGTCTGTTAGTGTTAATACCTTAACTCGTTACAAATTGAAAACACAATACCTAAACTTGTTACAAAAAACTTTTAGTACCCAAACATGTTAATATCAATAAACCACATATACCATTTGTGTAATTAACTCTTTTTTAATTACAACAACTTACAACTCAACATATCACTTAAACACATCTCTAGTTAAAAATATAATGATGATGATACCATCGTTGTTCTCATCACTTAAGCTAAAAAAACACGTATTAGTTAAAGAAATAAACAACACAACACTAAATAATTAAAAAATATTAATATGACTTGTGTTGTGGGAACTATAAAACTAATTACATGTTAATTTCAGATTAAATCCATCATTTGAAGCAATACATAATAATATCATTAGGAAAAAATAATAGACTTTATTCGTCTCTGTATCAATTCCATAAATAGTTATATGATACGTTGTTAAATGTTATTTTTCATATACTATCAGGTGCATCATAAGCAAATACAAACACAATGAAAAATACAATCCATCGGGAAAAACAACGTGTTTACTTTTTGTTCACTTTTCACCTCCAATCCTCCGCAAATCAACCGGCTACTCACTGAATTCGAAGTAGGAATCAATCGACTATTGTTTTTACAAATATTAAATTCTAAGCGTAACCTTCTTCGTATTTATGATGTGGACATTATATCTCATTAAATTTTCATAATTAACATGTGTTGTCCCTTTTTGACAAACACTCTGATAAAGAAAATACTTATATTAAGATCAATGAAATGTAAACCCACTTTTACAAGACGTGTTGTTCTCTTATTATCTTTTTATCAATTTCAATCACTACACATGTGTAAAATATATTAAAAATCACACTCCACCGGATCATAGAATTACGAAGCCCAAATTTATGTTTCAAGAAATTAACTGAAAAATCAAATGGTTTTAGGTCTACTTATTTACCTGCACATATATTCTTTTATGTTCTTATTTTATTCGTCTAAACTCATTCGCAAACTATATTTAGTTTATTGATTTTGATTTACCTCAAGATATTTTTAACATGTTTTGTGAATGTATGTGACCTCTTTTTTTATCAAACAGGTGACAAAATTACCAAATAAACAAACATTACCGGGAAATTGTTAAAGTGATATCGTTGTTGATGGTTTTAAATTTCAAACTTGTTGCTTCTACCGTGAAAACTTGATATAAATACGCTTAGGTTTGTAACGTAATCTCAATAAGGGTTAGGACTTATATAAACAAAAATATCAACTTACTTTTAGCAATAACACTTCGTATGAAAATAAGACAAACAAACACACTTGATACATTTGGATAAATAATTTTTTTTTCCTTTCACTTTTAGTATCTTCTTACAATAGCATTGTTAAATTACAAATATTTGTTTATATATTATTGCATTCATTTTACATAATAACTTCAGTAACCAATCTGTACGAAGATCATATAAAACAATATTTTTATTTGAATGAAGGTTGCATCAAAATAACGAACATATAAATTTCGTAATTTTTGGTAAACGAACACTTAAATCATCTGACACATTCTAAAACACACAACTAACCTTAGTTGCAAAATCTATGATTATGTTAACACAATTTTATATTAAAAACATCATCAAATGTATGTAATTTTAGAATAAAATTGTAAACTTATTAATATGACATTAAATGTTGTAAATGTGGAAGTGTTTAGAGATTTGTGATTTATAAATACTTTAAAAAAATATTATAAATTTATTATTAAGGTGTTATTAGTTATAGAAATAATCATTTACTTAGTTAGTTGTTAGCTACAATAAACCCATGTTTAGTATTATAGAAATAATCATTTAACTTAGTTAGTTGTTAGCTACAATAACCCATGTTTAGTAAACCGTGTTTGGTAAACTCATATATTACACGGGTTGAATAAAATTAAATATCAATAGATACAAATTTTATTAATTATAAAGTAATAGTTTAATATAAAACATGATTGAATATTCTTATTATACATAGAATGAAAATGTTGAAACGTCTTAAAAAAAGTAATTTTAAAAACGTTTTTATTACAACTCATGATTTAAATATTTTTTATAAATATTATACCTTTTAAAACACCAATTTTATAATTATTTCTATTTAAAAAGAAATTTTTATAGATAATTGTTCTTTAAGAATAACATTCTTAATTTATTAAAAGTTTATTTTAATCTTAAAAAATAATAATATTAGTTTTAATATGATTATTAAATACGAGAGATAAATGAAATTTTTTATTAAGTATTAATGTGATACTGTATGATCTTATTTAGATATCCTTTTGTTAAACTAGAAAAAATACATGTTATTTGGATAATATACATATTTGTCATTTAAAAAAAAATAATAACATAACAAAAGATTTTAATCGTATACACGGCCCCTCATTTGTTCTAACGCGACGTTTCCCCCGGAACCCCCTCAAGATTTCAACAAAACAAACTGTTCTCCACCAAACCCTAACCCTAACGAACCAAATCAACGCTTATTCGAATCCATCAGCTTCAATTCACACAGTAGACCACTCGATCTCGTAATCATGTCGATTTAGCTCGAGGATTTGTTCAGATATGGCGACATCGAACGCAAACCAGCAGCTCGCTCTGGTAGCATCCTCCAACACCACAACGTCGTATGAGGGGTTGTTGGAGTCTCAGAAAGAACTGATTAGCAAGCAGATCTGCGAGCTACAGAACATCGTTTCCACACAATGCAAGCTAACCGGCGTCAACCCTTTATCACAAGAGATGGTGCGTGCGAACTTCCTATTATATACTTAATTTACACGATAGATTTGCAATTTGTTCTAATTAGGGGTTACATTCATACATACATCATATATGGGCTAATAACAGTTAAATTAGGCGTCTCTAGCTGAAGATGTAATGTACTACTATATCGCGATTTGAATATAACTAATTACTGAATTGGATGTAGTTTAGATGCGATACTGGAGAGAAAATACATAGACAATTGAATTGTAGGAGACATTTTAATGTTAGCATCTGTAGCAGACAGTGGGGTTGTAAAATTTGACATGCAGTTTAATTAGCAAAAAGGGATGCTGGTGAATCGGTGAAGGAATTTGATCAGATAGATCATAAATGTGTGTGTTGTTACATAGTCCGTCAGTTATATAAGGGTGGTGTGCGCTTTATTACTGTTACAATTTCCAACAGTGACTAGACTATGTAGCTTTAACATACAAACACTAGCAACAGATTGTTGTACATAACCTACTTCTTTATGTTATCTTTGTGCATGGTGTTGATGATATGTTTTGTTATTTATATGCAGGCAGCAGGTGCTCTATCAATTAAAATTGGTAAGTTTTCTAGTTGCTACATATGTGTTATTGAACAGTTTTGTAAAGCAGTGGTGCCTACCTTACATAGTTGTAGTTTCATACTTTTATAAGTTCGATGAATATCTTATTTGACATCTCTTGTCCTAAGATTCCGAATCCCGTGACGAGGCCATTACTTTCAGATGATGCAGGTCACCAATCTGACATCTGAATCTTTTTACCCCAACATGGGATGTTCAGTCTGTTGTGTTTTTAGTTGCATAAGATGTCAAGGGTACTTTTGTATATGAACAATTTCATTGCAAACTGTTTACAGTTTTTGAGGCTTATTATTAACAGTTTAATGTATAACTACATTCAAGGTCTGCTGCAGTTTGCATTGATGATTCTTGTGCCTTACTTTTTGTTTTATTCTCAGGGAAAAGACCGAGAGATCTACTGAATCCAAAAGCAATAAAATACATGCAATCAATTTTTTCTGTTAAAGATGAAATAAACAAGAAGGAAATTCGAGCAATAAGTGCTCTTTTTGGCTTGACAGCCACACAGGTTTCTTTATGTTCTTCTCTATTCTGCTTTCATCATTTCAATATGTAATAATTTTATAAGAATAGTACGCGTTTGAGTGTTTTGATTACAAGCAAATAATGAGGATTAAGGGCAACTCAAGTGTTTGCTTTGTTTTTGACATTTTGTTTCCTACAAGTAATCTATGTCACCCTTGTCAGTAATAATTAACTTAATTAATTATAATTCTAAGGTGAGAGACTTCTTTAACGGTCAACGCTCAAGAGTTCGGAGATTTATCCGATTATCTAGAGAGAAATCAATCCAGTCAGCAGAAAGTGTGCATGAGCAAGATGGGTCAACAAGCGCTAATGCGGCCACACCTAATAAACCAGTTCCTTTGAACTCTGTGGACCCAACTAACAACCCAGTTCCTTTGAAAGCTGTGGACCCATCAAATAATGAAACGCCTCCTTGTTCCACCCAAGATGAGGTGTTGTCTGATACAAGTGATCCAGAGAAGCATTTTATTGCTAATATTTTTAACCTATTGCGGCAAGAAGAAACATTTTCTGGACAAGTCAAATTGATGGAATGGATCTTGCAAATAAAAAATGTTTCAGTGCTCTATTGGTATTATTAGATTATAATGCACTGGACAGCATTGTCTATTCTGTAAAGTGCCAACGGTCTAATATTTCTTTATTGAAATTGTAGGTTTTTGACAAATGGAGGTGTGATGATCCTAGCTTCGTGGCTGAGTCAAGCAGCAATAGAAGAGCAAACAACTGTGCTTCATTTCATTCTCCGGGTACATAGATTGTTTGAAAAAGTATTGCTTCATATTCAGTTATTTGATATTTAAAAATGTATTTGGTCTACTAAATGGAGCCACCTTTAGGTCCTTTGTCACCTGCCGTTACATAAAGCTCTCCCAGCACACATGTCAGCTGTATTGCAAAGTGTCAACAAACTTCGGTTCTACCAGGGATCAGGTGTGTTTTCTTTGGTCAGTATCATCAAGTTGTTGAATATTTTTGCATGTTGGGTACATCAAAACCTGTATTGTATATTTGTGTATAATTTTTTAGTTATGATATGCATCTTATACTTTCCTGTGCTTTTCTAAGTCACACAATTATGTCAATGTTTCTTTTATGTGATAGACTGGATCTGAATGTAGATTGAATTATTTACATTTTTTGTACAACACAAGTTAAGTGCTAGACATATCATTTCATACTCCACCTTTTAGTTGGGATTTTGTATGGTACAACCCTTTTTGTGGAGTGGAATGTATGCATCTTGTAGGTTTTTTTGTTTGTACTTTTATTATCTGAATCTCATAATCTGATTTGAAGATCAGACATCTCAAACAGGGCAAAAAGTCTTCTGTCTAGATGGAGCAAAATGTTTGCTAGAAGTCAAGCTATGAGAAAACCTAGTGCCAATATTTCCTCTGTTGATGCTCAGAATGAGATGCTACTGAAGCAAAGGCAAGCTTATCTCTGTTTTAATGCTTTGGCTTAATTACTATCAACGGTCTTATATTCATTGCTGCTATATTATGGTGTATAGCATTGGTGAAATTATGGAAAATGAATCATTGGAGTCGAGAATTGACAACCCTGTGAGTCTGTCTGTCTGTCTCTCTCTCTCTCCCTCTACATACATACATACATGTGTCACACACAGAGACTTTTTGATTTAGGAATATAAAAGTAATACCTTTTCAATTCTCTGACATCACAATTTTTACACCGGAAACAAGTTTCTTATTTAATTTTCCTCTTTCTACATGGTCATTCATAACTATAAATTCCAACCAACTATTTATAATTGTTGTGATCACTGTTAGAAATGACTCTATGACTTCAAAATAAAAGATACCTACTTTTCTCGGTGCTCATCACTAATGTTAAAAACTTTGTATTTGCTGTTTGTTAATTTTGTTCAAATTTTTTCGTGTTAAACAGGGAGCAATATATTCATTACAAGAGAATCCTGAAAACTCCAGGTATAAAGCGAGTATAATACTATAATCTGTGTTTCAAATAACACACTTAGGTGTGAGGCCCATTCAGATTATATATGGATCACATCTGGTTAGGCAAGGCACAGGATGTAATGAAGTGAGGAGAGGCATGCACTTTTAGGGCTTTCTAAAGAGGGCACTGTTGCGCGCTATCCATGGTTTTGAAAAATAACAAACCAAAATTTGCATTAATTTTTTTGTATTGATAAAGATGATTCCTTACAACATATACATAAATGCATATTTCAAAATAAAACATAAAAAAGTTTATGAACACCGCTACTGCCTACAGCCTGTGTGTTTTGATGGACTACATGAGCTGTCATTTCTAAAAGTCTAAAGGTTTATTAAACCCCACGTGCCTCAAAACCTAGGAATCAAAGCAATGATGCAACAACTCTTTGTTTTTTCCTACAATTCCAGTCTCTGGTGGTCCATGTGTGGTTTTGATTATGTTATCAGCCATTTATAAATATATAATCAGTTTTGTGAAACTACATATAAAATACGCTCGAGTACAATGAATTCCTCTCACAACTCATGTATGTGATGCATGTGCCTTCACCCTCACTTCAGCTCCGGGGATCTCATTGACACGGACTTATAAAATCAATAGTATAATGAGCAAGCTCAGATGCAGTTCTGAGAGCTTTTTGGTTAAGAGTGCTCAACCCTAATTTTTGATTTCCTACTTTCCACAGGTCACAGTCAATCAAAATGCTTACAGGGCCTTCTGATGATTCAAATATGAAGCTTCTAAGAGGTGTATCTTCATCTCGTATCCTTGGGGTTTTGTTTGTTTTCTCATGGAAACTGCTAGCATTTGCAAATTTGGCATAAAATCTAACAGACTTGTGATAAGTAGAGTGTTAATTGCTAATTCTTACATGAATTTACTCAACTCAATAGATGTACGGATGTACCTGTTACTGACAACTCTGTTACAAAATCCCATTACAGTTAAATACACAGACGCTTGACACTGGTTATCTTTCCCAACATATGTTTTTTCTTTGAGTTTTAAAATATTCGTTTGCTAAAAATATATAAAATTTAATAACGACCGAGTAATTAACTGGTGACTCAAATAACACTAAGATTTGAATAGTCCGCAACCTTTGTGTGATCGGTTTAACCCATTTTCATCAAGTGGCAATCAAGTTAATTAAAATCAGAAAGAGATTCTGTCAAAGCAGGACAAAGCTTTGATACTGTAGAATGCACTAGAAATAATTGGAATACAGTCATCCATGAAGTATTTGCTAATTGTCTATACAACATGCATGCACTGTAAGGTAGTGACTAATTAGACATCTAGATCACTTAATTTAATTATTTCTGTTAAGTTAGTCATGCTCCAAGTCTACTGTGATATCAATAAGAGAAGTTAAGGAAGTACACATAGTTAATGCCTTAACTAGATCTTAGATGCAAGAGAACGCAGAAAAGTACAGCTTGTGGAGCAACCGGGCCAAAAACCAGCTAATCGCGCCCCACAAGTTACAAGAATTGTTTTAGCAAATCAGGGCCGTCCACTTTCAGCTGATGATATACAAAAAGCCAAAATGCGGGCTCAGTTCATGAAGAGTAAATACGGGGAAAGTTACGTAAGTCCTCAAGTGAAAACTAAAATCCCGCCTGCGAAAGCTCATATCCATCCTAAAATTGAGGAGGGTGCTACTTCCTCTTCTAGCATGACACCTTTAACAGCTAAACCTCATGTTCAACCCAAAGTAGAGGAACATAAGTCACCTGTGAAGCTTGGGTCAGGTGATAAAGTGCCGGTGGTTCCTGTTCATGCTAAGGAAGTTATGGACTCAGAGGAACCTGTGTGGAAGAAGTGCAAGAGATTGCAGATATCGTGGGTGATTCCACCAGGTACAGTTAATGGTTTAAAGTTCATTTTTTCCCTTTTATTATGCCAACTGTTTGCAGGTTCAATGGAGTATGCACTGGTGTATGGGTGGCTCTGCTCATGGTCGAAAGATGCTAACTTTTACGATCTTTAAAATAAAATCCCCTTGAAATAAGCATCAGCAGTGACTGAATCACTTGGGTTATGTTTTATCTTTAACATGTCAATTGAATGTGGTTAAAAATGAATGGGTGTCCAAAGTGCATTCTTAACCCATAAAACCCATCTAAATCGTTCTTTCTTGGAACAAGTTTTTAGGGTCAATCATCAACCCAAGTACATATTCCTAATCTTTAACTATGACCTAGAACTTATTTTTCTCTAAAAGAAGGCACACAATGACCCTAATATGAACCTAATCAATTCGAAATTTGGCCCTTGGCTTTTCTATTAGCTCCTTGATTTAGGTTTCTTAATCATCAATCTCTTCTCATAAATTAAAAAAATTTATCCGTCAACCATGGATGATGCAAAAGCGACCCACAATTCTTAATCCAACAACATGATTTCATTTTAGGCCAGTGATATCTTTTTCTTCAAGATTAACTTTTACTGAATTTAGGATCATGCCCAACAGTCATCCAACAGAAATCTGTTACTTTTGATGGGTTTCTCCTAACTTGCATCAGGTTGATTTTGTAAATTAGTTTGTAAATTCCTGCACACTTTTGTTTTTTAGCTACTTATTTTGCAAGGTGTTGGTGGCATGTTCACAATTATGTTTTTTTAGTTCTTTTATTCACGGGGTTCCCTACCTCCAGTTTTCTGATGAATTACCTTGCATACAGTGTTCAACCACTTACAATCTTTATTAAATTGCAAATACTGTAAATAGCAATCATAAAGGAAAAGTACCCTAACAAAACCAGTATTTTATCGCAAAGCTACTAATGATGTATTGTGAAGGTGGGATGTTGACAAACATTACCTCTATTACAGGGACAAATATAGCTGTTTATGGAGAAACCCCTTACTCCAAAGCAAACCATAAAACCAAAGCATTCAATAAAATAGAGAATGCAGTGATGGATACACAATCAATACATAAATTATATTATTAGAAGCACATAATGTTCAACATATAGAAAAGGAGCACATAATGATCCTAGGCAAACTGGTAGCACACACCGAGTGATCATACACATTAGGAGATACAAAACATACAATGAACAACAATATGCACAGCTCATAAGAAATCCATATACAATAGTCAACAAGAAGTACATAGTGAGGTAGAAGCATATAATGCAATCTTGAGTCAAGTGAAGACAAGCAAAGGCTACTAAAAGGATGATAAAACACAATCAATCCCCTAAAACATAGTTAAAACATTTATAAGATTTATTTGGACTCTCCCCTAACGTCTCACATAGTTCTATCCTGGACCATGTCTACACAAATGAGAAGTATATTTTCCAAAATTATTATAGATATGAAATTGTAAAATCACAAATACTCGTTCAAACAATTATTATTTGCAACATGACTTGTATGATCTTTTTGGTGCTGTTTGGTGTTTTAGTTAATGGATATCAATGATTTATTCAATCCTATGCAGAAATGAAGATAAATAAAGAGTGGTGCGTGTGCTCTGGTGAAAACAGCAAAGAAATCGAAGTCCAAAACAACCGAATCAAACGGGAAAAGGAAGTTTTCTACACCACACCTCTTGAAATCCCACCAAATCCCAAAGAACCATGGGACCGAGAAATGGACTATGATGATTCACTAACACCTGAAATTCCAACTGACCAACTTCCAGACGACGATGACAATATGGTGTCCCAGCCTGCAGAAGTAGCAGGTGACCATACAAACAATTACGCGGCTAGTACAAGCACCCTAGCTGACAATAACATCAGGAACATGCCCGGACCTGATCTTGAGTTACTAGCAGTCTTACTTAAAAACCCACAAATTGTAGTTGCTCTCACCGCTGGTCAAGGTGGGAGCTTGACCAATGAACAAATGGTTAAGCTTCTTGATGCGATTAAGGCTAATGCCGCTCATGGTGGCTCGATTAACACTCTTGTTAATGGGTTAGTTGAAAGGAAAGCAGAGGAAAGAGTTGAAGTTTCACTACCATCTCCAACTCCCTCCAGTGACCCTGTAACGGTGCGTCGTCAATTACATGCACATCATCTTTTGTACAAAATCATAATATCTTATGAAATGTTCATAGATTTTTTTCTTCTTGTTTTTTTGCCTTTGTGATGGTTTTATCATAAAAAAACAAACGCATAATGATTAGTGACTGAATCAGTTCAAAGTTTATAACACCGGATAAAATTGGAAACGGTATAGAGATAATGGAAGGTAAAGAATTAGATTGTAGGGTATATAAAAGTAGTACTAAAATGATTACTATAAATAGAATAAAAATGAGTTTTTTATAAAAAAAAAGTTCTGTTTTTTCAAATCTTTTTTGGGTTCTGCTGATATTTCCTCTTTTGATTCAGCGTGGATGGAGGCCGGAGAGTGCTAAAAATCCGTTTTCCCGACAAACCATGGCGGTTAACGGAGATGCTTATGCGGTTCCCACGGTTCATTTTCAAGAAATGACCCAACAAACAATTGCTCCGATCACACACCAGAGGTTTCCTAATGTTGTCCCTGACCGGAGAACCGTTCCGGCAGCGGTCAATGGTCTGCCAACAGCTAGTTTGACCCAACAAACAATTTCTCCGGCAATACATCAGAGATTTTCTGATACTGTTGCTGAGCAGAGGAATGTTCCGGCAGCTGCCTATGCATCATCAAATGCCTACTACTTGCCGGAACATGGTGGATCCCAAATACAGCCTCAACAGCACCTGATGCCCGAGCCTCGGATACCAACGAGTCAGTCTTGGACGGGATGGGAAGGTTTAGGGTCGAGCCCATACTCCGTGGAGCAGAGTACGAACTACAATACATATGGTACAAGGGAATATGCGCATCCGGGCCCATCATTGGTGAGAAACGGAGGTTACCGGGATGGGCCCGGGTTTGAGTCTTGGAGCCCCAACAATAGTCCGGTTAGGTCTCATGAATACGTTGACGGGTGGGAATATTCAGACCCGCATGGCCGAAATCACAGTTATAGGCCGGAGACGTCGAGAACGCAACATGATATCTTCCGGTATCGAGATTATGGTGGTAGGAATGACGGTTCACGGTGGCGGGATCGGAGGAGATGAGTTGGGAATAATGTTTTGATGGTGGCTGGAGTCTCCGGTGATTGATTTACAGACATTAACAGCTTCTGAGAATTTTGATGCCAAAAAGAAACAAAATTAAATAGTATAAGTTTGTAGGTAGGCATTTGCTTTAGACCATTAAAATTTCTCATCAATTTCTTAATTTCTAAGGCCGAAAGAAAATAGACAAAAGTTGGCTATTAATTGGTAAATTTATATAAAATTGGCTAAAAAGAATTTGTTCAAACATGTATAAACTGCTAAATCAAAAGTTATTTTAATAGATTTTTCACACTTCGTGTTAACCTGCAAGTAGTTGATGGTTCCGCAAGAGAGTGCATAACTAACAACTGTCGTTGTGAAGAACCTTATATTATGACTGGTCTCTGACGTGAAAATAAGTAATTTTCTTGGAGGAAGAGAAGTGCGAGACAAGTGATAACATAGAGAAAACATGAGAGAAAATTACCTTCACCGTGTGTCCGTATATTTATGATAAGTACATGTCGTCGTCATGGATGGTCTCTTGCTTGAGGCGTAACCGAATTATGTTAATGTCGTTGCCATGGGTTGTCCCTGATATTCTTTTGAATGCTCGTGGAGTTGAGATAAAGGTAAGGGTTGAAGAAAATGACTTTAAAGGTCATGCTGCAGTTTGTCTTTTTGATTATTTTACTAATCTAATATAAACACGTTCAGTACACAATAAATATAAAAGATATGAAGTAAATTGACCACGCTAACCATAAGAACCTACACTTCATTTGTTACACATTAGGAAATATAGGTAACATTATGATTGCGATGATAGAGGTCACAACTCACATGATCAATTGGTCATCAGTTTGGTCTACTAATGCAACAAAAGCAAGTAATAATTTCGTGTGTTGTTGTGTTAAACACATCTCATTGCTTTTGTTTTATATCTACCTCTATTGAATTAGTTATTGTAACTTTTTTGCTTAAAAATAAATACGTGTAGCATATCCCTTACGAGTTCTTTCTTTCTATTAAATAGGCTATTTGTATCTTTTTTCAAAATACAAGTATTGAGTGTATAATGCATAATGTTTTTCAAGCATGATAAAAAAACATGTAATTTTATAGAGTTTAAATTCCATTATGATTTCAAATAAGGTGTTGTTTGATAAAACTGACTCAGTAAAATTTGATTAAGTCAGAAGCTGACCCAGTTAAAAGTTCTGATTGAGTCTACATCTGACTGAAACTTGATTGTTTGATTCAGTATCTGACTGACTCTGCTGAATGAAAAAAATAATCATATTATCCTTATATTTTAACTGATGTTATGTAATAACTCCTTTTATGTATAAACATGTCCGGTTTTTATTCCAAAATGGTTTTTTATTTCTTTACAAGTAGGGTACTCACACCCTCACAACAATATGAAGTTGTCCCTTTTAACCCCAACTCGCTGCAACAACAATGGAAGTAGCAGCAGCAAAGAAGCAAAAACCATCAAAAAAGAAGAAACCACCACCAACAAGAAGATCACAAAAACAACGAAGAAGAAAACCCCAACCCAAAAACCCATCTCAAACCCACCTGCAAATCAACCCATCTCAAACCCACCTGCAAATCAACCCATCGATACATCCTCCGACTCCGACGGAGATGACAACTCACCAGAACACATCCAAAAGCTCATTGAACCCTACACCAAAGATAAATTGATCGAATTCATCGTCAACGCCGCTATTAAAGGGTGGATAGGCCGGCTGCGCAAATGGGTCAGCATGTATTTTTTTCAGGTTTGGGTTAGCTGCAAAGAATCTGATCAACAACTACCATTTGCATATCAAACGGGCTGACCCGTTGACTGAGTCAGCCAGTCAGCTGGGTCAGCCCGATCAGACGAAATCAAACAACCCCTAACTTTGTAAGTGTATGTATTGTATTGTTTAATTTTGTTTAATATAGTTATAACTTTTTCAGTATGCAAATATTATAGAACAGTCTAATTGAAAAGTAATAATTATGTAATTGACGGTATAGTTATGTTTACAAGGATCTCTATATAGAAAGATAAATATTACAATTAGGTACCCTCTAAAATAGATAAATATAAAATTCACAATCTAACTTGTTCTAATTTTTCCTTTCAAGTTGAGGGTGGTGAACGATCTGCAACTTGGACCTTAAATACAAAAATCATTTTGTGGGTAACGGCCTGATGACTCACTTGTGGCAATAAACTGAACATTTACTTGCCCTTGAACCATCTATTCGCAGACAAAATGGAAGTGTACTTCGACATGTTTTGTACGAGTATGAAACACTGGATTTGTAAAGAAATAGGTGGCTCCTAAGTTGTCACACCAGAGAGTTGGTAAGGAAGTTGGCATAATACCCAGTTTATAATGAAGGGCCTTTAAATAAATTAATTCTGCTGTGGTGTCGGCAAGGGCTTTAACCAAGTTAATTCCATCTCTAGGTAAAATGATTTTGAAATTCCACAATCAAAATAATTTGAGATGAAACGCTCCATTAGGTTTTACATTTCATTACCTACTCAAACATAATTCTACTTGAAAATTATACTAGTTTCTCAGTTCTATTTCATTTCATTTCATTCTATTCCTTCCAACCAAACGCCTCCTAAATCTCTCTTTTAAACAAAAGAACAATTATCTTGTTTTTTTTAAATTCATAAATAACTTCGGTGTTATAGTTCACTTAAAATTAACATATAGGTAAATATAACAATAACAACTACAATAATAAAATAAATATAATTAACATTAAAGAAATCACATAAGGTTTAAATTATTAATTTTTACTCACTTACCTAAAATTTGTTGTTTTTATACGTTGAACTTCAAACGTGTGTATTTAGTTCTTATGATTTTTGACCTGTTGTATTGGAGAAGGTTCCGACCCATACATTTAAAGCATTATTCTAGAACATTTTTTCCTCAAGACATGGATATTAGTCAACGTTTGTAAATTCATTATTAGCAATTTCTTCATAAAAAATATCGATTTAACTCAATTCTCCTCCTTAGAGATAAATAGGGGAGCCGAGCTCAAATGCAACTCGTTTATTTTTTTTATATTTAAAGCTTGAATTTGATTAATGAGTAGTGAGTAACTTTTAAAGTCCGGCATGATCGTCATTGTCTTTTAATAGTCTTTTATATATATATATATATATATATATATATATATATATATATATATATATATATATATATATATATATATATAATATATATATATATTCATTGG
The DNA here is from genome assembly GCA_025506515.1 of Flaveria trinervia. Lineage (NCBI taxonomy): Eukaryota > Viridiplantae > Streptophyta > Magnoliopsida > Asterales > Asteraceae > Flaveria > Flaveria trinervia. The sequence continues at coordinate 7,552,878 of CM046444.1, read as the reverse complement.
TATGTGCATACGTTTATTACATTCATACAGAATGAAATGACTTGTAACAACTCTAGACATTTATGCATATACACCAGTGAAGCACGTGTATGTATAACGTGCTATTTATGAATCAAATGTTATATGTAAAAGTAAAGAACATGTGAAAGTTAAAAGAACAACACAAGAAACTATTTTATTTATGTTATAGTTATATCTAAATCATATAAAAAATCTAGATTGAGTGGTGACAAAAACAAACGTGTATATATGATCATTGTATGAAACATGTCACCATTGAAGTTTATAGCTATAACTAACTTAACAGTGGTTGTGTGTTAGTTTAGAGTTTAGGGGTCAAAAAGTAAAACACTAAAAGTCAGAAAACCCAAAGTGAATAATGAAAGACAATCAAAGGACTGAAACTGTAAATTATAACATCTATATTAAGCCCACCTTCAAATAACAACTTTCATTACAAAATTCTATAATCCCCAATCACAATCATCATCATCCCCAATTCATCTGTTTGATCATCGTTTGACTATTTCCACGTATACCTCTCACAATTTCAACAGTCGTTCAATCATTTTGATTCAACTTTTGATCAGTTTCAGTAGAAATCAGCGGTAGCAACTACAATATGGCGGTAAAACTGTACGGATCCGTCGATTCCGACGGCACACAGCGTGTTCAAGCTTGTCTACACGAGAAGGAGGTCGAATTTGAGTTTATTCCGATCAACACCGCCACCGGAGAACACAAAACGCCTCGATTCCTTGCACAAAACGTACGTATAAGTGTACAGCACATATTATTACTATATTAACTTTTGAAAATCGTATACATGTTATCGACTTCAAATTTCTTCACAGCTGATGTTAATCTAATGATCTGTGTGCGTGTATGTGCTTACAGCCGTTTGGTGAAGTTCCGGTGCTAGAAGACGGTGAAGTCACGCTATTCGGTAATCGAACACTTTACAATCGATCTGCTGCTTTTGATTTTGAAATTTGATGTATATTACCTCTGTTTCGGATTCCAGGGCTCAATAATCGTTTAATTGAACACTGCATAATCGGTCTATCGCTTTTGATTTCCAAATTTGACGTATATTACCTCTGTTTTGGATTCTAGGGCTCAATAATCGTTTATTAGTTACAGAATCGAGAGGACGATAATTGAAAACTTAACAATCGATCCGTTGCTTTTGATTTCAAAATTTGATGTATATTACATTATATTACGTCTGTTTCGGGTTCTAGGGCTTAATATTTGTTCATTTGTGACAGAATCACGAGCAATCACGCAATACATCGCGAACAAATACGACGGAAACGGAACAGATCTGACAACAAATGATCCGATCAAGCTAGCGATCCAAACGGTGTGGATGGACTCCGAGAATCAGCGATTCGATCCACCGTTCTCGAAGATACTCGAAGCATCAGTACACGGGAAACATGGTGTCGAAGACATGCGATTGTACGAACGGAAGCTGGAGATTGTGCTTGATGTGTATGAGCAACGGTTGACGCAGAGCAAGTATCTCGCCGGAGATAGCTTCACGCTGGTGGATCTCCACCACCAGCCGGGGATGCATTACCTGAGGTCGACGAAGGCGAAAGGGTGGTTCCAGGGCCGACCGCATGTTCGAGCGTGGGCCGCTGATATTCTTTCGCGCCCGTCGTGGGTCAAGGTTGCTGCTTTGTGCCCGTGGTGAACGAGGTCAAGGTTGCTCGTTGTGTCCTTGGTGAACAGATTTGTAACGTTTGTTGGGTTTGTTGTACTTTTGGTTTTTATGTGGTTGGTTAATTCGGATGTCAAAGTTGATCAGCTGAGGTTGTTGAAGAATAATATTATTTTGAGAGTATATGGTCGTGGTTTATGGGAACAATATTGACTAATAATTTGATGACATATTATTTTATCTTATGTGTATAGTATCTACTCCACCCAATCTATAATTTTTGACCAACATGCTCGTGTAATTTTTTTTCTAAAAATGAAGTTAGTTATAGTCTTTTTAGAATTAGAATAGTTATAATCTATTTTTATTTTATTTATATAATTATATTAAAAATATATTTTTTTAATTTTTTAGTTAAATAATATTTTTTATATTTCATCATTACTTTTTTTTTCTCTTATACTCATAACAGCTTTTAAAAAAATTAAAAAAATATAAGGGTTAAACAGTAATTTTTTAAATTTACATATTGAACAATAATATTTCTTTCTCTTCCGCTCACAACTACTCATAATCATTCCATATAATTAAAGGATTATACTTACATACATATACCAAACGGGTTGTGAATACTCTTATATGTTTTTAGTTTGTAGGCGGTATTAACACTTCTTTTAAACTTTGATATTAAATTGGTGAAACTTATTGCAAGTCTAAGAAACTTAAACGTCCCGGATTTAAACAATGAGTAGCTAATTTTTTTTAATAATAATGTATTATTTTTATTAATGAAAATAATGTTTCTGATTTTATTGTTTTTGTAAATATTAGTTATGAAATATGAAATATATTCTTATTTAAAAAATGTCGAGTTATTGGTTGGAGAAATGAGAGGCGTAACCGATGGAGGAGGTGAAAAACGAGTCTAGGTTTCACTTGCCTCTTTATTTTTTGTACACACTCATCTTTCTTCTTTCTACTCTAATAAAAAGGTAAATGAGTGTGCCATTTGTTACCATCATATTTATTCTTATCAAATTTTTCCCGCTTCTCTCTTTTATTAAATAATCATATTAATTACTAATAATTTTATCTATTTATTTTTACATTATATTTAGTTTTTAATAAAAATAAGAATAAAAATATTTTTATTAATGCTATTTCTATAGAGATAGTTTTTTTAAAATGATTTTTTTCAAAATAATAAAATAAAAATATTTTTCTGTAATATTTCAAAATTGGTTTTTTAAAGTTGTTTTTTATCAAACAAAAATAATTAAAATAAGGAGTTATAGTAAGATTTTTTTTTTTAAAATGAAAAAATTTTAAAACTTTATTTTAAAACAAAATATTTAATGTATCTTTTAAAAACAAAAATACAAAAAAATTCATATTATTATTTTATTACTTATAATTATACTCATACATAATTTCAATTATATCATGCCTTAATCTATTATTTTATAATTAATATTTTTTATTTTATTTAATATTTTATTTATAAACCTCGTGTAATACACGGTTTTTAAAGTTAGAAATTATAAAAACCATACTCAATCTCCTCTCTCTCTCTCTTTGCTTTTACTCTCACATAGTCGTTTTTCTAGTTCATGGGAATGAATTTTCCCCATTATTTCTATTCCACATCATCTCTTTCCTCATTTCATCATTTTTACCTAAAATACATAAAGTAACCTCCATATTGGAGGTGCACTGCACTTAATGAGATTGATTCAAGCCCTTTGTCCATTGATCTTTTTCATGGTTCCTAGCTTTATAACAGGCAATGTTTCATTGCTCCAAGAGTAGGTTAACTATTCAATTATTAAGATCCTGTACATCCTAACTAAAATTATATGAGTTCGCTTCTTCACGTCTTAGGTAAGTGTTGATGATTTTATTGTCATCCGGTCGTTTTACATGATTAAGATTCACTTAAAACCAAATTATAAGTTAGAATATACATTGATACAAGCTACGAGCTACGGAGTGCAAAGGTAGACAGGACTATTTCAAATAATGTTTAAGAGACACATTGTTAGCTTAAGGGATTATAGTCTCTGGAATCCAATAAACAAATCCTCTGACAGAGGTTGAACTCTTAGATTCATAAAAATTTTAAAAATTTAATATTCAATAACAAGTGAAGGTCAGTAGCAACTTTGGTTGCAGGTATCATTTTAAACCACACCACACACCAATTCCCAAACCTCAAATTTGGTGACGATGGGGTTGCTGTGACACCCTACACATATCCCACGTCGCCGTGGACAGGAGAGATTCCTGGTTCATAAGGAATGTCTGGCATCTAACATCAACAACGCGTATTGGGCGTATTGGCTGTGGATGAGAGGAGAACTCCACAGTTAAGCGTGCTCAAGTGTGAGCAATCCAGGGATGGGTGACCTCCGTGGGAAGTGTTCACCCGGGCAACCAAAAGCAAATCCGTGAGCTCATTGGGGGCAAAGCGATGCGAGGGTCCGGGTGTTACAGAATGGTATCAGAGCCACTCCTGTGCCGTTCGGGGTGTGGGACATACCTCACCAAGGATGGTGACTTCTCAGGCTCATCGAGGACGATGAGTCCAAACAAGGGGTGCTTGTGACACCCTACACATATCCCACGTCGCCGTGGACAGGAGAGATTCCTGGTTCATAAGGATTGTCTGGCCTCTAACATCAACAACGCGTTTTGGGCGTATTGGCTGTGGATGAGAGGAGAACTCCACAGTTAAGCGTGCTCAGGTGTGAGCAATCCAGGGATGGATGACCTCCGTGGGAAGTGTTCACCCGGGCAACCAAAAGCAAATCCGTAAGCTCCTTGGGGGCAAAGCGGACAATATTGTTGATGCGAGGGGTCAGGTGTTACAGAAAAGGACGATGAGTCCAAACAGGGGGTGCTTGTGACACCCTACACATATCCCACGTCGCCGTGGACAGGAGAGATTCCTGGTTCATAAGGAATGTCTGGCCTCTAACATCAACAACGTGTTTTGGGCGTATTGGCTATGGATGAGAGGAGAACTCCATAGTTAAACGTGCTCAGGTGGGAGCAATCCAGGGATGGGTGACCTCCCTGGGAAGTTTTCACCCGGGCAACCAAAAGCAAATCCGTGAGCTCCTCGGGGGCAAAGCGGACAATATCGTTGATGCGAGGGCCGGGTGTTACAGAATGGTATCAGAGCCACTCCTGTGCCGTTCGGGGTGTGGGACATACCTCACCAAGGATGGTGACTTCTCAGGCTCATCGAGGACGATGAGTCCAAACAGGGGGTGCTTGTGACACCCTACACATATCCCACGTCGCCGTGGATAGGAGAGATTCCTGGTTCATAAGGAATGTCTGGCCTCTAACATCAACAACGCGTTTTGGGCGTATTGGCTATGGATGAGAGAAGAACTCTATAGTTAAACGTGCTCAGGTGGGAGCAATCCAGGGATGGGTGACCTCCTGGAAAGTTTTCACCCGGGCAACGAAAAGCAAATCCGTGAGCTCTTCGGGGGCAAAGCGGACAATATCGTTGATGCGAGGGCCGGGTGTTACAGTTGCCACACTACATCACTATACCACACACGCAACAATTTACAACATGTCTTTGCCGAGCTACGCAAATTTTCACGCCGTTGTGGTGGGGCCCAACGCGGTGTTGCCGCACGACGTAGGGGGTCGCCACGCTCTCACGGTGGGTGCGCCCCTCCCCACCCTAACGACTATAAGTAGCAACATGTTTCAAATGATTTAACGATTGATACTTATGACCACCAATGTTAGTTATGACATTGTAATCACAAATGGTTATGAGAGTTACAATGATTCTAACCACCAACTGTTTTGACGTCTATATACAAGATCGTTGGTCTGATTTTTGGATATATACGAGTACTAATTTCACCGAAGCAATATACTCGTGTTCAAACCTTTGTCTTATATGATTTAGTATTTTTAAAGTATCATCAAATTAATTTTAATCATAAGTGAAAAACTCTCGTTTCAAAAATGTAATCAAGAAACTCTAAATCAGAACACACAACAATATCAAGCCTAGTTTTCTCTCACAACCTAACTTGATTAAAAACCTTATACCAAATCATGGTTTTGAAAACCGGACCGGACCGGTCAGTCCGGTTCGGTGTTTAAAACCGTTTTAGTGTTGAACCAGTGGTCGGACCAGTTGAACCGGTCGAATCGGCGATCAGACCGGGAACCGGACTGGTTGAACCGGTAGTCAGACCGGTTGAACCGGTATTTTTTTTATATATTTTTATTTTTTTTGTAATTTTTACATATATTTATAAAAAATTATAATTTTATCCGGTTCTTATATACGGTCCGACCTGTTGAATCGTTCGACCACTGGACTGGTAAGGCTTCCGGTTTACTATGCGGTTCGGTTTTAAAAACATTATACCAAATTAATAATAAAATTAATAAATCACGTTCTACGTTAATTCTTGGCCTAAAACCATTACTTTATTATCAAGTTCATTAAGACGCTCTAACATGGACGAGATTCGGTCGTTTAGGTTGACTTTTTTTTTTTTTTTTTGTGAATTCATAAAATTTAATAATTTCATTTAGCAAATAAAATGATAATGAAGCATAGAGGTTTAGCGTTGACGAAGACCGTCAAAATGTCAACGAGAGTGTGGTGGAATGGGTCATGAAGAAAACCCAAGGGGAAATAAAGAACAAATGGGTGACGTTGTAATTGCGTCATCGTTCCAGAAACCATGTAGAACTAGAATTTCATGTTGGCTGTGTTCTCATTGGTCAAAATTTGACTAAGCCAGTTGACATGTATAAAAAGTGTGTTTTTAATCTTGTATCCTCTTTTTATGAAAGTTAATAGTCGTGTATTAAAAAGATTTAATAAATAAAATATTAAATATAATAAAATTTTATTAGTTATAAAAAGATAGTTGGAAGATAAAATATGATTGAAATCATATATAAGTAAGGACTATGACTGCAAACAAAACAACAAACAGTTCGTGATCTGTTCGGCATGGAGTTCGTTTAGTAAATGAACGAACACGAATAAATTTTTTTTGTTCGTTTAGTTAAACGAATGAACATGAATATAAGCCGTGTTCGTTTATCTATGTTCGTGAACATTCGATAATGTGCTGGTTTATGTTCGTTAATGTATTTGATTATGTTCTTAATATTTGTGTTAGTTCTTTTTATGACAATTATGTCAAGAGTTTTTTGAATATTTATGTTATGTGTTTATTTATTTTTGGTAATTTTTGTGATTAACAATGTTGATTTTTTTCTAAAATAAATAATTGATCATTTGTATTCGTTTGTGTTTACATAAATTTTTGATCATTTGTATTCGTTTGTGTTTACATAATTTTTTTTTGTGTTTGTTATGTTCATGAACATTTGTTTGTTTTCATTTGATCTTGTTTGCGTTCGATAAGTGTTTGTAAACAGTTAATGAACATGTTCATTTCCTTAATGAAAGAACACGAATAAGGAAAACCATTTGTTAAGTGTTTGTGAATAGTTTATGAACAAGTTTATCTTTTTAATGAACGAATACGAACCTTATTCGTGTTAGTTTGTTTCGTTTGCAGCCCTATTAAGGATTATAAATAATAAAATAATAATATTAACTTTTTAACCTTTTGTTTTTAATTTTTACAAAAGAAAAATTAATTTTTTTGTTTCGAAACAAACATTTTAAAAAGATAAAAGTTTTATAAACTTTCTAATTATAACGTCATAACTTATTTTATTTTTATATAAACTTTACTTTAAAATATGAATTTTAAAATATTTCATCTTTTTAAAAAAGTTTGTTGGTTTAAAATTTTTTATTTTATAACTATTTATTTCTCTAGGAAAAATATCAATAAAAATAACTTTTTTAAAAATTATATTTAACAGGAGAGATAAACACAAAAAAATTTGAAGAGATAGAAATGTAATGATGTTGCATGTCTATTATAGTCATCATTTTATTAGAATAAAAATATTAATATTTAATATAAATTAAAATATATATTATTGTAATAATAAGTAATGTATTCGTTAACATATTAATTAAGAGGTTTAAGTCACTGAATGACTTAATTTTGTTGGGAGTTTCCTTTTTTGAACATTTTTTTCTTACTAATTAGACTCATTAAATGTAGAGTACGATTAATTGTGTTGAAAATAAAACTCTATAGTATGGTAGCAATTGTGACGGCCAAAATATTCAAATTTGGCGGAGAATAAAGCAAATTAAGATTAATAATTTAAAGAATAAATTTATTAAATTGTTCTGATTTAACTTAACTTTATTTAATAATTATAATATTACTAAAACTAATATTAAATACGTGTATTAGTTGGGTCTTGGGTCAAACGACCGACCCATATTTTAGAAGAATTATTCTAGAAGCTTATTCCCCTCACCAGTCATAGCAGTTGGAATAGAATCTTGTTTTTCTATTACACATAAACGTAGGAAATTAATAAAATAAATATAATATCATACAAGTTATTATTCTTTTATGTTTATAAAATCTAAAAATATCTCCAAGCGTGTTGCGCGGGTAATTGTATCACAAACTTAAATATGACAGTTAGAATACCAAAAAATATCTTAACGGTTATCGCTACAATTTAGAACCTGAATACATCGAATAACTTGATGGATCAAAAATACTAAATCATTATCGCACACTAATATTTATAAATAATTATGCTCGTTTCATCCATTTGACTTTTATAATGAAAATTGAATAAACAGGTAACTAAAACAATTTTTAATTAATATATTCGCTTTTTATATAGACCTAAATAGTTTTCATCAGGCAAGGCAAATAAAAAAAAGACCAAATACGAAAACCAAAAATTTTTTGTGACTATAACACAAAATCTAAAACTTCCTTGTGGCTAAGAGTTTCAAATATAGATATATAGTATCTTTAAATCTAGTTTCAAGTATTAAACTCAATCAAACTTATGAAAGTATATGAGAAAAGCATTACTCGTAGAGCATTCACACTACCTTTATTATATATTTATAAATATGTTCACTATATTATATGAAATGGTTGTTAGTGAATTTAAAAAAATAATATTATTCATCTGTATATTTGACAAGTAATGTTCATTTCCTATTGATTTTTGATATCTTTTAAAAGTGATTATGAGTAGATAATAGAAAAAAATACAATCATAAAAGTATAAAAATATTATCTGATTAAAAAAAGAGAAAAAAACATTGATTTTGTATAACTATAAGTTTACGAGGTTAATGATAAAAAATCTGATATAAATACACTAATTTTGTTTAAGATGAGCGTACCCATGATGTTTTAAAATATAATATATTAAATAACTTTTTAATATAAATATCTGATAGAATGAGTGTTACTTATTCTTGCATGTAAACACAAAACAACACAATAAGAAAATCATGAATTTGCACAAATCCTAACCATTTCAAGTTACCTATTATCTATTTTGATTACTCTGGAAAAGAAATAGCAAAAGAAGGTTATCATTATAATCACTCAAATAATATTGAAATACAAAAACAACATATATTTTGGATCTAACACTTCACTAACTTTGTGTTTAAACTAAAATTTCGAGGGCTAAAAAAACATATATGTTTACACTAAAAAAACATATATTTTGGATCTAACACTTCACTAACTTTGTGTTTAAACTAAAAGTTCGAGGGCTAAAACGCATTATCAAAACTCAAACGACTAAAACTGCATACAGAACAATAACCGAAGGACCATTTATGCATCTTCTTACATCTACATCACTATATATACACCCCCTTTCTCTTATCAACCTCCATTACAAAATTCAATATTGTCTGCTTCACATTCATCCTCAAATTCTCAATCATCACTCTGTATCACATCCGATTTGAAATACTTCCTATCGAATCAATCGAAATCAACGTTGATACATCAACATGACTGTAAAAGTGTACGGATTCGTCGGATCAAACGCAACATATCGTGTGTTAGCTAGTTTGTACGAGAAGAACGTCGATTTTGAGCTTGTTACAGTGAATATGGCCTCTTGGGAGCACAAAAGGCCTCGGTTTCTTGCACGAAACGTATGTATAACAATGCTTATTTGTTTGATTTTGAAAGTTATATGTATCGATCGTTGACTTTGATTTGGTTGTTTAGATCTGATGTGTTTGTGTTTGTGTATGCATATGCAGCCGTTTGGTCAAGTTCCTGCGTTTGAAGATGGAGATGTCACGCTATTCGGTAATTGAATGCTGCAAATTCGAATTGTTGATTGTTTGATTTGAAATTAGGTGTTAATTGTGTTTGAATTTGAATAATTGCTAGATGTTTTGTTAGATTAAGTGGATTTTATGCTTGTTGGAGTTTCTAGGGCTCAATTGGTACGTATATGTTAACGGATGATTTAGAAGTCTTGTCGTGATTTCTAGCTTGCAAACCGTTTTATAGTGATTTAGGGAAAATCTGTTAACTTCTGATATTAACTACGCTTGAGTAACTATCGACTCTAAACATGACATGCTTTTTGGGTCGACAAGTAGCAACAAGTAAAACTAAAGAAGTCAGAGTCAGTTGGTTGAGATAGTGGACTTTTCGTAAGTCACTATAAAATTATTTTCAAACTAAAATACCAAACAAGTGAATGTGAAGGTAGTCCACGTTCTCTTATAAGTAGGACTTGAGTTCAAACTTTGACATACCTTAAAGTAAGAGTTGTTTGGTAATTTTTGAATGATTAAGTGTTAAACTAATAAGAGGTTCAAACTATTAAGTATTGAACCATTAAAAGATCTAAACCATTAAGAGTTAGTATATCATTTAACTATTTAAAGATAAATGTCTGACCAATTCAAATAAGAAGTTTTAACCATTTAGCATTAGACCTTTTAACCATTTAGCATTAGTATAATCCTTAAGCATTCAGAGGCAAATGTCTGAAACTAATAGTCTGAACTATTGATTGCTGAACTATTCAGACATCTGAACAACTAAGAACCTGATTCAGATGTTACTAAACGACTCCTTAGTTTGGATTAGTTTAATAGTGAGTATAATAGATTTGTTGTTTACAAAAAAACCACACAAACTTCAAACCCTCTAGGAATTATAAAAAAATCTAAAAAACTAGCTGCTCTCGTGGGTCATGAAGTTCATTTGGTCCTTTTTTTGAACGATAAGTCATTTGTTCTATTAATCTCATATTAGTTACATGTATAATCGATGTGATACAAGTCTTACGTTTTGCAATGGTTTCAGTCCCTAACATCATTCTTTTGATAACTTGTGACAGAATCGAGAGCGATCACCCAGTACGTTGCACGCAAATACGCAAATCAGGGAACAGAACTAATAATGAAGGATCCGATCCAAATGGCGATACAAACGATATGGATGGAGGTTGAAAACCAGAAATTTGACCGAGCATCATGGAAGCTGATGGAAATAGCAATGCATAGGGTCCGAAGCACGCCAGAGCTGGTGGCAGAGTACGAAAAAAAGTTATCAGACGTCCTTGATGTCTATGAAGCACGACTAACGGAGAACAAGTATTTAGCCGGGGATAGCTTTACGCTAGCGGATCTCCACCACCTCCCGAATATCAATTTCTTGATGCAAACGCGGGTTAGAAGGTTGTTTGAGGCACGACCGCATGTTCGAGCGTGGTATGCTGATATTTCTTCTAGGCCTGCGTGGGTTAAATGCATGTCATTGTCTCCATGGTAAACCTGAGGTTTGTTGATTTTGTGAGAGGTGCAATGAGGGTTGTATGTTGTGCATATGACTGTTGTACTATTTGTTTTCTGGGTTGTTTGTTAGGCAATGATTTATGATTTCTCTCGTGATAATGGTATTGGAAAGAAAATATTTTTATTCATTATTTGTGGTATGGGCTTTGAAACTTTGAGGTAACAAAGATACAAAAACATGTGAAAGAATGAGAGTTGAGTAAGAATAATTCAAAGATTAGTTAGTAATTGGAATTGAACACTATCCGTAGCGGTGACGTTTTTTTCGTAAACTATATTACGCAACGGTAGGGTCTAATGTTACACCACGTGCCTTGCTAGCATATGTCACTCAATAAATAATGTGCAAGTCAATAATTATTAAATTAACATGAAACATGTTAGAAATTTTGATAGTTCATCTTGATATTTTTGTGAATCTTTGAGCACGGCAATCGTATTTCTAAATAACACAATTTATAAAACTAAAAGTACATATATAATATTAATTAAATATATTAAAAAATAAATAAACTAATATTTTTACTCCTAATAAACTCTATATCACATGGTTTGAGAGTAAACTAACTCATAGCTTTTCAAAGTAAACATCATGAGTTTAAGTATCATTTGTTGTAAAAATGCTTCGATTCCACAATGGTATTTGGTGGTCGGTTTCCATTAAAATAGTGGGTGAGCGTATCAACAGTGTTTTTTGTGTTCCTAGGCGTGGATATCATGGTAATATAGGATTTATATTAAACTATATCGAACCTAAGACCCGAGTAACCTGAAACAAAGAAAGGAGACCGACTTGCAACCACCAAGGTCGGCGGCGACGAGAAGGGGAACTGGGAGAGCAGGATCTCAGGCACAAATCTACCCAATAATTGCCTGTCTCACCACCCATCGTACCCGAAAAGATCGGTTATCCGAATAGGTTTTTGAATTGTTTCTAGCAACAAATGACGGCCTCGGGTTGCACTCTAGCCACCGCCACACGCAAGTGGAAGAGAGATATGAGGCGGCAAAAAGTGACGATAGGAGGCGGTCTGGGAGCCACTACACACCGAGAAAGGAGTCCCATTGAAGAAATGAGGTGGACATACCCTTTTATACTCTAAACACGCACCATGAACGTATACATAATGTTTCACAACCTACACGCGCATAAACAACTTGTACAGAAATGCCTAACAATCGGTACAATAATTGTTTATCAAGTTGCTTTATTAATAGACTAGTGGAAATGTCCGTGTGTTGCGGCACTACGACTGTTAGGCGATTTTTTGGAAATTTGATTTTAGTTAATATCGGCTTAGTGTGTTATAAATTAGATTAAATAAATCAAAATATAACGATTAAAAATTTTGAATAAAAAACAATTATATATATTACAAAAGTTGTTAAAACAATTATATTATCCCAAAATTTTAGTGAAATCATGAGTGATATTTGTGTTTGGAAATCACTTATTACCTAGATTTTAGGATTATTTGTTTTATTAATGTAGGTTAGAGTTTATAGTTTAAATGCAACTTCCGGTGGTAATTTGCATAGATCGAGGAAAATAATGGGTTGTCACAAAAAATTAACATCTTGATTGTTATTGAGTTGTTGACAACCGACAAGGGAAAAAAGAAGAGAGATTAGTGCACAATCGCAATGAATGAACGTCACTGAAAGTAAATGGTAGTTTTGTTTCGGCACGCGTATATGCTTTCGTATTTGTGTTATAAGCATCATATATTATACTTTATTGTAAGGAATAAATGAAATAAAATAGTTATTTTTTTTAAATTCAAGCATTACATTTCATATAGGTGTCTTAATCCAAATGTAAAATTTTTATTTTCATTTCACTTTAGTATTATAGTTATTGTAATTATGAAGATATATATAAGTTATATACTTAAATATTTAAATAAAATAATACTTAATTTAAATAGTATTTAGTTATAAAATAAAATCAAAGTCAACGATTGATACATATAACTTTCAAAATCAAACAATAAGCATTGTTAGAGCATTCACAACTCATTCCCCATTTTATCCATATAATTTATACTTATTAATAAAATAATATTTTTAGTAACACGTGTCATTTCTTAAGCCTCTATTTTTTTAATTTCCCGCCTAAAAATGTATTTATTCTTATTATTAGTCATATTTCATTTGAATAAAATTAATATTACTATTATTCTAAAATAAAATTTTTTCCTTAAATATTGTATATAGAATATTTATCTACTATAATAAGTGTTTAAGGAATTATTTTTTCTTTCTCACTATAATGTTGTTAGTTAATTTTTTTCATTTTAAATAATATTATTTAGAAATAATCAAGTATAAAGGTTAATAAAATTATAAAAACATTTTATTCATATCTCGTAATAAAAACAGAAAGTTTTTCTAAAACTTATTTTGTTTTTCTTTAATTCACTCCAACTTAATTCTAAAACATATTTTTATATAGAAAAATTAGATTTTTTCACTATAATTTTGTTTCAATTTCACACAAAAGTAGACGCATTTTTTTTTACTTTTTAAAAATATGTATTTTTTAAAATATTTTTAAGTAGCTTAAAATATATAATAAAGAAGAAATTTTTAACAAAAAATATATTATTTAAAAGTGTATTATATAAGTATCATGACGAAAGAAAAAAAAATTCATGATTTATTTTTATTTTATTTTATGAATTATAAATGTATGCTTAATTACCGATGACATGTATGTTGCAAATAGACTTCCAGAAACAATTAGAGGAGAAACGAGACACGCCATCTCGTGAGTCGCTCGGGACCGACTCGCTAAAAACGCTAATTAAACTTAGCTTAAACAAGCTTGAACTCATTTTACGATTTATTTAATACATAGTTTGTAACACCCGGTTATTTTAAAGACAATGAAAGAATGAATAAAGTGAAGAAAACAAAGGAAAAGAAATAAAACCCAAGTCTAGGGGTAAAAAGTGTTTAAAATGACAAAATGTTTGAAAAGTGGGTGTAAAAGATGGCATGGCCGCTCATATGTCACATACATCACTGATATTCGGGTTTTAGAGAGAGAGAGTAGCTGGGAGCAACAACTCTCCGTTTTTGAAGGAAGAACAAGAAAGAATTCGAATTCAAGGTAAGAATTCATGTGTTCATGACGTTCTTGACTGGTTTTATCCTCAGGTTTATGCTTATGTGTATTGGTATGTGTTCGAGTATGTTTTTAGTGAGTTTCTAGGCGGTTGAACTCAATCGCAAACGAGTTTGGAAGAAACCATACTTAAGAGCTGCTAAGGTGAATTCTAGAACCCCTCTTTTACTGGTTTTTAACTGTTTTGGGGCTGAAAATACAAGAATATATGTTTCATTAAATTGAGTTTCGGACCCGTATGTTTGATTTTGGGTATGTTGAGTGTATGATGTGATGTATGGTTATGTTCATGCTTGATAATGTACGTTGGGATTTCTAAGGCTTAGAGGATAAGATTTAAGCTTAGAACATGATGAATGATGTATGGGGATGTAATCTGATGTTTTAGGCTCATGTGTTAAGTTTTTGAATCTGCCTAAGTGTTGGAAAGTAAATGCGGATGGTTAATGCGGAAGAGCATTAACTTAAGTATGGGAAATGCGGATGGCTAATGCGGATGAGTAAGGTCAATGCGGATGAGCATTGACTTAAGTATGGGAAATGCGGATGGCAAATGCGGATGAGTAAGGCTAATGCGGATGAGTAAGGCTAATGCGGATGAGAAAGTCTAAGTGTGAACGGATGCGGGACGACTAATGCAGATGAGGCATGGGGAAATGCGGATGAGGCATGGGGAAATGCGGATGAAGCATGGGACATGCGGATGAAGCATGAGAAATGCGGATGAACAACGGGCAAATGCGGATGAACTATAGCAAATGCGGATGAACCCTTAGACTGTTTTCTGACTTCTGGGAATAGGGTGAAATGTAGGCTTTGACCTGAGTGGTTCCGGGGCTATGTAGGTTGACTGTTTGAGGTCCTAGTTGTTATGATGAGCATGTTATGATGTATGATTGGTGCATATGATGATGTTGCATGATTATGCATGTTATGTGTGTATGATGTTGCCCTGTATATATATATATTATATATATATATATATATATATATATATATATATATATATATATATTGGTTAAAAAGTTCGCCAAATTATTTTACCCGAAGTTATGGCGTTTGTTTTGGTGAATTAAAAGATTTATTTAAAAAACTAAATATTATTTCAAAAGTTTAAAGAAGAGTTTGAAAAGAAGTTTTTTTAAACGTAAGAGAATGATTTTTTAATATAAGAAAGTTGATTTTATAAATTTCTAAATAAAGATAGTTTAGAAATATAAAAATGATTTAAAAAATACACTAATGTTTTTTTGATCTTCGAGAAAAAAAGCGTACAGCATTAAGTATTTTATATTGTTTTTAAGTGTTTTAATTGATAAAGAAAATAGTTTGAAAGTATAGGATTGTTTTGTGTAATTTGTTGTTTGAAAAGCCATTTGAATTATTTGGGCGATATTCTTGAGGTGTTGTATCGCTGGTGATTAAAATTGTAAAAAAAATTAGTCAATGGTTAAAATTATAATTTTGTTTGGTTTAATTTTCTGAGAAAAAATGGGTGACGTTGGATTGTTGGAATCCGGTCATCTTTCCAGAAATGATCCAGAAATAGTATTTCATGTTGGCTCATTGGCCGTATTCTTATTGGTCAAAAGTTGACTGTGCTGGTTGACATGAAAATATGCAATTGTAAAGTGACTCTTTTGCTTTTTTTTTTTAGTTTTCTCTAAGGCATTCATATAAGATTCCCACTCTTTATTCCGATTTAGAAATTATAGGGAAATCATAGAAAATACAATTTAACTCTTATATCGTGTTTTACCTTCTCTTCTTTGATCGTTATGTTTTTATGAGAAATCATAATAAACTATTATATTTATAGGTTACTATCTATAAATACCAAAAAGAATAACTGACTATTACTAAAATTTATACCCATTTTAAAACTAAAACAAAATAACTACGATTTGAGGTAGAGGGCGGCAAAAGAACGATGGAAACAAATGGGGTCTGAGCGATCGATTAATCGAACGACATTTTCTCTCCTTTTTTCTATTCTCACAACACCTAATATTTTATATATGAGTTATTTAGTTTATATAATAAAAATATACATTTCAACTCGTTTAGGACCCAAATTTTTTTGATGATTCTCGAAGAGAGCTATGGGTGAAGGTTCCTAAACTATAAGTTCGCTACATGTGGTCAATGCACTGTAGTATACATGTTTCAGTGCTATAATAACACAACTGCCATTGAATCCAACATCATCTGCATTCACACCTTAGTATTTCAATTTGCTTGTTGCTGTTACAAACCATGGCCCTTAAACTATATGGATTCGTCCCTGCGAACGCAACTTTTCGAGCTCTCGTAAGCCTATACGAGAAAGATCTCGATGTCGAATTCGTTCAGGTGCACTTGGCCACCGGTGAACAGAAATCGCCTGAATTCCTTAAACGCAATGTAAGTGTATTCAGTATCATCTGATCGTTCAAATGATACATCATACATCTGTTATCGATTTCTAACGTTGATCAAAACTTATATGTAGCCGTTCGGTGAAGTTCCGGTGTTAGAAGACGGTGATACAACAGTATTCGGTAAGAAAACGCTATGAATTCAACTGTTTTCTTCCGATTTAAAAGTTTTGGTGAATATGTCGTGTAATTGATGAATCAATTGCACCTATTGTCTTCCGATTTCAAAGTTTTGGTAAATTTGTTCTGTAATTGACGAATAAATCGCAACTATTGACTTCCGATTTAAAAGTTTTGGTGAATATGTCGTGTAATTGATGAATCAATTGCACCTATTGTCTTCCGATTTCAAAGTTTTGGTGAATTTGTTCTGTAATTGACGATATATCGCAACTATTGACTTCCGATTTAAAAGTTTTGGTGAATATGTCGTGTAATTGATGAATCAATTGCACCTATTGTCTTCCGATTTCAAAGTTTTGGTGAATTTGTTCTGTAATTGACGAATATATCGCAACTATTGACTTCCGATTTCAAAGTTTTGGTGAATATGTCGTGTAATTGATGAATCAATTGCACCTATTGTCTTCCGATTTCAAAGTTTTGGTGATTTGTTCTGTAATTGACGAATATATCGCAACTATTGACTTCCGATTTCAAAGTTTTGGTGAATATGTCGTGTAATTGATGAATAAATTGCACCTATTGTCTTCCGATTTCAAAATTTTGGTGAATTTGTTCTGTAATTGACGAATAAATCACAACCATTGTCTTCCGATTTCAAAGTTTTGGTGAATTTGTTCTGTAACTGACGGAGTAAACAGCAACTATTGTCTTCCGATTTCAATGTTTTGGTGGATTTGTTCTGTAATTGACTAGTAAACTGCAACTATTGTCTTCGATTTCAAACTTTTGTTATGTAATTGACTAATAGATTGCAGCTATTGTCTTCCGATTTCAAAGTTTTGGTAAAATTTGTTCTCTGATTGACTAACAAGTTGCAACTATTGTCTTCAGATGTCAAAGTTTTGGTGAATTTGTTCTGTAATTGACGGATTATACTGCAAGTTGCAGCTATTACCGATTAGGGCTTAATTATGAATTTTGTGCAGAATCAAGAGCAATAACGCAATACATTGCACGAACTTACGCCGATAAAGGAACAGATCTGATGATGAACGATCCGAAACGGATGGCGATACAGTCGATGTGGATGGAGGTAGAATCTCAGAAGTTCAATCTACCATCGCATAAGCTAGTTATCGAGCTATACTTCAACGTGCTCCGCCGTGGACGGCAGGCCGACACCGCGTTGGTGGCGGAGATGGAGGCGAAGCTGGCGGATGTGCTCGACGTGTACGAGCAACGGCTGACGGAGAGCAAGTATCTCGCCGGAGATACGTTCACGCTGGCGGATCTCCACCACACACCGAATGTTCACTACCTGATGGCGACGGAGGTGAAGGAGATGTTCCACGCGCGGCCACACGTCAGCGCGTGGGCGAGTGAGATTCTTGCGAGGCCTGCGTGGGTGAAAATTGCTACAATGCTTCGAAGTCAAGGGTATGTTTGACTGCTTATTCAAGTTATTATTATTGCTTATTATCCTACGAGTGAAACTCTATATCAGTAAGATTTTTACTATTTGTGGCATTTTATGTTTTAGTTGTTTAAGCTATACACTATTGGAGAGATGTATTAGCTAAAGTTGATGTAATAAACTTCATACATGTTGTATTTATACGCGGTGTTTTCAGGCGAAACATTCAGCAGTCGACAAATATAGTTTGCCGGAACGTTGACCGCAAATGAAGGATAGCCAGGCCTAGGTTCCTAGGGTTAGGGTATTTCTTATTATGTTATGAACCCACTCATATTAGAACTAGTTTATTCTAGGGGTGAGCATAATAAGAGCCGACCCAAAAAACCGAATCAAAAAACCAAAGACCGGATGACAAAATGTAATATTGACTATTTTGATCAAAGACCGGTGAGCATAAAGGATGACCTTGAAGATAATATTGACTATTTTGATATATTAATATAGTGGAAGGTAAATTCGTCTTGTTATCCGGCTCTTTCGAAGATGGCAAAATATAATATTTTATTATTATTATAGCATATTTAACGAATTTTAGTATACATTAATTTTTTTACTTTATTCTGCTTTATATATTTTAGCTATTGCAGTTTCAACCATAGTTTCAAAGTCGGCTTTTAGTACGGGCGAAGGGTGGTGAAATCGTCTAGATATGCTATGATACCCTACTATTGTTAAGGATTTGTAAGGATTTGATTTGTACACAGAATTAGGTTCGAATAACGAGAAAGAAAATCAACGAGATATGCTATGATATGTTATAAAATTGATTATTCTTTCGAGTTTCTAATAATTAACTTATTTTTTAGAAATTTATGATAGCATCGGTTATGTGTATAACTAGAAAGTAAATGAAGATTGAATGAAAAAGCTTGGTGTATTTATTTTATTATTTTGTTTTATTATATAGACCTTTTTTGTTATTATAGATTTTTAAAATTACATATTTTCTTATTTGCAAGTTTGCTTTACATATTATTGTTTTAATGTATTTAAGTATCATGCTATTGTATTTTAGTGTGTTTAGTTCTAACTCAATAAAGCAGCATAATTATTTTTCGGACCGGACCAACCTGACCCAATTAGTAGAACTGACCTGTTAAGCCTTGAACCGGACCGGACCGACCCATCTTTATAAGGTCCGGTCTTTGGTCCTTAAATCTTGTACATCCGGGTCCTTGGTTCGGGCTGGTTCTAGGTGGTCCGGTCCAGGTTTGACCCGTTGCACACCCCTAGTTTATTCTCTTTCGCCTATAGATCGTCCGGCTTTATGCAACATTCGCATTTTCTACTGAGATCCCAAGTCGTCAAAGAGGCCCTCTTAGACACTCACCACCCTCAATCCCGGTTTGGGAAAATTGTCCACAGTCCGGTGAATATTCACGGGTACCAAAAAATCTCCTCTTTTCACCGTTACCCTCATTGTTTTTCCATTTGAACAGTGCATTGATGGCGACAGTGACTACGACGGAAATTGCCATTGATGAATCATGAATGGTGCAAGAGTAGAGTCTAGAGTTTAGTGGCCATTGGCAGAGCTTTTAAGGGGTGGGGATGGTTGCTCAGAAGTGGAAATCTATACATATTTTGAGCATTTTATTGCGTAAGTTTGCACCTTCGAAAAGCATAGTTCAATCCGGTCTAACCACTGGTCGCTGGTCACAATCCAATCGTCGACCGCCTTGAACTGGCCGGTTTTTGAGAAACGGTTCAAATAGGCTTAATCAGACCGGCGGTGTCACCGGTTCCCGTTTGACCAATCCCGTCGGCTAGTCCGGTCACAAAACATTAAAATTGATGGTTCGAATTTCATAATGAAGTAATAGCGTGAATTTTAAGAGTAAGTTTATAGTGTGTTGAAAAATAAATAGAAATTTAAAAGTAAATTAATTTGACATAAATAAAAAAGAGGAACAATTGAAACGACACCCTGCAAATCAGAGAGAAAACATACACATTGCAATTAGTTTCTATGTGAAGCGCACAAGACTAGATTTTTGTCAAAAGATATGAATTTTGTAACCTGTCGGAATAGATTAAAGAAAGTCAAACGGGCATCAATAAAAATTAGTTCGAATATCAAACCAGTTGATAAAAGAAAAGAAACCGGAGCGGGGTTCAAACCGATTTCAATTCGGTCCTGATTGGTTTTATCAGATTTCAACAAATAGGGTCTCAAACCGATTTCAATCCGGTTACTTGATATTGTGATTAGGTTCAAATGTGTACATCTTTTCCTATATATGCAAAGATCAAATCTATTCATGGGGATTTCTTGTTTAAGTTAATCCATCAATGCTTCAACATTTTTGGATGTCACTAACCCTAGGGCAATGAGTGGCGTTTGCGGAGTATATCGCAAAAGCAAGGATCCAGCAGCGAGATGATGGTTATCAGAGTGAAGGTTAATGACAACGGAAAAACAAATTTAAGTGTTTAACAACACATAGGTGCTGTTTGTTTTTTCTGTAGCAAAATGTCTGCAGTTTGCGGACCACATCTGCAGACATCTGTAGGATAAGAGGTGGACCAAATGTCTGCAGTCTGTAAGAAGAAGATTGTTTGTTTTGTAACATCTGCAGACCAGTAAAAAATAATAAATAAAACTGTAGATACATGTATCTATCTCTATATATATACACACCTAAAACGGTGACAAATATGAAAGCAAAACAATAAGTAGTCTACAAAATTTTAAAACTAATTTCACAAAATCAAAACCTCCTTCAAAACTATTCGGCTTGACCCTCTCAATTTTCTACAACACCCCCACCATGTTTATTATCATTCCACCTTCATCTCATCCCCACCAAAAACAACATCAAATCTTTCATCTTTTCAATATTCCAACTTCTAGGTCTTCTTCCCCACATCATTTCACTTCAAATTCACACCTAAAAAATTCCACCAACAAACCCCCCAAATTTCACCTACAAACCTCTAATTTCGACCAACAACAACCACCTTTCACCGCGAAACAAACATACCCATATGGTAATAAACAAAGAGCTTCACCGATTAGCAATGAAGAAGAACACCAGAGCAATAATTTGAACATTCCGGCGCTACCGACAACAATGGCAGCGGCGACGGTAGGTTGAGAAAAGGGTCACCGTGGTAGAGGATGATATGGACTGATAATATGGTGAGGTTGCTGATAATGGTGGTGTTTTAGTCGGAGACGAGGCGGTTTCCGATCAACCACCAGGGTCCGACGGATGAGCGCCGGCTGAAGGCGTCACCGGCGGTGGCTATGGCTACAGGAAGGAGACTGCGAACATGGAGGGTTGGTGGCTACGATCGATGGATTTGATGAAGGAATAATGCGAAGGTGGTTGTGATTTTAGGGTCAGGAGTTCTTTTGGGTTAGAATGAGAAGATGAAGTAGGAGAAGAGGTTAAAAGACTTATGGAGACAATGGTTTATGTCTGCATCATGCAGACTTTAGAAAGACATTTTTTAATGAAATGTCTTCCGCAAATCAAACAGTCTGCCCTTTCAAAACGTCTTCCGTGTCTGCGTACACGCAGATGAAGAGGTGAGAAAGAGCTTATTGAGAAAAACAAACACTAGCATAGTAAAAGAGATCATTGAATGTCTGAAAGCTCTCACATTACTATCTGAGTGTATGTATCGTTAAACTAATACCATAACGAATAGCATCGATATTGAGTGCAAACTACTACAAAGCACATAAATTCACTAGCTATTAATAAATGTTGTTTTAGTAAAAAACTAAAGAGGTTACAACACTTCTATTTTAAACAACAGTTTCTAAATGAGATAAAATAAATCACAACCGCAACCCAACAAAAATCATAATATTTTATTAACAACAATAATCGATAAGTTTTTATAATGAAAATTTTAAAATGCTATATGAAGTTACAAAATCATGACAACAATTATATATTGTTTCAACTTCTCGAATCTATCGAAATCGCCGGTTTTAGAACTTCAAAACATTGTTATTTACACTCACAACTCCAAAGTCCAAAAACCACATGCTATATCAACTGACTTATATTTCCACAACCTACAACATTAATATCATCAGCATCTCCTTCAATCACCTACCATTTTCAACAAAACGATCACTGCAAATTCACCTAAAATGGTGCTTAAATTACACGGGATCATAGGCTCACCACCCGCGTTTCGCGCTATGGCTGCTCTCTACGAGAAAGATCTCGACTTCGAATTCGTTCCAGTCGATTTCGCCACTCGCGAGCAGAAGACACCTCGGTTCCTTGCTCTCAACGTAAGTAATCTCCATCACTACATTTCTCAATGATTAATCCATTGTATGCTTGAAAAACCTCTACCTCTAATTAATACATACATATCTGAATCAATCATTTCATGCATCTCATGCAGCCATTTGGTCAAGTTCCAGTGCTTGAGGATGGCGATTTGAAGCTATTTGGTACATATGATTTGTAAATTGTAATTTGTATCAATTAATAAATGATCGTTTAATAGTAACAAATTTTGTTTCTAGTGCTCATGTTGAGTGATTTGATGCAGAATCAAGGGCGATTACGAGGTACATAGCGTACGCTTACACAAACAAGGGGACGGATCTGGTGTTCGATGATCCGAAGCGATTGGCGATACAGACGGTGTGGATGGAGGTTGAAGGTCAGAAGTTTGATCCGACGTCGTCAAAGTTGACGTGGGAGTTGTTCTTCAAGCAGATGTTTGGAACGGTGGTTGATGAGGAGGTGGTGGTGGAGTATGAGAAGAAGTTGGAGGATGTGTTGGATGTGTACGAGTCGCGGTTGATGGAGAGTAAGTATTTGGGCGGAGATAAGTTCACGCTCGCGGATCTCCACCACCTTCCGAATGTGCATATTTTGATGGGGACGAAGGTGAAGAGATTGTTCGACGCGCGACCTCATGTCAGCGCGTGGGCCTCGGATATACTGTCGAGGCCTGCGTGGACAAAGGTCGCGTTTGACGCTTCCTAAGTGAAAGTAGGGTTGATGAGAATTGATTTGAGGGTTGTGTGCTTGTTTGTAAGTGATGGGACATGATGAACTAGTTTTTGTTATGAATAACATTTTGTTAACCATATGTAAGGGGATGATGGTGTTTAGTAAAGGTGTTTTTTTATGAAGGAGTTGAAGGTAGGGTGTGCATTTAACCGAAACATAACCGAATTAATCGTATTAATCGAACTGAATTAACCGAACCGAACAATTAACCGACAGTTCGGTTAAGGCATAACCAATTAACCGCACATTGCGGTTCGGTTTTGGTTTTGGTGTACAAGTTAACCGAATTAACCGCAACGAACCGAATGACATTGATATGCAAAAAATTTAGAATACTCCTCATAATTTTACTAAATTTCATATGTTAACCTTTTACATTTTTAAAAGATATATTTATATAGTAGGATTCTATTATATATAGAATGAACCCCTAAATAAGTAGAAGTAACACAAGATACGTGCACGCATTGTTATATGCACACTCTGACTTCGTTTAAGTTTTGGTGGGACCTTAAAACAAATCTTGTCATGAACATCCTTATAAAGTTGATACAAACATAGTCTGATAATAATTTTTTAGTTTAAAAACATATGTTAAATAGATTGGTTAATTAACTGAAGTTAACCACAACCCGCGGTTAACCGAAGTGTGGTTAACCGAAGTGTCGCTTGCGGTTTCGGTTTTGAAAATGATATTAACCGCAGTTGCGGTTTCGGTTTCGAAAATGCTTTCAACCGCACCGCGCACACCCCTAGTTGAATGTTTCTAGCGATGCTTGTTTGATTAGTATAAGCTTAATTTGATGAGATTATAGTGGGACATTAAAGTATAAGTTGTTAATATTAACTCGTTGGGCGGTGGCTGTGAAGCGTAAACTGCATATAAAAAGCGTAAAGCTTAATTTTTATGTTTTTTTGAAAAACAATTGATTTTAGAGAAGACGTATATGAAAAAACAAAAGATTTAAAAGTTGTATCTTTTATAAAAAACACATTTTAAATTATCTTTTTTAAATATATAACTAAACACTTATTTAACTTGAAGTTGGTTTTTGTTAATTTAAATAGTTACATAAATAGCCCTTCAATATAAAAAAAAGAATAAATTAGTATTTTGGCTTCTGTGATTTAAGCCTTTTAACTTTTTTTTTCAAAAAAATGTATCTTTATCTGTTAAATTATTCCGTTAAATATAAGAGTATTTTGAACAATGTACACGTCAGGAGCTATTTTGGTAAATTAAAAAGTTTTTTCAATAATTAGTGGACTATTATTGAATTACTCAAATTATCAAAAAATGCCCTTAAGTTTTCTTCTCTTCTAAATGAGTTTTTTTTGGTTGAATATCTAAACACTGTTTTTATATTTAATTTTCCAAAGCTGTTTCTTGTTATTTTATATTTGATCTTTACCTTTATAATTACTATTTAATAAAAAAAACGTTTTAAATATAAAAGAAAATCTCTGCTAAAACTTTTATTTTTATAAGCATCTTTTTAATTTGTTTTTCAAACTTGTTTTTTAAATCATTCGTTTTAAAAAATCTTTCGTTTTTTTCATCATTTGTTTGTTAACTCGGTTTTGTCAAAATATATTCAGCTTATAAAACTTTTTGTCTATTAAAATAGTTCCTTTTTAGAACTATTATTTCTTAACCTCTTTTTTAAAACCTTTTTTTCTATAAATGTTTTATTAAAAGTATTCGTTTTGAGCATCTTTCATTTGCTTGGAATTGTTAGACTTTTTAATCCCTTGGATTTCTAAAAATCGTTCATTTTCTGAACTTATATTTTCTAATGACATTAAGTAGATTATACAATATTGTACGTAGTTTAACAACTATAAATATAGTGTTTATTTTTGGAATAACTATGTTTTATTTGTTTAAATTGCTAACGCTTTATCAAGTAAAAATTTTAAAAAATTATACCTTATTTATAATCTATAACCTATAATAAAAAAAGTTTTCTGAAAACACATGTCATCATTTTAGAATATCAAATGACACGTGTTATCATTATAGCATATCAAAAAAATCATTTTTCCTACTCTCTCTCATAATAAATAAATACGAAAATTTTAAAACAATAAAATTGACTTTCCCTTTTAACTAAAAATGTTAAAACAAATATATTTATATTTGTGTTTCTTGTCTCTTTCATATTATATGATAATTGTTGTAAATAAGTAAACTAAACTATTAAAAATTTAAAATTTAAATGTGGTTATTTTAATAATTTATTAATACATATTAACTATAGAATAATAAATTTTAATTTATTATGTGTTATAACTTTTAAATATTCATTATATTTCATTTCACCAATAGATAATAACATCTAAAAGATAAAATATTCACAGAACTAATATTTTAATATATTTTATTGTTTCACTCATGTAATACATGGTATCTAACCTAGTATTATACAATTAAATGAAAGATTTTAAAAAAGACCAAAGATTTTAAAATTTTATAACTTGTATTGCATAATTAAATTGGAAGATTTCTAACAAATGACATAAAAATGTATATATAACAAATTTTTTTAAAAAGAAGTATTTATTTTTATATATTTAAAACATGTTTTATTAAATAATAATAATAATAATAATAATAATAACAATAACAATAACAACAAAAATATAATAATAATAATAATAATAGCAACACCACCAACAACAACAACAGCACCAACAACAACAACACCAACAACAATAACAGCAGCAACACCAACAACAACAACAACACCAACAACAACAACAACAACAACAGCACCAACAACACAACACCAACAACAACAACATCAACAACAACAGGACCACCACCGCCACCAACGATGACGACAACCAAAATAACAGCCCATTAAAGATAAAGAAAATAAAGCCCAACAACAACATTTTTTTCTAATATACAAACCAAAAACTCATTTAAAGATAAAGAAAATTAGGAGGTTGTTTTTAGTAATTTGAGTAATTGCATAATAGCCCATTAATTATTAGAAAAATTTTATAATTCACGTAAATAGCCCCTAAGATATAAAAAGTTTAAATATTGACAGAATAAATTAAACAAAGTTAGTAATAGGGCCAAAATTGTTATAAGATGTAAAATCAAAGACTGATATATGAAGTTAGTAATAAGAGCTAAAACTATTATAAAATGCAAAATCAAGGATTGATATGTTATAAAATTCTTTTTAAACTAATAAGGTTAAATGATTCTAACAATCTAACCCCAAAGGATAAAATAATAATTTACTCTTAATCCTTTTAACGTCCATAATGTAATCCGGTTTACTCAACTCTAAACCTACACCATATTATAAATAAGACTACAATAAAACAACTTACTTCATTTTATTAATATCAACTCCTCATACATAAAAAAACATTATGTTCTAACCACACAATACTTGCTGCTTTCTATCCTACGTGCCTTTTTCTTGTATTGTGCATTGTCAATTGGACATAGTAAAATCTTTTCACTTCTCAAATAAGTGATTTATGTCGGAACTTTGGAAAAAGTAAAGTACACTTTTTTACGATCTATCATATTAACTTTTTAAAGTTTGTTATTCATATACTTAATTTATTTTTATCTATCTATCTTCTTTTATACACATATAGATATATGAAACTTGATAGAGATAATATGATGTCTCAATAACAACAAGGATATGTTATTGATACACCTAATTTATTTTATCCTCACTATATCTTTTTATAAATACATATAGATACATAGAGAGAGATAAAGACAATATAATGTCTCAATAATATAAATGAATGTTTATTTAACTCAACCCTAACATAAATGGATGTTTGTATAACCCAATCATTTTAGTAATAGTTAAAAGAAGGGTTGAATTATACAAACACCTATTTATTTTATTGTGGCACACTATTGTCTGTATCTTTCTTTAATCTTTATGTATCTATATGTATATATAGAAAAATATAAAGTTGAAAAAATAAATTAGTGTATCAATAATATATCTCTAAAAAAACTTAACATTTTATTAGAAGATCATAAGTTTAAGTAATATTTACATGCTTATTAAATAGCAAATGATGGAATAGTGAATTACAAGTTGTTAAACCACGAAGAATAAATTTTCAAAGGGATATTTATTATTTATTTATTTTTTTTATATTTTAATGTTACAGTTAAATTTTAAATTATTTGTTTTTTATTATTTTTTAAATTTTAATAATTTATAAAATCTGAATTATAATCCTATACATGTTTAACTTTATCAATTTTCATATAAATTTAATTTAAAACCAAGTCATGCCAAAATTTGGTTTCCTTTTATAACTTTTATAAAATTATGAATAATTCATGGCGAAATTCTTATTTTTTTCTTCTATGTTTCGATATAAATATTCAAAACCAAGTTGGGTCAATATTTGATATTTTATAACTTTGTGTATATAATGTTTTATATCATTCTAGTTATATCGTTTTCATAATCTTACTTTTTCTACGTTTCAATATGATTTTACTTCAAAACCAAGTCGCGCCAACGCTTACAATTCCACTAGCATTTATAAAAATACCATTAGCCAGTAGTTAATTTTTCAAGCCAAGAGGTATGCTTTATGAATAAGAGGAGCGTTAATGTCATATTAATTGGTTCACACTCACTAGCACACCACTTCCTTTGTTTCTCATATCCGTGAGTAGTGAGTACACGACTCATGTTACTCATGGACTTAAGTGGAACACAATCTCACAATCATTTACACATATATACATATCTTCATGTGTACTCACTAGCATACCATTCAAATACATGACCTTAATTTATACTCACACTCTAGATGACTTTATTAGGTAAAGAATCGTTGTTTATGATGTGAACGAATAATTGAAGGTACATCATTATTTTAACTTTCTATCTGTGGTATGTACTACTTTAAAACAATAAAACGATGTTAGTATAAACCTTGAAAAAACTAAAACATGGCCAACATGGTGATATTATTTTATTTTTTTTATTTGCCATTTTAAACAATAACCAGTTAAAAAGTAATAAAAAAACACGTCATAGACGACCAACTACCTACTATGTATCTGTATTTTTTTTATCAAACCTTTAAAGATAACTGAAGGTTGATTGTTCCGGTATCAATTACATAAAAATTCAAATGAAAATAAGCATGTCTTAAAGGCATGTGCGGAATTCAAGAAAACAATATGTTGTAAATATTAATGTTAAGTAACATGATAACAATTATAAAAACAAACGATAATAAAACCCTTAATGTGAGATGTTACTCTAACATATTGTCCGGCAAGGATTCAAATCTTTATTTTCTTTAAACCCTTAATGTGAAATATTACTCTTAACACATTCGTATCGGTACAGCTATAAGCTCTTCGCTAAATAAAATCAAGTTATGTATAACTATATAGTACAAATAAAAAAAATACAAAACATCAAAAGGCAATAAAATAGGTATGAGCACACGTTTTGAGGTGACGTGATCTTTGTTTATTGGTTGTAAGCTGTTCTAGAAGGAATTTTGGATTTTTTCTAGAATAAATTATTTGAGGAGACGTCAGACGTGTGATTCATGTTTATTGTTTGCAAGGAATACTTGCATTGGTGTAATTGCATTCAAATTTAGTGACAGTAAAGTAGTCTTTAACTATTTATGGGCGAAACTTTAGTAAAGTATGGCATTGGTGTAGTCGCATTCAAACTTATCGATTATTTTTCTTTGTTCTAATATAGAGACACTCACCCATAGATATTGACATCCCTATATACGTCGAATATAGTATGGGTCTAAGCTGTGGGCGAATGGCACACTAAACACGAACCGAATCAACTGAAATGAGAGGTGCGATAGCAACTCATCACAAAACAACTAGTTGTCGCCCTACTTCCCTCTTCCCTCTCGATAAATACGCGGCGTATAGGATCGAATACATTAAAAACGAGAAAAATTTTGAGAGACTGTCAGAGAGCTAACGCTTCGTATAGCCCTATACGATCAACCTATACGACACATATAGGGCTATATGACGCGTATAACAAATTTCGACAATGACTACGAGAAAAAATTCAGAGGGATGTCAGATAGGTTATACGCCTATACGGGTTATACGCCCCGCCCCGTATAAGGTTATACGCCTCGTATAGAGCTATACGATCCCCCTATACGATGCGTATGGTGCTATACGACTCGTATAGAAATTTTGAGATGCTAATTTATAATTTTGGGTGTCCAAGTAATCAAATATTTTTTTTATTAATGTAATTTTCTGGGTTTTTTATTTTATGATTTTTTAATATTAAGTGCCGCAATTGTATTTTGTTTCTACATTTTTTTCCATTTTTGAAATGAGGCTATCTAATTTAGTCGCTTTTTGAAAATTTGATAGAAAACAAAGTGACAATTATTTCAAGTACCAACCATACTATATACACAAATTATTATTCTAAACATATAAGTTATTAAAGCTAGGCACCAAAACATTAGTTAGGCAAACCAAATAGAATATTCGTGTTATTATTAGTTTTGAATGGTTTTTAGAGACAAAACCTCATCCATTCTTCATCTCTTTCTTCACTTTCTTACAATCGTCAACTAGATCCAAACGCCCAAAAAGTGCAAGTGTTGGAAATGCTCTAAATGGTAGAATGAAGTACATTTACCACAACCTGATAAATATATAGAAAATAGATAAGTATCTTTTTTAGAATAAAAAATTCACACAACCTTTAAGTTTATTTCTAAATCCATATATTTTTTCAAAAATAGGTTTAAGAGAGAGAGAGACATGACAAAGGGGTAGAATCTTGTCGAGTTTATCCACAAAATGAGGAACATATATTTTTACATCTACTAAAGAGAATTTCAGATTCCATTTAAAGAAGTTAAATTGTATATTTTTTTTAAATCAGTCTTGAAGAAAACACATTTCTTTTTCACCTTACTAGCCCGGGATTATGCCTCATTGATGATCATATGTTATGTCCATCGAGGATATTCCTACATTCAACATAACGTAAGCTATTTGCTCACATCCACTACTTCTCGTAACACAAATGTTAAAAAATCTTATCCATGCAATCAATAAGACTATAAGACAGATCATTTTTTTAATATAATAGATTAATAACTTTAAAGAAAAAAGAGATGACCGAAACATCACACTTTATCGTATCACTAGACCAAACATAAGTCGGTAGATCCGTAGATATCTAATCTATAAGCATAGGTGAAGCTAAGCGAGGGCCGGGGGGAGCCACTGCTCCCCACTTTTATAATTACACCCAAAAAATAGTACTTTTTATGTTTTTTATTAAATAATATTTTTTACACATTTATCATTATATTTTCTTCTTACTTCACTTACAATCACTGTAAAAAATTATAACAGTTTTTCATCTCATCAAAAATTCTCCGTTTCTCTCTCCTATTAAATAATTACATTAATTACTAATAATATATTTAATCAATTTTAAGATTAATTAGTTTTTAATAAATTAAAAAAATATTTTTTAATGTTATTTTTTAAAAACAGAATTTTATAAAATATGAAACTTTTCTAACACATCAAACTTTTAAAAAATATAAAATATTTTAAAACGGATGTTTTTAAAAAGTAAATTGTTATAAACAAAAAAGTATTAAAACTAGGAGTTATGATAAGAAAGGTTTTAAAAATAACATTTATTAAAATTGTTTGTTTTGAAACAAATTGATTATTTGTTTGAAAAATATAAAAAATTCAAAAGTTGATATCATTATTTTATTATCTATAGTCCTTATTTATATAATGTCGTTTTACAATTGATACATTTTTATTTTATCAAATATTTATTTATATTTAATATATTATGTAGTTAAACACATGGTAATGCTCAGTTTTAATAAATGGGTATGTTATTGATACATCCAATTTATTTTATCATCTTTATATATTTTTATAAATACATATAAATATATGAAAAGAGATAAAGACAATAAAAATATTTTAATAGTATAAATGAATGTTTATATAATTTAACCTTAAAAAACCATTTATGTAATAAACAACTAAATTGGATACGAAACAAGACCCACCACTCATTTCATGCTCTATGCATTAAACTATTCTCACGTCACCATATGCGTGTAAATCAACAAAGGTCGTAATATACATATGCGACGTATAGAATCAAAAAATTAAATACAAGAAAATTTAGAAAGTGTTGTCAGAGAGCTATACGTCTCATATAGTTCTATAACAAATTTTGACACTGACTACGAAAAAAATATAAGAAAGCTATGAAAAAAGTTATACGTCACGTATAAAGTTATATAACCCACCTATACGACGCGTAAATTATTATACCATATAGAAATTTAAATTGTCAATTTATAATTGGGATGTATAGACAGCACTGTACATCAACAACCACCTCCCAAAATTCTTATTTATACCCATCCAATCCCTCATGCATCATCATCATCATCGTTCTCAAAACTTCAGTACTTCAGCTACACTGTTGATGCATCCACCATTACAATGGCGATCAAAGTGTACGGCTCATTGCTCTCCACCGCAACCTTTCGTGTTCTCCTTTGTCTCGCCGAGAAAGACCTCGATTTCGAGCTCATCGCCGTCGATCTAGCCTCCGGCGAACACAAACGACCTCATATCCTCTCACGTAACGTAAGTTCATTGTTCAACTCATACACTAATTAATCAGTTCAAACATGTATACGATTCTTCATTTCTTCATCTTCTATCAATTTCATGCGTAAATGTGTGTATAAAACCGTATATGCAGCCGTTCGGCCAGATTCCAGCGTTCGAAGACGGTGACATCAAACTCTTCGGTAATCAAATCACAAATGTCATTACTCATTACATAACCAGATCATCCGTTTCAGATCTGTTAGTTATAACCTCTATATATCAAACGATTAAGTAAATCCGTACTCCTATTGCAGAATCAAGGGCGATTACACGTTACATATCGCAAACATACGCCGGTAAAGGTACAGATCTGATGAACTCCGATCCGGCGAAAGCGGCGGTTGAATCGGTGTGGATGGAGGTGGAGTCGCAGAAGTTCGAACCGGTGACGGTGAAGTTAGGTTGGGAGCTGTGTATGAAGCGGTTTTTGTTCGGTAAAAACGCCGATGAGGCGGTGGTGAGGGAGGAGGAGAAGTTGTTGGAGCGTGTGCTTGATGTGTATGAAGCGCGGTTGTCGGAGAGTAAGTATTTGGGCGGAGATAGGTACTCGTTGGCGGATCTGCACCACGCGCCGATGGTGAAGTTTCTGATGGGGACGGAGATGAAGAAGGTGTTCAACGCGCGGCCGTGCGTCGGCGCGTGGGTGGCGGAGGTGTTGGCGAGACCTGCTTGTGTGAAGGTGTTTGATGTGCCTGCATTGTGAGTTGTACGTTGGGGCCGTGGTGGTTGTACTATCAGGTGGTTTGGTGTAATGTGGTGTGATTGGTGAAGGTTTCTAGAAACTTCTTTTCTTCGATTGCTTTTTTTAATCCTTGAACTCAAATCTTTGATGCCATTGGCTTTGTCGTTCAATGCTGTTTGGGTAATGGTTAGAGTTTGTATCTTTTAGGTTTTAATGGGATTTTGTTAGAGTGATGTGTGTTTTTTTACGAATCAACTTTAGAGTGTAAAATCAGTAAAATCGGTTGAAATTCGTCGGGTGTTTGGGTTTTTAAGTAATGCAGTATGGTTTTACTTCCCTTAACTTCACTTAGGCGTAATATTATAACATTATCCACTTTATTACTTAAGAAAATGATTCTACACTCTTTAAACACTCAAATTCAAGTATTATATATTAAATCAGTGTGTAGAATAAGTGATTCATTGAGTTAACAAGCCTCACTTTTAATGCCCTTTACCCATGATGGGGTTGGTGCTCCACTTTTTAACACGTGCCTTATCATTCTTAACGAGTGAGGCATATGGCATTCTTAACGAGTGAGCCGTTAGTGTATACCCATCATCCTTGGGAGTTAGGACCATCTCCAACGGGTGGTCTATTAGTGTTCGTAAAATGAGCTCGCATTCTTCATAAGAAGGGTGTTTTTTATGCGGGTGAGCAGGTGGGTTTGTTTTAGAAGTTGGTATAGGAAAATTATATAACAACCACCCAAAGTAACAATGTATCTTGTAACTCTATTAATTCAAATGTACTCATAGATTAACAATAGACTTCTGCATTTCAAGGGATTCATGTGGGGTGAGAATACGATGAGATGCATGATGCATCAAGTTACGTCTATAGAATATATATATATATATATATATATATATATATATATGTATGTATGTATATATATATATATGTATATATATATATGTGTATATATATATATATTAATGTGACATTACATAGCACTAATATAAAATTGCAAGTGATATAAATGACAATATAAAGACAACATGCTGTAGTTGTGAATCTGACAAGTTTGTTTATATTTATTTATTATCAGTACAGGTATGCATATAAACGAAATTTTATGATGATTTATTTGAATAAAGCATGAGCAAATTTATACAAACAAAAACAATAATATTCGGTTCTTTAAGTGTTTAGGTTTTTTCTTATTTATTTACATTAACTTAAGAAAACATAACTAGTTTATTCGATCAACAATCAATACACATAGTTGTGCAAATACATGAATTTTTGCATTCATTAAAGTTATATCTTCTTCCTTTTATATTTCACCCTTTTTATAACTCTTGCTTATGAACACATAGAATATACTTTCTATGTAAAAGTCCCGAAAATTCATGACCAAATTCAAATACGAAAACACAAATTAACCAAAGTCATGAGTGTCATGACTTATAAACAATCATTATACACGAATGAGACATGTTATTATTGAAATCCCAAGTAAAATGATATCGACCACAAAATTAAACACATATATACACGTACGTGACAGAAATCCCAAACCAAAAGACACTTCAAATCAAAAGGCCTATAATTCACTAAAAACCTGTAGCTTATCTAACAATTGACGATACCCATAAAACTCTCCGCACTTTTCCCAAGCAATCCACTCTGTTACACAAACGTTTTTAAAATTTCACTACATCGTTAACTTTCACATACCAATTTAATAAGAGAATGGATATTTATACACGTCAAAAATATAAATCAACACCTCAAATTTATATATGTGCCGTGTAGCTTCATATACGCCGTTGGGGGGAGGGGTATAACCCATTTGTCAGTCCCCTGAATTTTTCCTTGTAGTCAGTGTCGAATATTAATATATGCGTAGTATAGCCCTATATATACCGTATATTGATGTATGTGACGTATAGCTCTTTGACAACCCCACATTAAATTTTTTCGTTTTCAGTGTTTTCGACCCTATACGAGGCACATAAGAGGTGTTAATTTATAATGCGGGGTGCTTGTATATAAGTATATTAGGTTCCTTC
Organism: Flaveria trinervia; assembly: GCA_025506515.1. Taxonomy (NCBI): domain Eukaryota; kingdom Viridiplantae; phylum Streptophyta; class Magnoliopsida; order Asterales; family Asteraceae; genus Flaveria; species Flaveria trinervia. Next base: position 7,517,877 of record CM046444.1, on the reverse strand, counting down.
ATTAATTCGAATAACTACTTAAGTTTCAAAAAATGTATAAATAAATTTTAGTGTAATTAGATTTTAATAATTTCAACTTCAATTTATTGGTCGGGATTAATTTTAACTCAGGAAATATTTATAGGTATTACCAATATTGAGCTTATTTTCCTCTAACAATCCATTGCTAACTGAGAGTTAACACCGTTGTTTTTTTAATGGCGTGGATTGCTTATGTGGCCAAAACATTAAGCAGGAAGTTGAAAGCTACAATTAGATCCGTCAATCTCAAACTTCTCCCCCCTAAAACTCGTCAATCTTAACGTCTTGATCTGAACTACTTAACTCGTTGGAGGTCGACTTCAGGTGACAATGGAGGCTACAACCGGAAAACAGACCTGATGGAGGCTGGGTGGCGATGAAGTTAAAAAATGTCTCAAAGTTAGTCTCAATTTATAAAAAAAGCCAAAAACGGTTAACTCTCAATTAGTAATAGATAATTAAAGCAAAACAAATTTACAATTGAAAGTATTTATAAAATTTAGTGGCGGGGACCCGATTCGCATCAACTCATTTTGGAGGGGTTCGACCGGCCGGTTCGTTCTGAATCGGTGGTCGGACGGGGAACTGGACCGAGGGTCGAACCGGATTTTGTGTTTTTTATATATTAATGAGTAAAAACGAGATATTGAAAAATAAATTAGTGTGTTAGCAATAATATTATTGTTAAGTTTTATATGTAACTATAAAATACACATATAAATTACTTATGTTAAATTATATGTATAACAATATATAATATACTAAATATATAATTACGATTTACAAATATAATTTATTCGTATATTTGTGTGAGTATATTAATATGTTGGGAGGCGCACACTTTGGGTTGTTTATTTGCATATTTAACTTTAGACAAAAAGAAAAAGATTCCTACACTTTTAAGTTTAGTGGGGATTTCAAGTTAATTATTTCAAACGTGATTAATTAATGTATTAAAGATTGCCACAAATAATAAAAAATAAATATAAATAATATTAATATATAGTTGTGTGGGGTACCGGTAATCTGGTATGGTCATTTATATTTAAAACCTGCATCTTTGAGTGGATCTTGTATAAGGATTATTGAATTATGATAATTAGCTTTTTACCTCCAATTCCTATTCTAATTTCTTCCGAACTAACACTCACTTATTGTGTAACCTCGGGAATTCAACGTGAGAGGAGTAAACTAAGTTCCAAAACATTATGTGGTATTTTTGGTACAACTGAACATTATAATTCTGTTTAGAATCAAAAGCTATCAAGAAACCTTAGTGAACCAAATATTTATGTAAATGATCCATGATAGCAGAGGTGGGCATTTAAACGGGTTCAGACCCGACCCGGACCTGGGTAGTACCTGATGGGAGGTGTACTCGGGTTGAACCTGGTTATAGATTTTGAGTTTTTTTAGCGAATACAACCCGGTTGAACCTGGTATTGGACACACACAAGAAAAGAAAAGAAAGAAAAACCCGAGTATTGGACCGATTTCGGATCCGACCCCACCATGGTATAGCGTGTAAGGTTTTCAAGTAGGTAAACCGACCTGGGTTCATACCCAGTTTTGCCCTTAACACATGTAAAAAAGACCTGGTTGGGCCGAACCGGTTTCGGGTACAGCGCAAAACCCAAAATACCCACCTCTATGTATATCCTTGAGTAAAAGAATGAGAGTAGAGAGAAAAAAAAAGCTACTAACATATCCTTGAGTAAAAGAATGAGGATAGAATCCACATTCTTAATTTGTGGGCCTAAACTACAGCCCATTGTAAATTGCAAGCTCTAGATCAGTTACTAGCACATTGTAAGCATTACATCAATGACAAGCCCGTAGTAAGCCCAAGACCAATCACGAGCCCAGCGGGTCGAGAAATAGAACAGTTTATAATCAAGTTAGTAACATAACAACACTACAACAGCACCTAGCTCAATACTTATTCACATGAAACTACAATCACATCATGTATTTCGGTTCCGACGAAGCGGCTCGCAAATCGCTCTTAATCCCTCTAACCTTCGTCAACACCCGAACTCGTTCCAATTCACTCAATCTCCCCATCTGAGTGTACAAATCACACAACATAACATAGAAATCGCGCTATTTGGTACAAGTTTTATAAGGTTCCAAGCAGCATACTCACTCATTTCCAACTCCCCATGAGCCCTACAACCATCAAGAAGAGCTTGCCACACACTTCTACTAGGTTCAAAAGGCATATTCTTGATGACTTCCATCTCCGCTTTTAGACGCCCCGAATGGGCTAACAGATCAACCAAACAAGCGTAATGTTTTGTGTTTGGAAGGAACCCGTATTTCCCATTGATCAATGATGAAAATATGTCTTTTCCTTGTTGTAATAATCCAGAATGAGCACAAGCAGATAATACCACTACTAAAGTCACTTCATCAGCCTTTACACCTTTTCTTGATCCATTCTTGAAAACCACCATAAAGCTTCATCAACATTTTCCCCCATCAACATTTTCCCTCATTGCTAAACCCTTTATTAAAGCATTCCATGTGAACTCATTCTTCTGTTTCATGCTAAGAAACACTGCTAACGCGCGTTCAATCCTACCGCATTTTCCATACATATCGACTAACGAAGTACCCATGATCACATCAAGATCCCAAGATCTTTTCTTTATAAACCCATGTATCCACACACCCATGTCAATAGCACCACAACTCGCACACACGGCTAAAGCATTAATAGGGGCGGACCCAACCTTTGTGGTTGGGGTTCGCCCGACCCCCATTAAATTTATTTCTTTTAATAGTGCATATGTTATATTTACAACCGACCCCCAAGAATTTTGGCAATGACCCCCAAGGAACTTTGGTGACGACCCTATTGTATTTTTTATTATCAACGACCCTAAAAATATAAATTTTGAAAGTTTTATAAATATAAACCGATAAGTTATAACAAAAATAACTAATATAAACTTAATATAAAAATTATTTTGGACCATTAACCTTATCATAGTTAACCCATCAAGTTATTACCCAATAAGCTAATATCCTTAACCCCAAACCTAATTTTTATTACCAAATTGCTCAATACCCATAACCCATTAAATTAAAATTATATAACACATTTAATTTAATTTTTTTAGCAAAACCTATAACCCAAAGCCCACAAGTCACAACCCTTTACTTGAGTAATGTTGGAGTAAATCACCAACGACAATCTCTTATTTGTGATCGGCAGACGGCAATTCGGCAGCCGCACACAGCACACCCATTTGACTTTCGCGTCTCAATAAGCAGCAAGTAGCAATCGAATTCGTCGAGGAACGTTTCGGTAAGTCGGTAATATAATAATAATGTTTAATTGTTTTGAATGTTTAAGTTTTTAATAGTTTAATTGATTGTTTTGTACTTTTGTTTGATTATTTAAATTTTTAATACTTAGCATTATATTATTGTTTTGTTTAAGAGTGTTTGATTTGGGTTTTAATTTATAACTTTAGGAACATGGAAAAGTTTTTCAAAAGAAAATTTGAATCTTCATCTTCTAAGACACCTGAATTTGTTGATTTAAAAGATCTTCCATCGGATCCTGCTGACCGAAAACCAATTTCTTCTTATCACCCTAATCAACGAGATGAAATTAGAAGAGCATACTTAGATAAAGGGCCATGTCAACCAAAAGGTCATGATTTTCCTCAAAAATTGATTGGCGGTGAAGCAAGACGTTTCCGTGATAGTTGGTTTAATACTTACAAAAATTGGCTAGAGTATAGTATTAAAACCGATAGTGCATATTGTTTGTGTTGTTACTTGTTTAAAGATTACTTCGGAAATCATAAAGACGCATTTGTTACCAAAGGGTTTAATTGTTGGAATAAAATAGAGAGGTTTAGTTGTCACGTGGGTGAAGTTAATAGCATGCACAACAAGTCATTAAAAAGATGTGAAGATTTGTTAAGACAAGATGGATCTATACGAGTGGCCTTTGAAAAACAAAGTGATAAGCAGAAGCATGATTATCGACTTAGATTAGGTGCATCAACTTCTCTTGCCCAAACATTATTGAATCAAGGTATATCTTTTCGTGATCATGATGAATCGATAGGCTCCTTGAATAGAGGTAATTTCTTGAAACTCTTAAAATTAATGGCAAAACAAAATGAAGCCCTTGGTAAGATTATCTTAGGGAATGCATCAAGAAATAGCCAAATGACATCTCCAAAAATTCAACTAGACATTAAACATTGTTTTGCACAAGAGGTATTAAAACAAATTTTTGAAGATCTTGGTGATGATGTTTTTTCTTTATTAGTGGATGAATCAAGCGATGTCTCAAAAAAAGAACAAATGGTTGTGGTTATTCGATATGTTAACAAATGTGGGGTTGTTAAGAACGATTTATTGGTCTTGTTCATGTAATGGAAACATCTGCATTATCTCTCAAATCTGCCATTGATAATTTATTTGCTCGATATGATTAAGTTTGGCAAAAGTTAGAGGTCAAGGTTACGATGGTGCGAGTAATATGTCTGGTGAGTTTAATGGATTGAGATCTTTAATCTTGAAAGAAAATGTTTCAACATTTTATGTGCATTGTTTTGTCCATCAACTTCAACTAGTTGTTGTGGCGGTCTCAAACAAACATACGGGTGTTTGGAAGCTTTTTGAAACAGTTGGATGTTTAACAAATGTCGTTTGCGCATCATGTAAACGACAAGATAAACTTCGTGAATGCCAAAAAAGAATTTGAAAAATGAAATTGATACCGGAAGTGGTTTGAATCAAGAGATTTCTCTTACATGAGCTGGAGATACACGTTGGAATTCACATTATAAAACATTTTGTCGTTTGGTTACTTTATATCCATCTGTTATGGAAGTTCTGGAATATGTTGAACAAACAGGTTTGAGTATTGCTAGCGTGAAACAAACGGATGGGCTTCAAGCGGATATGAAAAAATATGATTTTATGTTTTACTTACACTTGATGATACATATTAGGAAGCACAAATATATTGTCCTAATTTCTTCAAGAAAAGAGCAAGATTCGTTAAATGCAATTTCATTGGTTACATCAACCAAGCAACTACTTGAGAAGTTTCGATTAGAGGGTTTCAATTCATTTCTTGAGGAAGTTAACTCGTTTTGTGAAAAACATGAACTTGAGATTGTAAACATGGATGGTTACTACATTAACCCTAAAAAGCCAAGACAAAGGACAAACATTACATATCGCTAATATTACGAGTACGATTGTTTCAACACAGTACTAGACATGCAAATTCAAGAGTTTGGAAACAATTTTAACGAGGTAACTTCTGACTTACTTATTTGTATGACTTGTTTGAGTCCGTGCGATAATTTTGTTGGGTTTGATGTACCAAAGATACTATGATTTACCGATATGTACCCTTATGATTTTAATGAAGATGATAAAAGAAGACTTAGGATTGAACTCTTGACTTACATTGATAATTTACCGAGTCATGTACAATCATTTTGGGCTTAAACACGAGGGACAATGAATAACAGAGATGCCAAGCCACAAGTTGGACTGATTACATTCATCAAGGCAAGCTATTATGAGATAACTTACTAATCATTGGAAGACACAATAAAGGCTTATGCGTTTACGTAAAGGATATCATAACCTTTCAATGCATGACTTTATTTATAAAATAGTAAATTATTGTTTTTCTTCGTGTGGTCTGTTCATATTTGTTATTTTCATCCAAAATTATATTTTTTACAATTGACTTTCCAAGGTTTGAAATTTTTGTTCTTTTCATCCAAACCCATGAATTGCGTGAAAAAAAAATTTATTAGCAACACGTAAACATAAATTGTGATTTTGTGTTAAAAATGTGTACATCTTTATCAATTCAATTGCTAAATATTTGTTAGTAAATTGTGCTAATTAGTTGTTTTTGGTTTGTAGGGTAAAAATGAAGGATTTGGTGGTTCAGGGATTAAAGGTGTGCACGAGCTAAAGTTTGAGTTTGTTGTAGCAAGTTGAAGGCTATTTAAAAATATGAGTTTTACCTTAGAAGCCCTAATCTCATCCACCTATTCAATCACTTCCTAATCATCTTCTTCAATCGATAACTTTGGTGACTATCATCAAACGTCTCCATCAACTACTTATTTAGTTGTCGTCTTCATTATTTTGTTAGTTGATTTCTTATTTGTTTTCTTACTTTCTAGATTTCATCGTTTGATTGGTTGTATGTGTCTTCTTTTGCGTTCTTGACTCGTTGGAATCTCACCATAATGGTGATGATTTAGTATAGGCATTATTCACATATTCACCATTAAATCTGTAAGTTGTCTACGTCTTTGTTATTTTTGAGTTTTCCTTGTTTGATTTGTGTTTTCTGATAGTTTTTATATTAGAATTTACAAAAGTACCCTTAAACAATGATATTAAACATTTTAAAGAGTTGAGCTAATATTTTTGTATGAAAATAACAAACTTTCTTATATCAAGGAAGAAAATATAAGGAAAAACACTTTTTGATGAAAACGTTAATTGTGACAAAACCACGAAAAATGACAATTCAGACAAATGAACCTCTAACAAAAATGTATAAACAAATTTCAAGAGTTTTAAGAAGATAATAGAAGGTTATCCATTAATACAGGTAAAAACAAAACTAAAATTAATTTGCGCATCCGGGGAATCGAACCCCGGTCAGTACCGTGGGAGGGTACTATGATACCACTACACTAGATGCGCTTCTTGTTTTATTTTGATAATATAATTATATTTATCCACTTTTTAAATTTTCTGAATGTCACAATTTTCTGAAGCCGTATAGCGATTGATTGGTGGTAGCTGGGAAATCGGAGAATACAGACTTAAATTAAGGTTTCTTATCAAATTTTACTTTTTAATTCTCAAACTAATTCAAAGTTTATTAATAATCTGATGTTGATTGTTATGGTTACTTTTCACTCTTGATGAATTGAGTCAAGTCTTTACAATTGAAATTGATTAGAATATATGGTATATTTTACACTGCCACTTGAATTAGTGCTTGTAACCATACAGTGTTGATTTGATGCATAAACTAGTGCTATGACCTTAAACGTTGTGACGTCTCATAAAAGTACTTGTATTATAGAATTAGAGAAATAGAATCGTAAATAGTAGAGAATAACGTAATTAAAAAGAATTACATAAGTATGGATGACAGTTTGTCTAGCATTTTTGTTGTGTGAGATTTGTGAATTTTGTTATTATTTAAATAGATGTGTGAATGAGTTAATGACTTAGAGTTAAATACTCAATTGAAACTCAATTCATAAATAAGATTGTATATTTGTACATGAGCTTTATACGATGAACCAAGTAGGTGTTTGAATGTAATTAGCACTAGATCGCGTGTTGTGACGACAACCTTGAGAGTAGTTTTTAAAGACTGGGTTTTTAGGAGTAATTATTAAAAGTTTATAGGATTTATATGGGAGTGGAATTCTTGCCTCAAATCAAACAATTGAAACTTTGCCACTTTACCATTCCAAGAACACAACATTCCATTCCATTCCAAAGAGTAAAAACGAAAGCTTAAAACCACTTCGATCGATGACGAGAGGATGATATTCAAGAAGAGCCATTAGAGATCCATGTTTGAGCCTATACATTGTAGTGTATATTCGTATTAATACCAAAATCAATTTATCTTAGCTTAATATATTTTTGTAGTGAGTACAATAAATGAATGGGTTAAGTTTTTGGAGCTTAATAAAGCAAGGTTAAATGAAAATAAAAGTAAAGGGTTGTTTAGTAGCATCTAAATTAATTTTTTAATGATTAATATGTTTGAATATTTCAACACTTAATGGTTAAGAGTGTTTTTTTCCGCCTCCTCTCTTCTATTAAATAATTACATTAATTACTAATAATATTATTTTAATACATTTTAATATATATTAAATTAAGAAAGAAATCTATTTATTAAGGTTATTTCTAAATAAATTGATATTTTTAATAAGTCAATTTTTGTAAGACAAAAAATAATCAAAATTGAGAGTTGTAATAAGAAAATTTTTAAAAATGATATTTTTATACGCTTTGTTTTAAAATAAAATGTTTATCTTTTTGAAAAAATATAAAAATAAAATTTTAAAAATTGATATTAATATTTTATTATTTATAGTCATTTCTGATATGTAATTTTAGTCATGTTATATCTTAAAATATCATTTAATAATTAATATATTTATTATATTAATATTTCATTTATTAAACGCGTATAATACACGAGTTTACTAAAACCAGTATAGTATATAACTTTAAGAGTATATTAAATTTTAGATAATTTATTAGGCTGACATATCATCCTAATACTTTCGACTTTAATTTTATATTTTTCATAGCTAGTAACGTAAAATAATATCTTTCTAGAATATTAATACTCTAAATTTAACTTAAAAAATCTTTACAATACAAAACTTATTTTCCGTACAAAGGTGTACAAAATTATTACAAAAAAAGAAAAAGTATGAATATACATATTCTTATAAAGTAAGCTTTCTAAAAACATATTATATTCTTTTAATTTATCTATTTGTCAATTGTTATTTTTATAGAATTATCATCGATCTTATTTTTTCATCCATAAGAGTATTATAGCAATCTAAACATTAAAATTAATTTTTCTTTCTTATTAAAGATTATTTTTATTAACTGCAATATTTCTCTCTCATCTTGATTTTTTAAAATCAATATATCTTTTAAAATTAAATTTTGTTGAATAAAATATCACATTTTTAAGTAAAATAGAACTAATAAAAGATATTTTTATATAATATGAAATTTTTAAAAACACTAAACCTTTTTGAAGCAAACTATTTTAATATGTCCTTTCTTAAAAAATATAAAAATATGAACTTTTTTAAAAACAATCTCATTAAAACAACCAGAATAATTACAAACCAGAGTTTTTAATAAACAAGATTTTCATAAAAATAAATTCTTTTATAAAAGAATCTTAATACGAATATTTAAAAATAAAACTATTTAAATAAGATAGTTAAAAAAATAATATAAGTGTTTTATTTTCTTGAACTATTACGTATATAAAACTAATATCTTATATTAAAATATCGTATTGTAAATCTTTGTGTTTATTACTAATTATAATCAATTTAATAAATGGGTTGTAGTCTATCTATCTATATATATTGTTTCTTTGTCTATCACTATATCTATAATAATGAAAAAATAAGATAATATGTGACGCAATCGTAAGACTTATCATACTAACTTTCTCATTTTTCTCTATTATTAATTTTAGTATTGAATACTAATATATTACTCATATTATTTTCAAATTAAAAGATATAAAATATAATAAATTGAAAATATATTTATTTTAAATTAAAAACATAATTTTTAAATACAAAAAAGCAACAAACCTTAGAAAAACAATTTTACTTAAAACAAAATGTTTAAAACCATAATTTTTTGTAAAACAAGAAACATATATTATTATTTATTTATTTAAAATAATTATTTATAAATAATTACAATTATATTTTATCTTTAAATATAGTTTTATAATTTATAACTTTTTTATTAATTATTTAATAATTTATTATTCAACCGTGTAAAACACAAGTAATTAACGTCATTTGGTACAACCATAATTACAACTAATACATATATGTAACAACCGCAACAAAACCCTAATCTCGTTAATCTCAAGCTTCAATCGTCAACGACAATCAAATTCAGGTTTCTTTTTACTCTTGATTCTTGAATCAATTCAAAGTTTGTTCGTAGTTAAACCTGATTTGCTAATTGCTAGGGTTTACTTTTCACTCTTAATAAATTGAACCAATTCTTTATCTTTTACACAATCTATTGTTATCTCTCACTGATTCAAGCATGATCTTAGATGGGTTGCTGGTTATGTTGTTTCTAGGTATTTAGTTTCATCAATACCTTGGAAGTTGGAACAAATTAGGGCATTTGATATGCACTTGTAGTAGTGCTCATAACAAAAAGTGTTGATTTGATGCATAAACTAGTTTGACCATTTTTTTGCTAACCTGTTAGGTTTAACAAGCGCACACACATAAGAAGTAGCAAAAATTAGCAAGCACAACTTGGGGGATTTATAGTGGTTCGGTCACAATGGATGACCTATGTCCTACTGAGGTAACGAGGATGTTCTTTTATTGAGGTGTTAATGATTACAATATAGGTATTAACTACATATAGAACCGAATTAAGGTTACAGCTTGTTGACAAAGAAACCGTATATATATCAACTATATATTGTGTGCATCCCTATGGTCGGCTGCCCTCAGGCCGAAGCCTACACCATACCGCGCAATAACCAACAGGATCAGTTGTTAAAACACAGCTTTACTTCTCGGCAGTGTAGCTCAGCTGGTTTAAGGGTTGAGTGCTTTGCTCCCTAAACAAAAGAAACTTGGAGAAATAGAACTACAAAGAACAAGCAATAACCAAACTAGGAAGAGTAACAAAATCATGAATGGCAGTTTTTTTCAGTTTAAACTTTAAATGAATATATATTCACACATACTTGATAAAGATAGTATCACTTCCTCTGCATTTGACTTCTTACGTTTTAGTCAGGTAATGGGTCTAGGGCCTCAGAATCACAGGTTTGTTAATTTGGATGTGTATTATTGTCATATTTGTTTGGGTTAACTGCACCAAAATGTAGCATACTTTCACCTTCTTTTGTTTTAGTAAAAAGTACTTTTTTTTGTAGACATCCTTCCACAAAATGTGTTACTAGATCAAGAACTCTATGAATATATTAATCACACACTCATGTCTTCTATCATATCACAGACAGCACCATATATTCGTGGACCAAAACACTCTTGTCTTGTATCAAATCGTGCACAACACAACTTTACACACTCATGTCCTCTTGGCATTATTAATATTCTTTTGTACCGAAACATGCATGGGCAAAGTTCCTTAACGTTTCTTATGCATTTGACATGATGTGATTGTCTGTCTTATCAATCATGTGCCATCATGAGTCTTCTACAAAAAATTTCCCATTTGAACGTCTTTTCAAGTGCCCTCCTGAATATGTGATTGTGATGCATGTGCCTTCATATGTGATATGCGCGCCTTCTGGTTTGCTGTTCTTTTATTCAAACATTCAGTCCAAAATGAAATAAAATCATTTTTAATCATTTTCTATGTTGGACTACCAAATTTTCCATCAGATTTAACTTTTATCTTGTGATTGCCCTGTTTGAACTTCAATAATCTTCCTCATTTTTGTCATCTTTTGAAACTTGTAAGAAAACACTTTTGGAGTGCTCATACTTTTTTCTTTTAAGTTGGTTGTGGGAAACCGTCTCCAAGTGTCCAATATTTTGAAAATGTGATGCTGTTAAAACTTGTTACTGACCTTCCCAACCCATTTGATCCTTTTCTGAATGACATATTATGATGTGGATCCATTTCCCCTGAAACCGTCAGCCAACCCATCTATTTTGCATTTTCGTCTCACCTCTTAATAATAGCACTCTTGCAGGTATAGAAAATTTATGTGCAGAAGTTTTTGGAGTAAATGAGGATAATAGGTTTGACAGGTGGAATAGCAACTGGGAAGAGTACTGTTTCCAAACGCTTTAAAGCTAATGGGTTCCCGGTTGTTGATGTTGATGTCATAGCCCAAGTAAGATCCCTTTCTTACACACAAACTCTGGTTCTGCTACTTTATCTTTGGATTTGGTTAAAATTGTTAAAGAATATAGTTAAAATTGTTAAAGAATTTAGTTAAAGTTGTTAAAGAATTCAGTTAAATCCCTAGATTTGAATATAATTTTGTTTGATTGCTTTTGATATGATTGAACGGTAAAATTTGTAAGTGTGAATTACTTAGGGACTTTCTTGATTATTGAAGTATTTGATTTTTAATAGTGTGTGTGACCACTTACACAGTTTTTCACACATATAACAATCGAATATTGATGGTGGTGCCTGTGTGTTGATAGCCAGACCTCCATGCTGTAGGAAAAAAAAAAACAAATGCAGTATAATGCAGAAAATTTTCTTCCTTTGCTTCTTTTTGTTAAAACGTAGATGTGTTTTTTAAAATTCCATGTTCCACCGTTAGTGGTGCTCTCCGTGCTCAATAGAAGTGATTTTTTGTTCGCTAATAATTAGACTAAGTTACAATCAAACATGTTACATGACTGTTCAGTAACGATATCTGTACACTATGTAGTGAAAATAACCAAAGCTAACTTAAACTTTGACCAGCAGTAGATGAAAGCCTTTATAGACAACCCAATGATGATATTGCATGATTTTGTAAGTTAGCAATATAGAGGTGACATGGTATTGCAAGTGATAACTTGAGGATAAACCCGGCCAACTACCTAGCGCAAGCTACATTTTACCTGATCGCGTTGGTTAGCTAGGAATTGGTAGGGTCCCATGAGTTTCCTGGTAACGGATCCTTGTGGTTTAGGAAAAAAGGCTTAAGAATATGTTTCTTTGTCTTCTTTTCAACAAAATGGACTTTACCTAATATCATCAAAAGTTGTCTCAATCTCCCCCATAGTTGAAATTTCCATAAACCAAATATTTTGTTGATGTTTAAAGTTAAACAATTCATTTGAGGGCAATGATGATAAAATGTTGTTGTTTTAAGGCATATTAATAATGTCTTAGATGTTAATTCTGTGTGTTGGTTCACACCACAGGATGTATTGAAAAAGGGTAACGGTGGTTGGAGGAAGGTTGTAGCAGCTATTGGAGAAGACATATTGCTGGAAAGTGGGGAAATTGATCGGGCAAAATTGGGCCAAATTGTATCTAGGGATCCTTCTAAACGCCACCTTCTTAATAAGTACACTAACCACAAACTCATTTTTTTTAATCATTGTCACTACATCCCTCAATGTTCAGTTCATTAGTTTCAGTTCATTTTTATGTACGCAAACCTAAATTTATCACTGAAAATTCTTAACTTTCATTTTTTATAGGCTTCTTGCTCCTTACATCTCATATGGAATAATTTGGGAAGTCTTTAAATTATGGATGAAGGGTTATAAAATCATCGTTGTTGATATCCCTTTACTATACGAGGCCAAAATGGACCGTTGGACAAACCCAAATATTGTTGTGTGGATTGATCCTGAAACACAACTCAACCGCCTCATGTCAAGAGACAGAACATCTGTACAAGATGCACAAAACAAGATAAACGCCCAGATGCCATTGGATTTGAAAAGATCAAAAGCAGACATAGTGATTGATAATAATGGATCTTTTGAGGACTTGAATGAAAATTTCAAGAAGATAGGAGATCAAGTAACCAAGCCGTTGACATGGACTGAATTTTGGCTTACTAGACAGGGTGCTATAGTGGCTTTTATATTACTACTTACCGGTGTTCTTGGATTCAAGAAGTTACTTGCACGCATATGATTCCACCATCACATGTAAGTTATTAAATTCGAGAATAAAAATAATTATATGTTCTGTCTTATTACTATGATGGCCATTTCTATAACACTTTGATGATTGAATCTGTTTAAAAGATGCATGTTTGTTATTGATAAGAACAATCTTCTTTGCTTTTATGCTACTTTGTATCCCATTGATCTTTTTTATTAAAAATTTCAAGAGTTATGCATGTTTGGGGTTATTAGTGCAAGATATTGCCACTTGCCAATCATACCTTTGGAAGGTTCAGTGAAACAGTTGGCTCATTACAAATTGGAAAGTGATGCATAACTCCACTCAGCATATCTTTGTTTGTCTTGTTTCATGACACTTATTGTTTTTATGTTATTTGAGGTATCTTTGTTAGCTTGTCTGTTGTGTTATTGTTGTTATACCATTGATCTTTTTCATGTCTGACTTGAGAAGATTGACATGGCCTAACCCATAACAAGGATTGATATCGTTAAGCAAACGGGAACACAAGGCATAGTGATCAATGATGATTCAACTTTGTATTGTTGTTATTGCAGTTGCATAAATGACATGTTATTTGCCTTTTGGATTCTACTAGAAAGCAAAAGGAAATGGTAAGTGGCTGGGTGTTGCTTTACAAAGTATGTATGCACACCTCATCATGTTTGCCAATGAGCAATCCTTGCCACGTCACCCTTCATTATACATAATAGTAAGATACAACTTGTTTATATCAACCATTTTTTAAAAGTTTTGATAGAAAGTTACTTTTTGATGGAGAAATAGCAGGTTACCAAAGTAGAATTCTGTGTAATATACAAGTTTTTTCCAGTGATAGTTGTGATCCGGAAGTGAGTTAATATTGAATTTGTAAAATTTTCTGATTATTGCTTTTTAAATCATTCAATTAGTATTAATTTCTGTTAATTTATATTAAAATTTTGATATTTCAACATGACTTGTATGTTAATTTAAGCAAGTATAATACCAATGTGACATTTATGGTTTTGTTAACCTGTTTTTTTATCTTATACAATGTTACTTAAGAGTTTAAGGGTTTGAACTCTGAACTGTTGTTTTGTAATGAGTTTAATTGTATGTGACGAAAAAGTGTTTGGTTAATAATACGAAACAAGAAATTAAGTACGCGTGATATGTTGTTTTTGCAAACATCAGTATGTGAAAGAAACATGTATTATATTACTAAACCTCTGACCTTGATCTTCAAGTTTGAGTAAATTTCAGATTTAGGTTTAGAAATAGATAGGACTGACTAATTAATGATACGTCGTGTTACATAACATGACTCAAACCGAGAGATCCATGAATCGATATCTTTGATGCATATAGATACAAACGGTCCACTGGAGCAATAATTTCCAAAAACATTTGAAACATTTTGTTTATGAGTAGAGGAGCTATTTTCAACTAGTGTTCGCTCCATTACGTATTATTCCATATTCGATTGATTAGTTTGAGGTTATCGATGAAAAAGAATTGTCTAAGCCACTTTGTTTATTTTTGTCCAAGTTGTTTCTTTTTTTGTTTTGTTTGTCTGACTCGCTTCTTTTTTTGTTTCTCAGTTTTGAGAATATCTCAATCATAAGTCCGAGATTGACATCTATGAATTGATAGGTCCAAACGATTCGTAATTTTAAGAATCAATAGATCTTCAAAGCGTTCATTTGAAAAACTTGAAACCCTTCTTATTGATTGATCATAAGACTTGTCAAAAATCGAAATTATTGATCAATGGAGGAACAATATCACCATATTTGTTCACTAAGATACCAAAACGGATGATTGACTCATTTCATACTAGAAATAATCGCAATGAATCCTTTGATAACACAAATTTGTATTTCTTTATGATATTTCACGATCAATACAATCGGTTGAATTCAGTGAAACTATTTCATAAAAGTTTATTAAGATCTTTTTATAAAGGAAATCAACTTCGATTATTGAATAATCCACATCATGTCATTTGGGCAAAAAATAGGGTAAAAGCATAAAGTCCCTACTATCTAGTATCGAGTCAATGGAATGATGGAATCACACTTAATTTAGTAATTAAGCATATAACCACTATCGAGATAAACATACTTGATGGTATCTTGTTAAAGTTTTATCACACGATACACTCTTTAGGTAGTTTAAACTCATGTATTTTGAATTACCTTCTATTAAGTAGTTAAAGTTTTATCTTTTATCACATGATGCACCTTTTAGGTAGTTAAAACTCGTTCGGTTTTTGAATCTGATTGATTCTGTTGATGGAATCAATGTGTTGAACAAGAGTATCAATTAGAATTTGTAGTGAGAGTGATTGATTTGGGGAATTTTGGTTTTAGGGTTTTCGTTTGTGCAATTGGATAAACGTGGGAATTTAACAAGCATTAGAAAGGGGATGCTTGGGATCGGGTTTATCGGTTTCAAGCAATGTAGGTTTTCTATACCCAAGTTACGTTGTGGCGACGTCATTCACGACACGATAAAATATAGATTACAATCGACTTAATTTGTTTTCGAACTAAATTTATGGCAAAACATAGAAATCTGAATTTATAGAGTGTCAGATACTGAATCAAACAGTCAAGTTTCAGTCAGATACAGACTCAGTCAGAACTTCTAACTAGATTATTTTCTGACTCTGTCAGATTTTACCGAGTCAGCGGCAATCAAACAACCGCTTAGTCCAACAATTATGAGATGGATGGAAATGAAAATGTAAAGATTGCGAATATATGACAATTGTTTATTTGCTATATATTAATTTGTAATTTGTGATGTTGGTATGTATGATTCGTATGGATTCTAACTTATGTTTAGTGAATTGTATTCATCTTTTGTTTTTTTAGTATTAATTTTTTTTTTAATTTAACTCAATACATTTACATTTTTTAGTCTTATAATTTTTTACTTTCAACATTGATCCTTTATATTTTTCATATTTTACAAAAAATTATTTTACATTTTGGTCTAAATTTTGAGAGTTAACACGTCGCGATGTACGTCTGTGATTCAACGTTTTTGCTCTTATTTTTTTCCCATTTAACGGCATGTCGCAATGTGATAATCCTAGATCGACTTAATTATTATTTTATATGTTTAGCGTTGTACTTACGTGGTTCAATGCTTTTACATCTACATTTCGTTTTGATTCATTTTTTTTTGTTTTATTTTTAATTTTTATTCTAGTTTTTTTATTGTTGGGAGTCACTAACGGTGATACGTCATTAATGCTTTGACACGATTTTACGCCACCCGTTGCGATGCGATTAACTTAATACCGGTCAAAATCATATACTAGCTATAAAATGTAACCTTAGCAAGAGCAAGGTACAAATGAAACAGCATCTGGTACAACCATAATTACAACTAATACATATGTCGACCTCTCATTGGAGTTCTTTTCTTTCTACCGAGGTGTAACAACCACAACAAAACCACAATCCCTTTTATTTCAAGCTTCAATCGTCAACGACAATCAACTTCAGGTTTCTTTTTACTCTTGATTCTCGAATCAATTCAAAGTTTGTTCATAGTTAAACCTGATTTGTTAATTGCTAGGGTTTACTTTTCACTCTTAATAAATTGAACCAATTCTTTATCTTTTACACAATCTATTGTTATCTCTCACTGATTCATGCATGATCTTAGATGGGTTGCTGGTTATGTTGTTTCTAGGTATTTAGTTTCATCAATACCCTTGGAAGTTGGAACAAATTAGGGCATTTGATATGCACTTGTAGTAGTGCTCATAACAAAAAGTGTTGATTTGATGCATAAACTAGTTTGACCATTTTTTTGCTAACCTGTTAGGTTTAACAAGCGCACACACATAAGAAATAGCAAAAATAAGCAAGCACAACGCGAGGGATTTATAGTGGTTCGGTCACAATGTATGACCTATGTCCTGTTGAGGTAACTTGGGTGTTCTTTTATTAGGTGTTAATGATTACTATATACCTATCAACTATATGTAGAACCCGAGTTAGGGTTTGCAAGTTGTTGACTAAGAAACCGCAATTAAGGAAACAAGATCATGGCTTGATTGTGCGCATAATATTAATAACCAACAACAAAAGCTTTACTTCTCGGGTTTGTAGCTCACTTGGTTTAAGGGTTGAGTGCTTTGCTCCCTAAATAAAAGAAACTTGGAGAAATAGAACTACAAAGAGGAAGCAATAACCAAACTAAGAAGAGTAACAAAACCATGAATGACAGTTTTTTTCAGTTTAAACTTTAAGAATGAATATATATTCACACATACTTGATAAAATACTACCAGTTCCTCTGCATTTGACTTCTCATGTTTTAGTCAGAATGGGTCTAGGGCCTCAGAATCACAATTTGTTAATTTGGATGTGTATCTATATATTGTCATATTTGTTTTGGTTAACTGCACAAAAATGTAACATACTTTCACGGTTTCACCTTCTTTTGTTTTGGTAAAAAGTTACTTTTTGTAGGCATCCTCCCCCAACATGTGTTACTAGATCAAGTACACTATAAATATATTAATCACACAGTCATGTCTTCTATCATATCACAAACAGCACCATGTATTCGTGGACCATAACACTCATGTCTTGTATCAAATCGCGCACAACACAACTTTACACACTCATGTCCTCTTGGCATTATCAATATTATTTTGTGCCCCATACCATGAACATAATGGCTTTGTGGAATGCCGAAACATGCATGGGCAAAGTTCCTTAACGTTTCTTATGCATTTGACATCATGTGATTGTCTGTTTTATCAATCGTGTGCAATCATGAGTCTTCTACAAAAGTTATTCCTTTGAACATCTTTTCAAGTGCCCTCCCGAATATGTGATGCATGTGCCTGGCATATGTGATCTGTGCGCCTTTGCATTGTTTTCAGCCTCCAGAGACTATTCGCCCAAGAGCACCTCACAACTTTTAAAACATAGCTACTCATGTGGTGGTACCTTATTATTGTGATTGGTAACAATCATGTGGCTTTGATAATGCGCTCTCTTATGTAGGCAGCACCTTTGCTCTCAAAATCCCAGAACTTGCCTATTTTCTTGGGGTTGAGATTATGTTCTCGGTTCTGAATCCTGATTTGTGCTTTCTAAATGCAAACGTATTTTGGAGGTACTGAAACAGAATGGTCTTTCCATTTCCTTTGTCTGATTTGCTGTTCTTTTATTCAAACAATGAGTCCAAAATGGAATGAAACCATTTCAGTGGTTTTTGCTTGTTGGAATTCAACCTTTGTCTTATGATTGCCCTACTCAGACTTCAATAATCTCCCTCTTCTTTGTTATCTTTTGAAATGAAAACTCTTTTCGAGTGCTCATATTTTGTTTTTATGTTGGTTCTGGAAACCGTCTCCAAATGTTAAATATTTGAAAGTGTGATGCTGTTAAACTTGTTACTGAAATCTCAACCCGTTTGCTTATTTTCTAAACGACATATTATGATGTGGACCCAATTCCCCTGGACCCGTTAGCCAATCCATCTGTTTTGCCTCACCTTTTAATAATAGAATTCTTGCAGGTGTAGAAATCTTATGTGCAGAAGTTTTTGGAGTAAATGAGGATAATAGGCTTGACAGGTGGAATAGCAACTGGGAAGAGTACTGTTTCCAATCTCTTTAAAGCTAATGGCTTCCCAGTCATTGATGCTGATGTCATAGCCCGAGTAAGAATCCATCTCACACACAAACTCAGGGTCTGCTACTTTATTTCTAGAATTAGTTAAAATTGTTGAAGAATTCAGTTATATAATTTGTTTGATTGCTTTTGATATGATTAGGCAGTAAAATTTGTGATTATGAGTTAGGGACTTTCTTGATTCCTGAAGTATTTGATTTTCAATAGCGTGTGATCACTTATGCAGTTTCGCACACATATATCAATCGAACATTGATGGTGCCATGGTGGTGCCTGTGTGTTGATAGTAAGACCTCCATGCACTAGGAAAAAAACCAAATGCAATATAATGCAGAAAGTTTTCTTCCCTTGCTTCTTATTGTTAAAATGTGAATGGGTTTTTTAAAACTCCATGTTCCACAGTTGGTGGTGCTCTCCATGCTCAGTAGACGTATTTTTTTTGCTAATATTTAGACTAAGTTACAATCAAGCATGTCATATGACTGTTTAGTCAAGATATATGTACATTATATAGTGAAAATAAACAAAGCTAGCTTAAACTTTGACCAGCAGTAGATGAAAGCCTTTACAGATTACCCAATGATGATATTAGTAGCTAATAGTTTTGTAAGTTAGCAATATAGAGGTTACGTGTTATTGCAAGTGATAATTCGAGAATAAAACCCTTGAAGGCCAACTACATAGCGCAAGCTACAATTTACCAGATCACGTTGGTAAGTAAGGAATTGGCAGGGTCCCATGAGTTTCCTGGTAATGGATTCTTGTGGTTTAGGAAAAAAAAGGCTTGAGGATAAATTTGTCTTCTTTTTAACAAAATGAACTTTACCTAATATTATCATTACTAGTCTCATTCTCCCCCATAGACATTTCTTGATAAACCGAAAATTTTGCTGATGTTTAAAAAATTTCATTTGTGGGCATTGATGATAAAATTATGTTGTTTCAAGGCTTATTAATAACCTCTGAGATGTTAAATCTGTGTTGGTTCACACCACAGGATGTATTGAAGAAAGGTAGCGGTGGTTGGAGGAAGGTTGTAGCAGCTTTTGGAGAAGACATATTGATGGAAAGTGGGGAAGTTGATCGGGCAAAATTGGGCCAAATTGTATTTAGTGATCCTTCTAAACGCCACCTTCTTAATAGGTACACTAACCACAAATTACTATTTTTTACAGTCATCGTCATTATATCCCTCAATGTTCAGTTCATTAGTTTCATGTAAGAGTTGATTACTTCACATCTTTGACATAAGTTCATCCTTTGACTAGTAGTGTGCAAAAATATCCTGCAAAGTTCTAACCTTTTTCTTTCCTTCTTTGTAGGCTTCTTGCCCCTTACATTTCATATGGAATATTTTGGGAAGTCTTTAAATTATGGATGAAGGGTTATAAAATCATAGTTCTTGATATCCCTTTACTATACGAGGCCAAAATGGATCGTTGGACAAACCCAAATATTGTTGTCTGGATTGATCCCGAAACACAACTCAAGCGCCTCATGGCGAGAGATAGAACATCTGCCCAAGATGCTCAAAATAGGATAAACGCCCAAATGCCATTGGATTTAAAAAGATCAAAAGCAGACATAGTGATTGATAATAACGGGTCTTTAGAGGACTTGAATGAAAATTTCAAGAAGATACTAGATCAAGTTACCAAGCCGTTGACATGGACTGAATTTTGGCTTTCTAGACAGGGTGCTATAGTGGCTTTTATATCAATACTTACCGTGTTGTTGGATGCAAGAAGTTACTTGCACGCATATGATTCTACCATCACATGTAAGTTATTAAATTCGAGAATAATATAATTATATGTTCAGTCTTATTTCAATGATGGCCATTTCTATAACAAATCTGTTTAAAAGATGCATGTTTGTTATTGATAAGAACAATCTTCTTTGCTTTTATGCTACTTTCTATCCCGTTGGGGTTATTAGTGCAAGATATTGCCACCTGCCAATCATACCTTTGGAAAGTTCAGTGAAACAGTTGGCTCATTACAAATTGGAAAGTGATACATAGCTCCACTCAGCATATCTTTGTTTGTCTTGTTTTATGACACTAATTGTTTTTATGTTATTTGAGGTATCTTTTAAAGCTTGTCTGTTGTGTTATTGTTGTTATACCATTGATCTTTTTCATGTCTGACTTGAGAATATTGACATGGCCCGACCCATAACAAGGATCTATATCATTAAGCAAACTCAAACACAAGGCATAGGTGACAATGGCATAGTGATCAATGATGATTCAACTTTGTCTTGTTGTTATTGCAGTTGCATAAATGACATGTTATTTGCCTTTTGGATTATTACCAGAAAGCAAAAGCAAGGAAATGGTGAGTGGCTGGGTGTTGCTTTACAAAGGATGTATGCACACCTCATCATGTTTGCCAATGAGCAATCCTTGCCACGTCACCCTCATTATACATAATAGTAAGATACAACTTGTTTATGGCAATCATTTTTTAAAAGTTTTGATATAAAGTTACTTTTTGATGGAAAAGTAGCAGGTTACGAAAGTAAAATTCTATGTATGATACTAGTTTTTTCCAGTCATGCCAGATAGTTATCCGGAAGTTGGTTAATATTAAAGTTGTAAGATTTTCAGATTAATGCTTTTTAAATCATACTATTTGTATTAATTCTTATTAATTTATATTAAAACTTTAATATTTTAACATGACTTTGTATGCTAATTTAAGCAAGTATAATACCAATGTGACATAGTATAGTTTTTGTTAACCTTTTTCTTTTCCTTATACAATGTTACTTAAGAGTTTAGTGTTTGAACTCTGAAATCAGTCAACTTTTGTTTTGTAATGAGTTTAGTATGTATGTGACGAAAAAGTATTTGGTTAATAAAAGAAACAAGAAATTAAGTACGCGTGATAAGATGTTTTTGCAAACATCACTACGTGAAAGAAACATGTATTATATTACAAAACAACTGACCTTGATCTTCAAGTTATAGTAAATTTCAGATTAGGTTTAGAAATATGTAGGATTGACTAATCTTTTATGTATATAGACATAAATGGTCCACTAGGAGCAATAATTTCCAGAAACTCTGAAACGTTCTGTTTCTGAGTAGAAGAGTCGTTTTCAACTAGTGTTTGCTCGATTACGTATTAATCCATATTCGATTGATTAGTTTGAGGTTATCGACGAAAGAATTGTCTAAGTCACTTCGTATCTTTTTGTCCGACTTGTTTCTTTTTTTATTTTTATTTTGTTTGTTCGACTCCTTTTTTTGTTTGTCAGTTTCAAGAATATTCCATTCATAAGTCTGAAATCTACATCTATGAATTGATAGGTACAAATGATCCACAATTTTAAGAATCAATAGGTATTGACATTGTTCATTTGAAAAAATTAAAACCCTTCTTATTAGATGATCATAAAACTCGTCAAAAATCAAAATTCTTGATCAATGGAGGAACAATATCATCATATCTGTTAATAAGATAATAAAATGGATGATTGACTCACTGCATACTAGAAAAAATTGTAAGAAATCCTTTAATAACATAGATTTTTATTTCTGAAAAATGATATTTCATGATTAATACAATTGGTTGAATTTCATAAAAGTTCATTAAGATCTTTTTTTATAAAAGAAATCAACTTCGATTTTTGAATAATCTACGTCACATCATTTGAGCGACAATTACTACCTAGCATTGAGTCAATGGAATGATGGAATCGACACTTATTTTAGTAATCGAAGCACCTGTTAGGTAGTTATAACTAATTCAATTTGAATAACTTTCTATTATGTATAACGTATAACGTATAGGTTTTCATTACATCACACATGATAAAATTCTTAGTTTGACAAAATATGCATTTAAACATAGAAAAATCAAACACCTAATTTAAAATACAAACATAAGATCTAGGGCTGTTTGACGAGAGAGTTAAACCAAATTAGTTTGACTTAAGTTTGAAGTTAAATGAGTAGACTCGACTCTACTCATTTATTCTTACAATCTTACGTAAAAAAATCAATACTAAACTTCAATTGATGTTATGACTTGCAACTTACAAATATCAAAATTTACATTTAATTTAAACGAGTTAAACAAGTGAAACAAGATCAGACTAAATTAAAACGAGTGAAGCTTTTTAATTAAACTAATAACTAACGTGAGCTATATTAAATGTGTCGTATAATGCAAAGTAGCATTTTCAAATTTCACAATTTGTGTCTTGTGATCCATCTACTCATCTAGAGCAGTTGGGTTTGGTGCCTAATTGCCATCTATTTAAGCCTCGTCACGTGACATCAGTGACGTGTCAGTAAATTGAGTACAGTCATCTGTGGGGCGTGCTGACGTGTCCCCCACACCAAACATACCCCCACCACCTTCCTTATTTATATCCACACTCCCACTCTCACCACCACCAAATTTCAAAACCCTAACATAACAATAACAATTAACATTACACTAAACCATCGCGGGAAACCTATGGCAAAACCACCGTTCTCCGCCCATAACACCACCGTCTCCGACCACTTTCAGGTACATTGAATCTGTTGATTCATAACATCATGTTAATCATGTAGTTTATTAGTTTGATTATCCTCTAATGCTCATGAAGTTATGTTGTTTTCCTTATTTCCTGTGGTTATTTGTGTTGCAGACGTGGATTTTGAGAGTTTATATCCATTGCGAAGGATGTAAGAAGAAGGTCTACAAAGTTCTTCAGAGTATCGATGGTGATTCACCTGCAATTACCTTTTGAGCTTCATGATTTTTGTGTTTAGCAGTTTAGCAGTTGATTAGGTTTTTTGTGTTTGTGATTTGAATGTTTTAGGTGTTTATAAGACTGTTGTTGATGCGAAGGAGCACAAGGCTACAGTCACCGGATCGGTTGACGGTGAAATTCTCGTCCAGAAGCTTCTGAAATCCGGTAAGCACGCGGAGATCTTGCCGGAGAGTTTTGGCGCCACGGCGGCCGGAGATGAAGCTTCTGGAAGCTCGAAGAAGAAGAAGAAGAAACAGAGCAACAAACAGAACGACGTCGTAACGACGGCCGATGACGGAGAAAACGAATCCAAAGGTGCAACGACCGCCGGAAGTGACGCCGGAAATGATCAGAAAGTTTCAGAGCCAGCTGTCTCCAGCGGTGGCGGTGACGATAACGACGGTGGTGGCGGCGGCGGCGGCGGTAAGAAGAAGAAGAATAAGAAGAAGAAAGGTAACAACAACGTCAACAACGCACAAACCACCGGTGACACCGACGGACTACCGGCGGTAAACCCACCGGTGGTTACCGGAGCAACGGCGGAGAACATTGGGGCTTCAATGGAGCAAATGAATCTGGGCCCTCCGATGCCTCAAATGGTGTACTCAACACCGTACGATCTACCACCGTATAGCTACTACCCTACACCTGCATACGGGGTGAGTTACAGCACATCTTACCCCAGTGCTGAATCTTCGTACTACACACCGCCGGTGTACGGATACGCGCAATCGCATCCGTCGGTTTTTGATCCTCTGCCACCGCCCCCACGGAGTTATCGTGGAGCGCGTTTGATGATCACGATGATGAAGGTGGTGAGTGGAGAGGGTGCACCGTCATGTGACGGTGGGATCGTTCTGTTGCAAAAGGAGATATGTAATACCTAATTTTGTTGTACATATATAATTATATGTTATAGTTTGAGACATATGTATTATAAAGGTGGTGTAGTTTTTCAAAAATATGTGTGTTTTCAAGGCAATTTTGAACGATGAAAATGAACTTTTGAGTTGATTTTTTGTAACAACTAACAATGTACTTGTGACAATAATTGGCGGGATAAACTCGTAAACAGGACCGGTTTGAACATTGGTTTTGGGTATAGTCATAGAGATGTGGTAATGTATCTTGTTATTGGAATTTTATTATTTTGTCATTCATAAATAAGAATCACAAATTAATATAAGAATAAATAGAGATGTAACGTGTCAGCATCACAATCAATTTTATCAAAAGTTTTTTTGTTTTTTTTAAATTAAATAACTGCTTTAGTTATTAATAATATTATTTTAATTTAAAAAAATCAATTTTATCAAAAGTTTTTTTGTTTTTTTAAATAAATAACTGCTTTAGTTATTATAATATTATTTTAAATTTAAAAAATAATCGAACTTGAGAGTTGTAATATAAATTCTTTTAAAATGACATTTTATATGGTTGTTTTAGAAGAAAATATTTGTTCAAAAAAATTTTTAAATATAAAATTTTAAAAAGTTAGATATCACTTTTTTATTATTTATATTTATTTTCATACGTAATTTCAATCATAACATATTTTAAAATATCATTTTATAATTAATAAATTTATTATAATAATATTTTATTTATTCAACATGTATAATACACTGATTTACTAAAACTAGTATATTATAATACAAATAGCTTAATACAAATGACAGAAAAGAGTAGAAGGTGTATCCACTTTCGTCTTGTGTGTACCCATAGTCTAGACATAGTAACGTTATTGTATTGACTTGTCTAGAGAATGGATATGCAATCACTAAGGTTTCATGGTTTCTTACGAAACCTTTTAACCAGAAAAGTCATTAAGTATGTTTATCGGTGTATGTTTATGTGATTGAAATTTGTTGGTTACAATCTGCTTGGTTTCCCTCTTGATTGTAGGTCTACCAGAATGGATACGCAATCACTAAGGTTTCATGGTTTCTTAAGAAGCCTTTTAACCAGAAAAGTCATTAAGTATGTTTATCGGTGTATGTTTGTGCGATTGAAAATTTGGTTGGTTACAATTTGGTTGGTTTCCCTCTTGATTGCAGGTCTACCAACCGATATTGTGTGTCACCTAGATCTAATATTATTAGTTGAATTTTCAGGATAAAACATACAAGTGCTTGTTTTTATATAGAAGTGAGTATCATGTCAGTTAAAATTTTAAAATAAAACATACAAGTGTTTGTTTTTATATAGAGCAGAGTATCATGCTCTTGCTCACACTACTGTTAATTTTTATTGGACTATTTCAAGAAGCTTCTTCATGAGTTATAAATTCCTTTCATTAGTTGAATCAAAAGGAAGTATGTATCGTTTGAATTGATATGTATATTTAAGTTCTTATTCAAATCCAGTTATTAAAAATTGGGCACTGTGATTAAGAAAAGCGCAAATATAGGGTGAAGATAAATTGGAATTTGAATGGAGAAAATATTTGTATTGTGTATAGTATTTTAGAACAATCTACTCATACAAAGCAAAATTTAGAAGGGACGCATGAGAATCTCAAGCTAAAACTCGTATAAGCTCGAATTTGCTCATTTAATTTCAAAGAATTCGTACTTGGCTCGAGGCTTGAGTTCTTTTAGCACGGCTCGATTTAAGTTTTTAGTAAGACTAACTTTTGCACCCTTAAACGTGATCATATAGCAAGATAAATGGACTCATCAACATGTAGCTTGGACATAAGAGCATCAAACCGAGTTGAAGACAACTCTATTGTCAAAACATCTTCAAACTCTGGTAGACATGTAATGAACACTAAAACTGTACGTCAAAACCATACATGATGTTTTCTTTGCAAATGAAACATGCACTAGATTGGTTGTCAAATATGTATGAGTAGATTGTTCTAAAATACCATACACAATACAAATATTTTCTCCATTCAAATTCCAATTTATCTTCACCCTATATATGCGCTTTTCTTAATCACAGTGCCCAATTTTTAATGACTGGATTTGAATAAGAACTTAAAATATACATATCAATTCAAACGATACATGCTTCCTTTTGATTGTTCTTTTTATCAAGTTTAAAGGATTTATCGGGAAAATTTATGCTTGTACTATGTATGATGGTAAAAACTAAAGAGTGAAATCTCACTCAATTAATTAAAATCAATTAAAATAAAATTTCAAAAATAGATTAATATTATGATAATAAAGCTGACTTATATTAAAATATATATATATATATATATATATATATTATATATATATATATATATATATATATATAAATTATATAGCACGTGAGTATTTGACTAGCTGATTATTGTCACCAAACATCCACTTACCGGTAGTGTTAAGTGGGGTAAAATTTGAGGAAAAGAATATTAAAAAAAGGACTTATAAGTTTTGTCGTCTTGTTAATATAACATGGTCTTTGGCTTTTATGATTGTATCGATTACTATCAAAGCATTAATGGATGCTCTGATTAAACAACAGCAATTGGTGGGTAATCAAAAATTAAACCAACTGATAATCAATGTTTTAGTATTTTTAAAAAAAAGTTGTTTTGTTTACAAGGATGCCTGCAATACTCTACGTTTCAAACATGGATGAAACCCAAATGACAAGTTTTTGTGTTTTGAATTTGATCAAAACCGTAACTATCCTCAAGGATTATGGCAACGTTCATTCTCACGCCCAAAGGGCGGTGTTCCATGCCTAGGGGTGTAAGCGAACCAAGCCGGCTCGAGAGCTACTCGAGATCGACTCGTTATAAAGCTCGATCGAGCCGAGCCTAAGCGAGCTCGAGCCCGATCTCGAGCCTGAAATATGACTCGATTATAAATCGAGCTCGAGCCCGAACCTTGCATTCAAAGTTCGTTTAGGCTCGCGAGCCTTAACGAGCCTATATATATATACTATATATAATATATTATATGAAAAAGCGCAGCCAATCGACCTAAAACTCGAGCTCGAGCCAAGCTTTGGCTCGTTAGTTGTGTTTTATGCAAGAAAATCGAGCCTATACGAGCCGAGCTCGAGTTTTAGTTTCGCCACTCGAGCCGAGCTCGATCCACGAATAACAGGCTCGAACGAGCTCAAGCTCGAGCTTTGAGAAAAATCCATCGAGTCGAGCTCGAGTACTATAAGACTCGGGTTTGGCTCGGCTCGGCTCGTTTACACCGAACATGCCTCATGCTTCTGTCATATCACCCAAGTTCACTCTCTTACGGGAGAATACAACATAGTCTTAATATTCAATGTTTTTTTGTTATTTAGTCATATCAATTTAGTTAATTCGGTTAACTGCGTGTGTTTAATTAATTCAAGCTCATTTCACTTAATAAATATAGTTAGATTTTATGTCAAACAAAAATGAACAAACATGATAATCTCTAAATGGAAAAAATGAGGAAAAATAGTATTTTATTCAAATATGTATATATGTGTAGAGAAAGGTTACGATACAAAGTGTTTTTTTCATCCGAAGCATACGAAGTTATCATGCACATGAACGTTATGGGTGGAATTGTAACATGTGTGTAAAAATTAATTACGCAAAGGTAAAATTATTACGTAAGAATGTTTTCTTACATGATAATTTCATCTCTGGTGATAATTCACGCGAGTGCAATTCGTCTTGTGTAATTCTTACTTTGTTCTTGCATGATAATTATTGTTATTACGTGTTAATTCCACCACAAAACTTCATGCGCTTTGCATGTAAAAAAGACACTCTATATAGTAATCGCAACTAAATTATTTGCCATGTAACCGTAAAAACTAATTACTAAGCTATCTATAACTGAATTATTGGTTTATGTCCATAATTTTGGATTTTGTGCTTAACCTTTACATGATAATAGGTGACGAAATGTCTAAATTAAAGATACCACATCCTCAAAAGGAGTTATGAAAAGTAAATGGTTATGCTTTTTAGAAAGAAAAAAAGTAACAATTCCTTTGGGTTAAGCCTTTAGCTTTTATATTTGTAGGCATCCCACCTTTAAATTGTAAAACACATTTGTCGGTTTATTTATGGCCTCATTCTCTTGATGTAAGTGGTACTTATGAGTTATGAGGGTCCTATAACTATTTTATAAGTTGGTTAATTTTATTTATGTAACATCACTCGAGTTTTAAGCTATCAATTTTATTATATTATACTAGCTAGTGACTAACATTGAATGGTAATTTTGTTAGAATTGATTTTGTTTTCAGCTTTTAAGACGTAAAATTTGTATGATGTCAATGTGGTATTATAGATTGTATAACCATTTGTAAAATTAAAATGGAAGTTTCATATATACCCCTTATAAAGCTTCTATAATACTATGTACACCTAACTAAAAGTACACTCTCAAATATAGTGGCTCAAAAACTTAAGATTTCATATTTACTGATTTCCTTAAATTACCATTGTACTACTTCTTATCCTTCTTACAATCCAAACTTTCACATGACATTATATCAAGCTTTGAGAATGACATTTAAATAAAAATGTGCAAGTACATTCCATCATGACATGAGTCTTTTTAACAAGTAGACAGGCTTAAGGTGGCGTTATATGTTGATTTTTTTAACATTAAACTAGTACATACTAAACTATTCTTATATTTACCTCATATGTTTATGATGAGATTTAACCCTCTAAAATGAATAGCATTATCAAGCAATAGTCGATACTATTAGCCATGTAGCACTTTGGTCGTTAGATTTTGATAATAGGTAAATGAATTAGAGTTTGGTTTGAAATTGAGATGGAGAATGAATGTATGTGGATGAATTTAAATATTATTTTATGTGAGAGGAAAAGCTAGAGGATAATGAAGAACATTTTATAACAAAGTTTACTTTATTGATATTGTTGAAAACAAATAGTATCAATGGCTTTAATATCCATTACTTTCTTATATAACTTTTAATCAAACAAATCGTTATATAAATAATATGATTAATCACAAGGCTGACTGCTTGTTTTTCCTTATATTTTATTTGACAGAAATTTAAAAACTAAAAGTAGAAGATACGATAATGATTCTTGTAACACATAGAACTAACAATCTTAATACATTCTCGATTCAATCTTGAGTTATTGTTTCATGTCAGAAAAAACCTTAATCAATGACGACGACAATAGTAAATAGATAAAATCATGAAATTATAATAAAGTTTTAGTTTTGTTCTAATGAAGTGACTTGTAATTTTTATCTTTAAAAACCACTCAAGTTTTATAATTGTTTCATTCCTTAAAAATTTTGATATAAATGTTAGAAGAGTTTAAACTTAGGCGACTCAATTAATGAAATCTATATATAACTTGTTTGCTATGTACTGATTATTTTTTTCAAAGTTCACTTAATAACAAACATAAAACTTGGTTGGTATTTATCATGTATTATTATTTTTAATTATTGCCTCTTTCTTTGGTGAAATTCTTATAAGAAAAAATTCAAACTTGGTGTAAATGTAAGCTAACTGGTGCGGATAATGTTCAAAACTAGCTCCATATTCCTACCAACATGAATGGTTACAATTTGACTAAAAAAATTATTTTTGTAATTCTTCATGCTATCATATGACACATATAAATAAATAGTAATAATCGTGTTAATAAAAAGTATAACAGGGATATGATATTTGAAGATGCAGTGATCACGTCATCATTCAATATATATATATATAATATATATATATATGGAAAATTTTACTGGTTTAGACTGGAGTAATTTGTGTGATTTTAATGTTTATTTATTATTCATGTAATATTTTTTTGTTAGCTCATTAGTTTTTAATAACTTTGAAAAAGTAGTTAAAAAACTCAAATAACATAATCATAAATAGTAACTAGAGTGTTAAACTTGTTTACTTTACATCGTTTATTTATATACCTTTCAATGATTTTCATTCCCTCATTTAAAAAACCATGTAGCAAACGCACCACTGGTTTAGTGAATATTTTCTTAATGTAATGATTAAAATAATTCTATTACGTGTCATATGATGATTGACAAAAGGTGTTATTGTGTGCATGATCGAAGTTCCAGAACTTTTCGATTGTGTGGTCTTATTGATTAAACTTTTGGTAAAAAAACTAATGGATTTGACGGATCACAATTGAATACCAGAACTTTCTTCGTTCTTAATTTTATTTTTCGTTAGAATGGCCTTCGTTTTACACTTTGAATAGTTTGATCTTTTTTCGAAAATATATTCGATTATACATATAGCTGCTTAATTTACAAACTAAAGATAAGTATGTTGATGTTAACAAACTGTTACATATTTTAATGTAATTATATTGATTAATGACAAATGTGATTATATATCCATCAAAAAAATTAAGATGTATGGAATAGTTTGATTTCGTTTTACACTTTGAATAGTTTGATCTTTTTTTAAATACCTCATAACTAAGCAGGGGTTCGAGGGCGACACTCTTGATAGCAGGGGTCGAGCTACCCCATGGTAAAATTTTTGTTTTACTAAAAATGCATGGAAAATTGATTTTTCCAAAATTTCATATGTGAAACTCGTAGTTAAAACAGTAAAAGTTTGCATGTGAAAGTTGCCGAAGGCAGTTAGCCTATCCTTGTAATATGTTGAATTTGTACAAGATTGGTCATTTTCTTCTTTTTCTCTTCTGGCTCATCTTTTTTACACACTCACGAATTCATACTTTAATTTATGAACTTGAGTTTTATCCGATTGAACATTTGGTGTGAATCCAAATAGTTTCAATCTGAAAGTAAACTTGCAACTCTCAAGTTTTCCAAGTTATCGATCATATTATTACAATTCCTTTACACAAACAAGGTGCAACAACGTGAATTCTTCTTTGAGTAGAAGTTTCGGGTTGAAATTCCGATTTAACTAGTTTTATCATAACCTTTTGAAGCCTATATATATATATAATATATATATATATATAGGAGAGGGATCAAATGAAAACCACCATTTTAATTAAAAACCATGAAACTCATTCTTAACCAATCATATATTTTAGAATTTTTTTTTAATTTATATATTCTAAAGGGTGTTTAGGTAATTTTAAAACCCATTTAATTTTAATGCTTTTTCAAATTTGCTGATTTATCTCCTAATTTTGTTAACTTGTTGGCCAAAAGCATGTTATCTTTTCTAACATATACGATGCATTCATATGTTCCTTCTTTGGGCAAAATATGGAGTATGATTATTCACAAGTTTATTCTCTAATGATGACAATGAAAATTCCCTAATGCTAATCGCTCAAGGAGTTTATTTAATCACACATGATATTTGATTCGATTCGTTCAGGTAGTTAGTTCGAAGATGACGATGATTTTGAAGATTGGATTTGTTGTTGTGCTGCTATTCAATCACATCGGATGCACCTCAGCTCTTCATTCTGTAATGATTGTGTTTGTTGTTTGTATTAATCTTCAATTTCATGTGGGGTTAATGATCGCTTCTGTAGTTTCCTCTTGAAACGATCTGAAGTTATCCATTGCTATTGATAATTGCAACATGATTTCATTAATAGAAAAGATATCTGATGATGATTGCAACCTGATTTCATCTGTATAAAAGTAATGTGGATAGAACTAGTAACATCAAGATGAAGAATAGAGATGATGATGAACACATTTAGTTATATGTAACTCTAATGAAGATAGCGATGAAGATGATGGAAAATGGGTATCCGGATATGATACATATATGTACCAACTCATGACGTACTTATATGTAAGTATGATAGCTATGAAGATGAAAAGCAACAAGATACAAAAATGGTATCACGTTCATAAAGAACAAAATGAACAAGACGAACATTTTGTATCGTTGTTACATATACGTAACACCCCTGTCACATATGTATAGTACATAAGTTAAGTTAAGTTATATTATATAAAGGTATTCATACGTGTATGTATCTTAGTACGACAACTACCATGTTGATAAAACATTCAGGTCTATTGAATGTTAAGGTTCATACGTGATTTTTTTAACACGTACATGCATCTAGTTTTAAAAATTAAGAGAAATGATAGAGAGAGAAGAGAGAGAGATATTTTAGGGATTATATTAACTAAAAATGAAAGTTTGCATACCTTTATAATATGTTTTGCCTATTATACCCTTACAACCTTATCAATAATTCCCTTAACTATAATTTATTTACAATTTTGCAATTGTGTGATCTCAACCATAGATTACACAAATCAATAATTTCTTAGTGGTTTTCTTAGTTTTCTAATAAAACATAGTTTTCATTAGAACCCTTCCATATATATATATATATATATATATATATATATATATATATATATATAATATATATATATATATATATATATAACATATATATATACATATATATATACATATATATATACATATATATATACATATACATATATATATATATATATATATAGGGTGGTTCTAAGAAAACCATGATTTACTAGAAAACTATAAAAACCAAAACTAAACCATTGATTTATTTGATCAATAGTTGATATACATAATGGCAATTTAGTAATAATTTAAAAATTAAGTATATTATATTAATGATATAAGGGCAAATCTAAAATAATATTTTTTTTAGTTTTAGAACCATTTATCAAAATTCCTACATTTACTCTTCTCTTTCCTCTTTACTCTCTCATAAATTAGATTTAAAAAAATCCAAGAGGTGACTTCATTTTTGTTATCTTCATATGCATCAACAATTGATTTCATCCTTATTGTTTTCTTTAAAATAATTCAACAATGAGTTGATGTAGCCATATATTAACCTGATTATGTATAAGTAAACACATAAGTAGTTTGCTTAATCCAATCTAATCGCAAATCATCAAACAAAGTAAACCATGTTGAAACATCTTGTTGTATATATACAACAATTTTCAATTAGGTACATATAACAATTATACGTTAGTAGTACAAAAATTATTAAAACTCATCAGTTTACATATATGTAGACGTGGTTCCGTATATGTAACCTGATTACATATACGTAAGAGTCACAAGAACCTAGAACTTAAGCTCTATAAAAATTATCAACAGATACACAGAAGTTAAGTTATATGTAAGTAGCATTATATGTTACATATACGTAAGGTCATGGAACTCTGATGAGTTACAAACATGTAACCCATAGTATTACATGTGTAACTCTTACTTATATATACGTAACCAAACATAGGATGAAGTCATCTTCTATCATAATCATCGATGTTTTTAGAAGACAACTCCTGCTTTAATTATGTAGTTACGTACGTAATCATCCTCTCAATTTCTTGTACTAAAAGCGAACAACTTTTCAATAATATTGAACAATAGATGATATCGTACACTTCTGGATTCTACCTTTTGTAATCTATTAGATGAGATGCAATTACATACTCTATCAATGAGTCATGATCGATTGCTTTTGAATCGTGTTTATAATTGTCCTCGTTGTGCTCGTTGAGATGTTGTTATCTGCAAGTTAAAAATTAGGGTTACTATGGAAGTAGAGAAGGAAGTAGTCAAGAGAGAGATTAAGGTTAGTCAAGAGTGAAATAAGAAATTAAAAATTAAAAATTAAAATATTTAATTACCTAAAATAGTGGAGTGGAATTTTACATTATTAAACAAAATAAAAAATATTAAAAATTATATGATTGGTTATAATTAATTGGTTTTTTTGGTTTTCTCATAATTAATTGGTTTTCTCTATAAATTTATCAAATGAGAACCATCTTTTTTTTGTGAGAACTCTAAGAACCAATCTCAGCTATTTATTTTTTATCACATGCAAATCACATGTCATTTCCCCATTTTTTATTAAAACGTTCGTAACTTTTTTTCACGACATTATTTTTTCCAAAAAATTTCACCATAAAATTCAGTATTTTTTATCTTTCCAATGCCTACCATATTGATATATTTTTCTAAAAAAAATTGTACATCCGTTGTTTTCATATGTGTAAATCTAGTTATACACATGTGTAGTACTGATTTACACATGTGTAAAACGAATTTCGTTAAAAAATGGGAATTTTTTTTATTTTTATAAATTTTTTATATTTTTTTTATGAAAGAGGGAAAGTTGGGGAATATTTTTGTGTTTTATTTTTTTATTTATAAATTTTTTAAATATGTTTTTGTTAATTACAATTTTGCCATTGAGAACTAATGGTTGAGATTGATTCCTAAAGTTCTCACAAAAAAAAACTAGTTTTCATTTGATCCCTCCCATATATATATAATATATATATATATAATATATATATATATATATATATATAATATGATATTTTGATGCAATTTATGATTTACCTCAACGTGTTGGTTATTGACATGAACTCGTGAGTCTTCTGGATTTTTGGTAATAGATTTTATGATTTAAAATAAACAAATGTTATAGATACTTTTGTTACGAGAAAAATACGATAGACTTGAAAATATCTATTAAATCAAGTGTTTCTACTCTAACTGTAAGTTTCATCCACCAAAAAGTTAAGAATATTTCTTGAGAAGCCGATGTCTTTTTTTACCACCAAATATAAAAACAAACGAATATAACATAGAACAGAATAATAGTGGTTTGTTGATTTATTAATATTTCTAAGATTAATGTTTATCGTTCCATTAAGGTCTAAGGATGATATAGAGACTTAGAGCTGGGTGTATGATTTTGAGAAAAAAAACTTTTTACTTTGAAAATATTAGAATTATAATTGGAAAGACCTTTCATTAAAAGTGAAAATCATCTTTAATTGTATATTATTAATAAATTATTGAATAGTAACCTATACCAAACAAAATATTTTCATGTTTTAATTTACGCTCGCAAGTCACAAACATTAAAAAAATAATATGTTAAAATAGAAATTATAAAAAATATTTATGATGTTTATTTAACTTCCCTAATAATAGCTAGGTTATTGGTGGATAATTTGAATACTTTTGGTTTGGTTTGATTTGCCTAATCCTCTTAACATACTCTTTAATTGATATATAACGAAAAATCATATAAAAAAACTTATTTCTTCTATTGATCAAGAAAACTCTGGACATCAACCACACATCTCTTATATTATAATTTTTTTAGTGGCAAACGATATTTTTATTAATCAAATTTCATCTCCTAGCAAAGAACTAGCAGATGGATAATACATAGATACGGATTTAACCCTCAAATTCATCATACTTACTCCATCGATCCCAAAATAAATCATGCGATTTTGATCTACTCGTCACTCAATTAACGAAATGATAACACCTTGATCTCGTTAGCATACGAACAATTTGCAAATAAAATATTCATATCTTCCTGTCTTGTTCCGCACAAGACACATTTATAATCAGTAAAGAATTACCGTGATAAATTCAGGAAGAGAGAAGTGATCTTTTCTTGTAGCGTCATTACGTTTGCGACAATCGATGCAAACTCTCCATCCGGATACTTTAATTCTTCGTCATATGTGTATCACTACGATTAAGTGTGGCAAACATTCGTGCCATCACATTAGTTACATATATGTGTAAGTATTACATATAAGCAACTTATTTATTTATATGTATTTAAAATGTTTTAATGTCAACCGCTTGAGTGCTTCTTCTTCATGTCATTGTTTTCCATTGCTCACAAAAAAAATTGTATTTTTGATTTTGTTAACAGACTTCTGGAACCCGTGAGATTTGGAAGTGAGTGTGTGATGTTAAAGATAAATCAAGGGTTATGAAAATCAATTTTTATAATGTACTTGTTTTACCCCCACACTCTTAAGTGATCTATAAATTATACCAACTATTAAAAACGCAAATCATTAAGCAGTAAAACACATCGTACTCTGTTATGCACGTTTGCATTTGCATAGCAAAAGTTTCACTAAAAACCGTGGAAACTTACATTTTAGTCCACTCAAGTTTATATATTTGTTTTTTACTCACTTACCATTTCTTTTCTTTTTTTCTTATAACTTTCAAAATGAAATGTTTTTTATAACGTTTTAGGCATACCGTTGAGACGTATTTATTTGACCTACGTTACATAAAGTTTTATTCATAACAAAGTTGTGTTGGAAGACTTCGCTCATTTACATAAAATTTCAAATATTATTAAGGACCTCGCAGCATTGCATGGGCGCACGAGTTGACACAGTTTCATTTGTTTATAAAATTTCGAATATTATCAATGACGTCTAGGTTTAGTTTTCTTCTATTAAAAGTTACGTATGTTGTTAAAACCCTTTAATGAGTGGTTCTACGATGATATTCTGAGGTTACTTTTTTTGTTTTTTAATTTACGCCCTATCCGCAACGAGAGATCTTAATCCTAGTTTTCATTTATTATACAAAGATACAACAAATTGTCATATTGGCTCGGTCCCAAACTATACAAATATCATAGACTTGGTTAGAGCCCATGTATTACATGGGTTGAATAAATTAAAAATATTATAATTATTAGTTTAATGAATATTTTATTTTATTATCCATTGGTGAAATAAAAATATGATGAATATTTAAAAGTAATAACACATAATGAATTAAAAATTATCACTCTATATTTAATATGTATTAATAAATTATTAAAATATGTACATTTATATTTTAAATGTTTAATAGTGTAGTTTATTTATTTACAATAATTATCATTTAATATGAGAGATATAAATATATATTTCTAACATATTTAGTTAAAAAGAAAGTCAAATTAATTGTTTTTATAATTTTTCGTATTTATTATGAGAGAAAAGCGGAAAAATGATTATGTTGTTATGCTACAATAATGACACGTGTCATTTGATATGTTAGAGTGATAACACGTGTCTCAAGAAAATTTTCTTTTGTTATAGGTTATAGATTCGGACATTACGACAGAGACATTTGTTCGCTTATTGGAAGGATGGTTTTGTTTTGTTGTGGATTATTTTTCTTTTTTTATTTATTATTTATTATTAACGATACTAGATTGGTAAATATTTTCTTCAGGCTCATTCGGGAATTTTTTTTCTTTAAAAGACGGGCTTGAACTTCTGAAGCAATTAACCAAACGGACCGAATGGGCTAACAATATGGGCTGAAGATTAATAAGTTCAAATACAAGTTTGGTTACATAATGGGCTGAAGAATAACCAGGCCCAAAGCCTGACTTTAAGAGATTTTTTCATCATTTATACGTCCCGCCTTATACACTTCTGCAAGTTCATGTGTTATGTGTAAATTCTAGCTGTTTAACTTTTATTAATACGTGAAGGTTACAAGTTCAAGTTTTATTCTAAACAAAATATTTAAAATTGAGCCAAAGGGTTAGGGTGCGGTACTGGTTTAGAAACAGATAAGTGGACCCGATTAAAATAACACCTGTTATTTGAAACAGGGTGACACATTTGCTGTTAAAAAAACAATTTGTTTGTGTTTTGTATAATGAAAACAAATATTAAGGACCATCGTATTAGATTTAGTAATAATCACCATCTTAGTTTCATTTACTAAAACGGATACATGTTTTTCTTTTCTCATCACGTGGGCTCAATTAAACCAAAATGATGGTTGTCTAAAATCATTATCAATATTCACCTAAATACATTTAAATCGCATCTTTTTTTTTCTTTCAATACCTTGTTACATTACGTATTAATACGATTTTTCTAATTTCGTATTTAAAACTGATTTTGCATCAAACAAAATGTAGTGGCGACTAATTATTTTGTTTTTACTCCACCATAATTGCATTTTGCTTTGATCAAAATCCAATTCACCCACCCTATCCTCCACAACTATCATATATCTTGACTAAATAATATTATGAAAGTGAATCATTTTGGATATTGACATATAAAGTTTGAACACTTCTGTATATAAGCAGATTACATCACTTTCTTTGGTTAGGTTTAGAAATTGTCATAAATCCAACTTCATGCCAGTAATAAGAACAAGTTTGAATGGAAGCATTAGACTTTTAATAAATAATAACAGTGGCCAATGGCTCTCTAATGTTTAAAATAATCATACATGTGTTGGTTAGGCTTATTTAAATGTAACATATATGTACTTCTTTCTCAACTTTTGATTTTGACAACAAATCTAACGGTTGTTGTGCTTCATATTCAATCTCCACATTATCTCCCAAGTCGTCTTCTAGTATCAAAATGACAATTTTACCCGTTAAAATGTTGACGAAAATAGTTAAAAAGAAAGCCGTTCAGTATAGTTTACGTATTTTTGTTAAACTATTGCTTCATCTTTAATTTTCTCTCGGTTTAAACTTGAGGGCGGACTATGAAGCAACTGGTAAGGTGTAGAGGAATTGTTATAAAATGATCAATAACTTGAAAGCTTGAAAGTCATAAATACGCTTTCAAATTGAAATTATTTGGGTTCACTCCAACTATTCAATCGGATAAAACTCAAGTTCAGAAATCAAAGTATGATTCGTGTGTATTTTTAAGAACATGAACCATAAGAAGAAAAAGACTAATCTTTATCAATTCAAAATTTTTCACGGATGGTGAAACTGCCTTTGGTAGTTTTTCTCATGCAAAATTATATTTTTGACCCTCTAGTTTCACATGTGAAATTTCAGAAAAAACAAATTATACTGCATTTTTTATAAAGCAATATTTATCAAAGCAATACTTGACCCTAGCCAAGAGCTCTGCCCCTTGGACTAGGGTGTACAAACCGGTTTGGGGGCCCAAACCGGTTCGGGTCCTAAACCGAAACCGGTTTGGTCAAACTCGGTCAAAACGGTTTGGCCCCAAACCGGTTCGGGTTCAAACCGGTTTCAAACCATAAAAACCCAAACCTATCAAACCGGTTTGGGTCGGTTGTAACCGGTTCGGGCCCAAACCGGTTTTTTTTTTAATTTGGATTTTTGTTATATTCAAACAAAATTTTAAACTTTTAATTAAAACATAAGTATTTATAACATTTATATAATTTAAACAATTTATAACAATTTATAACATTTTATATAATTATATAATTTAAACAATTTATATAATTTAAACAATTTATAACATTTATAAACATTTAAACAATTTAAACATTTAAACGATTTAAACATTTAAACAATTTATAACATTTATAAACATATATAATATATATACTATTTATTAATATTTATAAACAATTTAAGCATTTTAACAATTTATAACATTTATAAACAATTTAAAACAATTTATATCATTTATAAACATTTAAACATTTTAACAATTTATAACATTTAAAACATTTAAATAATTTAAACATTTAAAACTAAACATTTAACATAGTCGTTTCTTCGTTCGTATTATATTTGTACGTTTATTCCTCGCCACCAGAACCGGAACTGTTACGAAGGTAGTCATCATATGCCGCTTCATCATCAGTCATTCCTGGTGTCAATCCGCTCTCTACCTCGTCCTCGTATAATTCTGCTTCGTAATCCAGTTCTCCTTTAAGCGATCGTTTGTCTTGTACTCTTTCCGCAGCATCCAAATAATCTTTCAAGCAAATTGACATTTCAACTGCTTGTGGAGTGAGTCAAATTCGTCTTATTGATATAACCCTGCCACTAACAGAAAAAAGCAGATTCCGAAGCTACCGTAGAAGCTTGGACGGTTAGTAAATCTCGGGCCATGGTGGATAGGATGGAAAATTGATCTTCCTTACCTTTCCACCAAGCCAACAAGTCAAAAATTTTAAATTCATGTGAAGTCATAGTCGATAAAAAGTTTGTAAGACCATACCTCCCGAGTTCACTACTCGGAGTGTTATCACGTTGACGTTTATTACATTCATCCCTTAAAGTATTATATAAATCAAACATTGGATCATTCGAACATTCGGCATTTGCCGCATGCCTTAAAACATCATGGATTTGTGATGTTTCCCCGTATTTTAATAAATAAACATCATACATTTGTTGTAATTGTTTGTTGAAAGTAGCTTTTAAAGTTTTACTATACATTGGTTTACCAACTTCTAAATCCAATTTAAAAGTAATTTTATCAAGTAAAGTTTCAACCCCCGACAAATTTAAACAAGGGTTTAAAACAGCGACACATGTAATAACGGGAGGCATTTCTTCAAAATACTTTTTAAGTTTTTCTTTCATTGGGGGTATCATATCAGAATAAGGTCTACCCCTACACGACAATTCATTTAATT
Organism: Flaveria trinervia; assembly: GCA_025506515.1. Lineage (NCBI taxonomy): Eukaryota > Viridiplantae > Streptophyta > Magnoliopsida > Asterales > Asteraceae > Flaveria > Flaveria trinervia. Next base: position 7,476,946 of record CM046444.1, on the reverse strand, counting down.
TTGAAGTCATTAAATAAATTTGGTGTAGTACCAACGGACTCGTTGGGTAATAAACTCCAGAAAGACATGTAGTTGCATTTTTAAAAACTTGAAGCATTTTTGTTACTTCTTCGATGATGGCCCAACCCGATGGATGGTAAGAATTTGCCTTTCCCTGACTTACCAAACTATTATGAAAGGCTATTAAACTTTCTTTTTGTTCAATAGCCTTTTCAAACATGTTACATGTGGAATTCCATCGTGTTGGTACGTCCCAATTCGGACCTAAACATTTAGTATTTGCGTCTTTACAAAACTTGTAAATTTTCAAAATAAGATATTAATTCATTTTTAGCTTTTTTCCACATTTTTAAACAATCTCTTCGAAGAGTAGCACGACTTACATTGGTGTAACGTGGTTGGAGAGTTCGTTGAATGAGTCAAGTCAAACGTTCGTTGTCGAAATGTTTGAATGGCAAGCTTTCTTGAATTACAAATTGCGCCATTTGCTCCCGAACCGCATCAACGTTATAAGCCCAAATATTTCCTTCGTTTGTCATCGAAGCTTGACCTTGAGAAGGTTCACCTTTTAACGCTTTACAATATTTATTTGCAATATGGTTTTTCAACGTTGTGTTTGCATCTTTTTTGAAAAACTTATAACAAAACTTGCAACGAGCCTTGTTTGGACCGCTAGCCATTTGACATAAATCGTAATTGCACCATACTTCGGGGTTCCTATTCGTAGAAAGGATTGCTATCACCACGTTGCTTGAAGACGCTTCACAACCAACAGATGATTGAAGACTTGTTGAAGCCATTTCAGAGATTTTTGTGAGAGCGTTTTTAGAGCATTTAAAACGAAAGTATTTGTGGAGAGCGTTTTTTAGATTTTTTAGAGTAGAGAGTGTTATAAGTTGTTGTGATTCAACCAAAATATCACATACATATTGCTCTCTCTGGTGGCTTTTCTTCCACTACTCTTCGTTTCTCTGGTAAGGTACACGGTAAACCGGTTCAGATTTTACTTGACGGAGGTAGCACACATTGTTTTGTTCAAACTCGTGTTGCTTCGTTCCTTAATTTTCCTATTGAGACAATTTCTCCATTTCATGTGTTGGTGGGCAGTGGCGAAAAGCTGTTATGTTCGGGTATTGCTAAAAATATTGAAGTTGTTGTCCAAGATCAATCAATTTTTGTAGATTTTTATGTCCTTCCCCTCCAAGGTTGGGATATGGTCTTGGGTGTTTCCTGGTTATCTACTTTAGGTCCCGTGGTTACTGATTATGGTCAAGGAATATTTGAATTCAATTTGGGTGACAAACGAGTGGTGTGGAAAGGAGACTTAAACAACACCGCCCACGAAATTCAGTTTAACGGGTTGCGCCGGTTGGCACATACGAATGGCATCGGTGCCATGTTTCACTTGCAACTCCTCGATTCTTCTAACCCGGTTTCTCCGACTTACCCGCCAGATTTGGATAAAGTACTAGCCGAATTCACTGATGTTTTTCACCCACCGAACGGATTACCGCCTTCGAGACACCAAGATCATCGTATTCAGTTACTTCCTAATAGCAAACCGGTCTCAGTCAAACCTTACCGCTACCCACATTTTCAGAAACAAGAGATTGAAAGGTTAGTGGCCGCTATGCTTCAACAGGGAATTATAAAACCCAGTACTAGCCCCTTTTCTTCACCTGTTTTGCTGGTACGAAAAAAAGATGGCACATGGCGCTTTTGCGTGGATTATCAAGCTTTAAACTCCATCACCGTTCCGGATCGCTTCCCTATTCCGTCTATCGATGAGTTATTTGATGAACTATTCGGGGCCCAATATTTTTCTAAGTTGGACTTACTGGCGGGGTATCACCAAATACGGGTCCACTCGGAGGACACCATTAAAACAGCTTTTCGAACACATGACGGACACTACGAATTTTTGGTCATGCCCTTCGGGTTGACCAATGCCCCCTCCACCTTCCAACGGTTGATGAATGACATATTTCGACCTTACTTACGGTCTTTTGTGCTTGTTTTCTTTGACGATATACTCGTCTATAGCCGATCTTGGGAAGACCATTTGCATCACGTTCGCGTTGTGCTTCAGACCTTACGTGAGCATCTTTTGGTGGCTAAACTTTCAAAGTGTGTTTTTGGGCAAACTAGTATTGGCTACTTGGGGCATGTTATTTCACACCATGGTGTTGCAGTTGACCCGGAAAAGATTCAAGCTATACAGAATTGGCCAACCCCAACCACCGTTAAAGCTGTTCGAAGTTTCCTCGGCTTAGCCGGCTACTATCGCCGCTTTATTAAGAATTTTGCAACTATTGCTAGTCCCTTAACCGACTTGCTAAAAAAAGATTCATTCATTTGGTCCCAGTCAGCTACTGATGCCTTTATTCAGCTAAAAGAACTCCTTAGTTCCACACCGGTTTTACACCTTCCGGATTTTACTCGCCCATTTACAGTGGAGACGGATGCCTCGGGCACTGGCATTGGTGCCATTCTTTCACAGGATCAACATCCGCTAGCCTATTTCAGCCAGAAATTAAGTACCAGAATGCAGAGTGCCTCTGCCTACCATAGAGAGATGTTTGCCATCACCCAAGCGGTAGCCAAATGGCGACAATATCTTTTGGGGCGTCGGTTCGTCATCATCACGGATCAGCAGGCCTTCCGTAACCTGCAGGATCAGGTCATTCAGACTCGAGAGCAGCACAAATGGTTAGGCAAATTACTTGGTTTTGACTTTGAAATAATCTATCGACCGGGTAAACACAATACTGCTGCTGATGCATTATCTCGTGTCTCAACTGCTACTTTGTTTGCTTTATCCAGCAGAGCGGTCTCCTTTATTGACCAACTGAAAGAGGCCAACCAAACTCACCCTGAGCTTCTTCAGTGGCAACAACAATTAAAAGACCAGCCCTCGTCTTGTTCGGCTTTTAAATTTAAAGATGGGCTTCTTTTTGTTAATGATCGTTTGGTTGTTCCAGCAAACTCCCCTCTCCGTCAACAATTACTAACGGAATTTCATTCCTCTCCTACGGGTGGCCATGCTGGCATCACACGTACCTTCCACCGTTTGGCTGCAAATTTTTTCTGGAAACATATGAGGCAAGATGTCACTAACTTCATCCATTCTTGTCATATTTGTCAACAAACTAAAACTTCTTCCTTGTCACCTGCCGGGTTACTTCAGCCCTTACCAATTCCCGAATTGGTTTTCGAGAGCATCGCCATGGATTTTATTACTTGCTTACCCCCATCTCATAGGAAGACCGTAATCATGGTGGTGGTGGACCGTTTGTCTAAATACGGTCACTTTATTGCTTTACCATCGTCCTTCTCTAGCTCCACTGTCGCTGAGGCTTTTGTCAATGAAATTGTACGTTTACACGGCATACCGGCTGACATCGTTACTGACCGAGATCCCCGTTTTATGACCGATTTCTGGAACGATCTACATCGCCTTCAAGGTACTCACCTCTCCTTTAGTTTCGCGTATCATCCCCAATCAGACGGTCAAACGGAGGTCTTGAATAAAACCTTGGAAATGTATTTACGATGTAATGTGCTTGATCACCCCAAAGACTGGTTTCGTTTTCTTCCCTGGGCCGAGTTCTGGTATAATACTTCCTTCCAAACTTCAGCCAAGATGTCACCTTTTGAAGCTCTATATGGCCGGAAACCTCCAACGGTTGCTCGTTATCTCAAAGATTCTACTGGTCACCCTCTTCTTGAGGCCTAATTGCTGGAACGGGATGTTGTCCTTACCACTCTTAAAATCAATCTTTCCAAGGCACAAACTAAGATGAAACTGGCTGCTGATTCTCATCGTCGTGATGTCCAATTCCAAGTCAATGATTGGGTCTACATCAAATTGCAACCTTATCGACAAGGGTCCGTACGGCTGCAACGTCATCACAAGTTGGGTCGCCGCTATTTTGGGCCTTATCAGGTTCTAGCTTGCATTGGCAACGTCGCTTATAAACTTGCTCTTCCGGAGGCGGCAAAAATTCACCCGGTCTTTCACGTCTCGTTGCTTCGAAAGTGTGTTGGCACGCCTGATCACCAGGTTACTCCCTTGCATCTTGTTGATTCCACCTCCACAATGGTTTTACAGCCCATGGCCGTACTGGCTCATCGTACCATCCAGCGCTCGGGTCAGCCTATTCAGCAGTGTCTCATTCAATGGGAAGGTCTCTCTACCAACCAAGCTACCTGGGAAGACCATCATACCTTGTTATCTTCTTTTCCTAACCTGCACATTGGGGACAAGGTGAATTTTAAAGAAGGGGGTAATGCTATGACTAGCCCAAATGAAACAAAGGGGAGTGGCCCAAAAGACAAACCCAACCCAGAGGTGAAAATTGAACCCAGGAGAAGTACCCGTGAGAAATACCCATCGAAAGTGAGATAGCATGATTGTCCAGCTCAGCAAGGGAATAACAGAATTCTGTTTTACATCACAATAAGTAGAGGATAGGGTGAGAGAATGAGGGCATGCATATGTTGATTGTTATTGTATTCTTTTCTCACCTTTCTCTGTCTTCTTTCCCATCTCATATTCTGTAATTGGCCTGAACACATCCCTATCAATACAACCTTTCTTATTTGTTGTGATTTATAACCGTATCATTACACATATATATACTAACCTAGTGGGGGTATAATGGTAAAAAAAACTTCAAAAAATGGTCAAAAACGAGTTTAAACGGTTATATAGCCGTTAGGCAACGCTCACCGGTTTGAAAACCGGGTTTTAAACCGGTTTGAAAACCGGGTTGAAGAACCGGTTATGGAGCCAGTTTGAAAACCGGTTCGGGTTGAAACCGGTTTGTAGTTTGGAATGGGAAAACCGCTTAAGAACCGGCGGTTCGAGGTCGGTTTGAAACCGGTTTGGGCCTCAAACCGGTTCCGTTTTTTTTGGCCGAACCGGTTCCCAAACCGGTTTTTTTGTACAAGTTTACCTTGGACCCCGGGGGCTGCCGCCCCTTGGATCCCGCTCCTAGGGGCGCTGCCCCCGGACCCCCATTGCTTAGGGGCTTCGCCCCTAAGAAGATTTTAATATCAAAGATCATAATAAACTCAAACAAGTGTGCACTCCGTACCTCCTAACTTGTTTTATGGATATTATGATCACATTTGTCATTAGTCAATCTAGTTACACTAAAATATCTAACATAAGATTGTTATTTTGTGAACTTGAGATCATGATATCTAAACTATGGAAACAATATCCTGCACAAAATAAAGGGGCAAGGTTACGTCATCAAACCGTAAAACGATTGGTCTCTTTCTGGTCCATGTGTAAAGTGGGAATCGGAAACCAAGTCAAGTATTTCGGTCTAAACTTGTGTTCTAAACTCGTAGGATATGTGTTTGATGGTTATCGTTATTGATAAAAAAGAAATCAAATTTCAACCGTACTTTCATAGGGAAAGGCTTAGAAAATATCTCTCACTTGAGGAACAAAGCTATCATATAATGAAGTTATAAACAACGAGCTATTGTGCTATTGAATATAAAATATAAAATTGGTGTAATTGCATTTGTTTGAAGGTTAAATTTGGGAATAAAACTATTTTACATTGTTGTTTTTATAGTACCTAACGTGTCCTGTTATATAATCAAGCTATAAGAATGGGAAAATTGATTTTAACTTTTTGAATCAAAGTTGTACGGTGAACATACCATTGTAATAGATTTGAAGTATAGTTATATATACTTGCATCTAATTTGTTATAAAGATGAATTAAACTTGTAAAGTTATGTTTACTTTTGCTTTCCATGTTTTGGTGAATTGTTGTAATAACCTGGTTTACCATTATACTCAACACTTCATAAAAAAATTTAAAAACTTTGTTTATAGAAAGACTGGTATCAGATAAAAAGACATAAAAACAGTAGATCAATAGTTAATTTAAATAATATATTTTATATCTATTCATACATATATAATTATATCATCTTTCATTTAATGAAATAATTTTATGTATCTTCATTTATTGATTGCAAATAGGGCAGGATAAGACACTACAACTAATGGTATTAAATTTGTACCCTCAACGCCTCAAGGGAAAGGCCAGAAGGATTTCCTGTAAGGCTAACTAAATTTGATATTTTGATATTCTAATGGTAAAGTAGTTTATTCATCTTAATACCGATAGAACAAATTTTGTAAGGTGTAGGCATGGTTAACTAATAAGATTAGATTATGTTGCATTTAGAAAATAAATAAATATGTAACATGTTAGAGGATGAAGGTTGGGTTCAATTACAAAGTTATTAGAGTAATTTAATAGTTCAAGCCCTTTTAATGATGCTTTAATATAAATTAGTTATGATTAATTTAGAGTAGATTAATGTGGGGTGATTTCCCGTAAAAGTAAAAAAATAAAAGTGATATGTGAAAAGCAACCATGGCATGTACGTATAAATGTCAAATCCACATACAAGAATCTGAATTTACTGAATGTCTGAATTGTCCATTGGATTTTATCTTTAAAATACTAAATTGACTATAAAGAGTATAACTAAAATGAGATAACATTGCACCATTGGTCGCTAATTATTTATTAATGATGTAGCTATTTTAATAGAATTTTGAGTGATTGTTGCAAAAAATTTATTCAATAATTGCTACCTTTTTGATTTTAAAAGATTTATGAGTGAAATCTTTTATATCATCTTAATTATTATATATTATTATATAAACTTTATTTAAAGGGTGTTAATAAAAGGATACACTGTTAGTGATACAAGGACGTCCTTGACTTTTCTTCACGGCCCGTGAAGACTTTTAGGGGTCGTGTCGTGAAGGGGGTATATAGAATTAAAAATTTGTATTAACCAGTCACGACTAGACTTGTACAAACCGGGTATTGGGTCGGACCCAGAACCGTGTTCAAACTGGGTTCGGGCCGGCCGGTTTTTTGTGTACCCGGGTATTGATGAACCCGGGTACGAACCCGGGTCGGGTTGGATCACCTTAAAAACCTACCCGGTTAGGGTCGGGTCCAGAACCGGGTACAACCAGGTTTTGTTTTGTTTTTTTTTACTTTTACTATTATTATTATTATTATTACTGTTATTATTATTATTATTCCTATTATTATTGCTATATTATTATTATTATTATTATTATTATTATTATTATTATAACAACATTAAAAAACATCTATAACTCATTAATTTATTAAAACAACTTAAAAATACATTAACGAATCAATAAAAAATAATATAAAACTTTTATTTAACTAATCGTCTATTTTATTCGAACTTAGGTACCTTACCATATCAACTCACACCTATTTATACTTATTTTAGGGGCAAAAACAACAAAAAAACGGTCAAAATTAGTCCCTAACGGCTATATAGCCGTTAAAAACGGCTACTTTAAAAAAACGGTCAAAACCGGGTACAACCCGAGTTCAACCGGTTCGGGTCCGTGTCGGGTCGGGTCCGGGTCCGGGAAATTTCAAAAACCCCAAACCGGGTACAACCCGCCGGCTTTTTCCGGGTACGAACCGGGTTGTACCCGGACCGGGTACGGGTCAGGTATGCCGGGTCGGGTACGGGTCAGGTATGCCGGGTCGGGTATGGATCCGGTTTTTTTGTGCAACTCTAGTCACGACTGTGAAACTCCTCACGGGCCGTAAAACTAGAACTGTGAAAGTCTTCACGGGCCGTGAAATAAGTAAATCACGGCCTGTATCATTTATTTGATTTGATGCAATATTCTATATTCACTGATATATATAATATATATATATATATAATATATATATATATATATATATATATATATATATAAAGATACATTTCAATTTTTTTATAAGAGATAAATAAAATGTCAGATCAAAGAACTTTAAAAACTTTAAAGTTTGTTGTGATTACATATATTTGCCTTTTGTTTTGGAAGTCATTGATTGAAAACTTTTATTTATTTAAATCTTTTTACCTTTAAATATATTTAAAATTAATTAAGAAACAAGTTAAAGAAGAAATATACTTTATATTTTTCTAATAAAGTAGAATATATTTAAATTTTATATGTTTAAATTATTATTTTTTTAAAAAGTAAAAGGTGTTTTAGTTATGTAATATGTTTTCTAATTCATATCAATAACAAATCATTAAATGAGCATAAGATGGTTCGCGAGCTTGTGATTTAAAATTTATTTAAAATCAACTCGTTTATCAACTCACGACCTAATGAAACCAAGTTGGCTCAGTTTAACTTGCAGCTCGACTCCAAACTAAATAAATAAACAACCTAAGACGAGTTGATTCGTTCAACTTACAACTCGACCCCAAACTAAACCCGACTCTACCCACTCCCTCCTAAGCAACCTAACATAATCATACATAAAATACTTTAATACACATATACATTATTCTAACAAAAGAACCTTTGAACATATCATCCAAACAAGGGCAATTCAGGAAATCACCAAAACAATATGAAAACGACTACAATATCAAATCATAAATATAAAAATAAAAATAAAAGTATTTAAATAAGGCATGCAAGTCACCACACCTACATTTGTCTTTCTTCTTCATTCTTCAAACCTCAAAACCACCATTCAACTTCAACAATGGCGATTTCAATTTCCACCAATCTTCTTCTTCTTCACCTCATCATCACCACCGTCGTTCTATCCTCCGTCGCCATCTCGCCGGCGGCCGGCGGCAGCGGCGGAGATGACGTCAGCTGGATGTCGAATCAGATCGGAGGATGCAGAGGATCGATCGGCGAGTGTATGGGATCTGCAGAGCTGGAGATGGAGTCGGAGAGCACCAGGCGCATATTAGCCACGAGTGATTACATCAGCTACGGTGCGCTGCAGGGGAACAATGTGCCGTGCTCGCAGAGAGGTGCGTCGTACTATAACTGTCAATCCGGTGGTCAGGCCAACCCGTACCAGCGCGGTTGCAGTACGATCACACGTTGTCGACGTTGATTTCTTGTTCGTGTTCGTGTCATCTTATTCTTCTTCTTATTATTATTATTACTATAATTGTTGCTATTATTATTATCGTTCCTCTTGGTTTTTGGTTTTCTAAAGTATGATTTGATGATCATATGGTTGATGATGGTGGATGTTGGATGATTTCATGTATAATTTGTTTTTCACGGGATGTTTAGGAGGTTTTACATGTTGATTTTACGATTTCTGATGTTCAGTTTGTTTACATGTTTATAATATTACTTTAATTGTTGGTAGTTGAATTATAGTTTTGATATAATTCTCTCTCTTTGTTATTTTCATCTTTTATGTTTTATCGTTATGTGTTACCTTAACATCGTATTAATGTTCTCTTTATCATTCATTTATCTTCATAAATCACATTTTTTTTCTTTTTTCAATTTTAATATCTGCATATCATGTATTATGTATATGAGTATATTGATGTGTCTTTTATACGTAGTGACGGTGTTCTAGTTAGGGGCCATAGAGAGGATACTCGAGTGTCAACTTAGATATACATCATTTGAACTATGAATTCCATAATTACACTTTTTATATTTATCTATTAAATTTTTCGTTAATTCTTTCTCTTAAGGGCTGTTTGATTTTGGCTGACTCGGTCAATCAGTCAGCGTGTTTAATGTGGCTGACTCGTGTTCTGACCGGGTCCATGGGTTCAGACCCAGATCCTAAATTAAAATATGCGGACTCGGCCAAACCCACCTGTGCGCGACCCCCCTCGGCCAAACAACCTACGCGCGACCCCCTTGTTGCGCGACCCACCTGCTACGCGACCCCCCCCCCCCCCCCCGGTGTTTGATCGAAATGTGTACGGTGACGATGGTGGTTGTGGTGGTTCCGATTTTGATTTAGTAGTTGATTAAGATTGTTAGTGATTCTAGTTGATTAGAAAATATATGGTTTTTGACTCAATCAGATACTGAATCAAACAGCCAAATTTCAATCAGATGCATACTCAGTCAGAATTTCTATCTGGGTTAGCTTCTAACTCAAATAGATCTTACTAAATCGGTGTAATCAAACAGACTCTTAATCTCTTACATTCCCCCTACTATTTGTTCTTATAGGAATATGTATAACTAACACACATATATCGGTAACGATATTTTAGAGGTATAATAGCTATACTCGCCGTGTAAAAAGATATTGAGTTAATTTCAATTTTCCTTCCTAAGTTTTGACTAAGCTAATCATTTTCCTATAGAAAATTAAAAATATCAGTTTACTTTCAAATGTTTTATATATTGTTTTAATTTCACTCCAAAAGTTTTATTGTTTTGGATAAAGTTAAAACAACTAATGAAACTTTGGAAAGTAAATCGATGATTTTTATTATTTTGGATTATTTCAACCAAACTCGGTGAGTAAAATCGTACTTAACTCAAAATATTTAAACTCAATAATTTTAATGTTAAATAAAAAGGTATGGACTAACGTAATATTTTTATTATGCGGGTATTTAAAGTTGGTTGGTTTTTAAGAATAACTCCTTAATTATCATTATTGCATAGTTGACGTGAAATTAAAATAAAATAAGTAGATATAACTATTTTAGACTCTCAAATGAAGATTTTAGGTAATAACTGTTGATCAATGTATCACCAAACCATCAACTAAAAAGGGTATAAAATAACACACTTGGTGACTTTAATATTGGCTACCGTGTACGTAGCATGTCAAATAAAATATCAAACCAGTCGATTTCAAAAAAGTATATAATCATTAATTTAAACATTGTTTATTATAACTATCGAAATAGAATAAAGCAAATTAAGTGGAGCTTATGTTATCCTTCTTTGATTATTATTTTTGGGATTAGTATATATAGTTTACGTATAAAGGGAGGTTTTAATACATAATATATATAATAGGATAAATACGAGAGCCAATTTGAACATTAACTTATCTGCATATTTGTTTAAAACTATAACTTGACAATAGAAATACATCAAGGTTATGTGATGTGCTTGAATTCATATATGTGTATGCATATAAGAAATTATGTGTATTCATATACTATAAACATGTAAGCATGTGTAAATTAACTAGAATTCTCTAATCTACATGTGCATATAACACTTGTTAAGAGGAAAGATAAAGGAGAGAAAGCTGGGATGTTATTTATAGTTAATTATGTATTAAACCACCACAGTATGTATTAATTTTGTATTTGAAACTTAAATATGTGATTATTTTTATAGAATCAAGAACAAGTTATGGAGATTCGAGAACCTTTAACATTGTTAATTCATCGGCACTCCTTACTATTTCTTGAAATAATATGTGATTAGTTTTGTGAATTATAGATTCGTGACACAAATTCTAGAAAACAAGCAATCATATGTACACACAATGTTGGTAGGCAAAGATTTTCACCTTAAAACGTCATTAATCTCTTCAAAACACAAGGGCTTCACATTAGTGTGTGTAAAGCGAAAAACTATCGATTGCAGATGTGCTAATATTTTTTTCCGATATATGTGTGACCCTGATTCGAATGATAGGTGTTATTTTAATCAGACCCACCTACTCGTGTCACGGCTGGGACCGCAACCCCAATCCTTTTAGTAGGAAACTTATTGCTGAAAAAACATTTTGGTTCAGCTCTCAATATATTGCTCTGAGTAAAACTTAAACATATGATCTTTTCATATTTACATGTTATGTGTATCTATACTTAACCGTATGGATTAAGATCATTGGTATGTGTTCTAAATAAGATTGAGATCTCAATTTTTAAAACAACTTTATTTTTATTTTTATTTTTATCATATTTTAATAATATTTTTATTCAATAAAATATTATATTGTCACATTCATTTTTATCTTCATATGTTAGGAACCACAAAGTCTATCTACACCATAAAAGAATGTAAAGACAAGAACGTGGTAGTATATTGAGTGTGCGTGTGTTTAAAAGTATTTCATTTATTATTCAGCTTTTTACGTTTTATGATTTTTTTCCTTCAATGATTAATAGGATTACTGATAAGTTATTGACTTGCTTGATTATCTTCATTACTTAAATACATAACCTTAGGACAATTGACTGACACGTCACCAAATAAAAACTCGCACATTAGTACGTACTCATCAATCCCAAAACTGAGATTATACTTGGGAGTTAAGGAAACCCATCAAAAGACCGATCTCTATTAGTTACAAACCTAAGTCCACACTTAAAAAAAAACCCCACCATATATAAGAAAACCTCCGACTTAACCTAGAATCTTTCTTTTTTTATCTAATGTGAAATTTATATCCAACACATCCATCTATTATATTAAAGTTTTGAGTTAACTCACCTCAACTACTTGAGTTAAATCATTGGTTTCATCTATTATATTGAAGTTTTGAGTTAACTCACCTCAACTACTTGAGTTAAATCATTGGTTTTACGATTAATGTAATTTGAGCTATTACCATTTATAGTTTTATTATTTTATTTATTTATTTTATAAGTTCTATTGTTCACAACCAAAGCAATAAGTATTCAGCAAAAAATTATTTTAACTTATAAATATTTAAAAATTACAAATATAGAGAAAATGTTAATATTAAGTTATGATGTTCGTTATCCATATCAAAATGTAAAGCGTAATAATAATAAACTACTTTTTTACTTTAAAAAAAATTAAAAATGGTAATATCTCAACAACAAAGTAATCAATAATTTATAATTGATTGAAGGTTAAGCAAATGGTAGTAAAATCTAAAAACGGTATTCAAATCTCATTAGTAATCATCAAATTGATTGAAGGTCAAGCCGTGAGGGCTTGAGATTCCTATAGAAATGTTTAAAACAAATTTCATAAATATATTATGTCATTCTCTCGAGCTTAATTCTTCATCTAATAAAAACTAGAACTTATTTATAAAGTATTTACTTAATGATTATTTTCATCGCTATTAAAACTTTTATTCCTTTCTTAAACCAAATAAAGACATAATCTCCAACTTCATACAATTTTTGACAAAAATCTTAAAAGCTAAGGAAGGACATTATTATTCTTTCTTTATATTCGAGTTTAAAAATTAAATATACATCGTAAAAGAGAAAATTAGAAAAGAAAAGTAAAGGGGAAAGAGAAAGGTATCCTGCTGCCGTGATGGACTCGGTCATTACCAAAACCAAAAGATATGTCAAAGGAGAATACGTGATGACTTTTAAATTTTAAATGTTTCATGGGTTTTTGGTCAAAAAAATTTACTATCGACAATAATAAATAGTTAAACATATAAGTCATAAGTCATAACTAATACTTCTAGTGAGTGTAACTTTTAGAATGTATCAAGGATAAACAACAATAATATCATAAATAGATTGGATAAAATAATTACTTTTATCTTATATAAAATAAAACATGTAAGAATCAACGAATAAATTATGTGGAAATTAAAACGGGTTTCTCAAGAGAACATTTTACTGTTAACTAATATATTCTTCAATCATAAGGTTATGGGTTTTAATCTTACAGTTACAGTTTGTTTACGGAATGTGAATAAGTTTTTAGTCTATTGCAATTGTTTCCAAAAGATTTATTTGTAAGGTGACAGAATGTGTGTTGATAAAAAGAAGTATATATTGATTTAGTCAGAATTGGAAATCATATATTTATAAATTATAAATCATTAAAAGTGGAAAAGTTGGGACGGCTATCAAATGCCAAAATTAATTTGTTTTTGATAAAACTTTGCATAGGCGTAAATCATAATATTTTCTGAAATTATTCCTACTATAATAATCATATATGATATATGATATTTATCCAGCTATTATCTTTGTTTAACTAAAGAGATATGTTTTTAGGTAATGTGATGTTTGGTCACTTGTCCTCACCCGCTTTTAGAAGTTTCTTAGCAGATTCTTCTTTTTTCCTTTAGGTTGATTTATAATTATTTATTGGTTTTAATAGTATATTTGGTTACATATGTATATCAAACATATACTAGTTATTTTTATACTTTTATTATTTTTATTTATTATCAATTGTAAAACAGTTTAGAGACACATTTATAATATAAATCAAATAAGCTTTACGAAATTATCACAAAATTATAATTAGTTTAAATACAAAATTACTATATTTAATTAATATCATTGTTAGTTAATATATAAAAATCTTTTAAACCTTTTTGTTATTTAATATATTGCTATTAGTGTCACCAATATTAGATGTGTAGAAAGGAAAATGAAGACGCATCACAAAGTAACAAGTGTCCGTATTTTGTTATAATACCATTAATTTCATTAAGTATAAAATTAGTTACAGTTAGTTTCTATACATTAGGATTGTTAACAGGCGCGTTGTAGTAAAGGCGGAGTGGGTGAGATTATTTATCAGTCATAAATAATGCGTCAATTTCTTAGTACGTGGGGTCTTGTGTATAATATTACGAAGATTAATACATAAATGCAGGTAAGAAAAACCTTCACTCGAATTGTACATGTATAATAATCAAGTAGCGTTAAGTAAATCATGAAAAAAATATTAAAAATTTGCAAAAAGAAAATGGGAAAATAACCAAACGGGTTGAGGGAGAGAGAGGAAGACTCAACGGCTCATTTATACAAAAGCAAAAATCACCACCCTGTTAGGTTAATAATTCAAAAGAAACCTACAAAAACAAACCTAATAAAAAAATTATCATTATTATTATCATATTTCATGGCTTGTGAAAAAATATAAAACATGATAGAGTTATGTAAAGAAGAGAAAAATATATGTTAAAGATTAACCTTATATGTATATAAAATACATATCATGATACATTGATTAATGGTACACTAAAAACACATATGGTATGAGACTTTGTACAACATGAAGTAGAAGTTGCATATAGTTATATTTTGTTGTGGTAGTGGATTCCATGTGGAAACTACCACCAATTTATACTATGAGCAATGCAATCAAGAAAGAAAAACTCTAATGGTTTAAAAGGTAATGATGGATAGCTTTGTGGAATAATTATAAAACTCTTAAACTACATAATAGCTAAGAGTTTCTCATTATATAATAGATAAAGATGATAGATAACTAGTTTAATCACATTTTAATGTAGATACATCCTTTTGACTGCCTTCAAAAACGCTCCAAAGTCATACACAACTATTCATTTTTCTCTCCTCTGCACTCACAAAACGGTGAGCTTCTCCCACGGACGGTTTGTAAATACAAATCAAACGGATGGTTGCAACCTTCTTTCCTTTTTCTTCAAGTATGTCATTCATAGCACAAAAAATTTTGACCGTGGATGCTTTGTAGCATTGATATGGCCCTAAAATTCTCCGACTACTTTGATAGCATTGATATGTGGATGAATTTTCTACTTCGAGTCATGTTGTAATTTGTATTAATAATAACAATATGAATATCATAATCTTAGATTTAAATTAAATATACATATAGGTGTCATGTTAAGTTTTTGTATATGGTATATAAACTAGGAGTAATACTCACGCTTCGCAACAGATAACGTTTTTTTCTAGTTGTATGAAAACAGTAACATGTTAATTAACTTTTACCAAATAAAGTTACCACGTATTCAAACAAAATATACAAATAGCAATAAACATATATACAAATAAACACGTCAGTTTGTACAACAGATAAGCTTTAAAAAATAAATCAAATATTAAGTTTAACATATAACAAAAAAATGAAAATTACGGATGCGTGTTGTGACATGAATTCCCCATGCCTATAGAACAGATAATAAATGACATGTAAAACAACTTGATTTAAAACAAATCTTATGTTGCAACATAGGAAAAGCCAAGAGAAACACAAAAAAATATATTTTTCGTAGAGTCACAACAGCTTAATATCGAATGACTTAAAAAGAAATTATATTGTATATGTATTAGGTAAAAAAAGAGAACAAATTAAGTAATAAATATATAAAAAAAGTCGCAAATTGAAACTATTGAAAATCAATTCTTATCTTCATAACGAGAGAAGCTAATGTTTTTTTCAATAATTCAATTAGAAAGAATAGAAAAATTGAGAACACGTGTTAGGCAAGTATGTAACATGACATCCACTTTTTTTGTTTGCATAAAATTTTCTCCCTTGCATAAAGAGTTGAACTATATGTTTCAATAATAGTATATCACTGTGCAAAATGTATATATATAATGTAAAGTTTTGTCTTAATCTAGAAATACTGGGATCATGTAGTTAAAAACTATATATGAAAAAATCATATACTAATTAGTTAAATTATAAATGTTATTAGGAGGTAGTGATGTTAACACCAACACAAATACCATCAAGTTGTGTAATTTAAAATAATTTAATTTGCCTTCCAAGGATTCCAAAATTATAAATCTGAGAAGACGAGACCCATGCTGTGTGTGTGGTGTGTGTTCCTATTTTAATCATCCAAAGCTTTAGAAACGTTGTTCTTATCGGTCAACATTGGATTTCTCTTTCGAGCAAAAATTATAACGATCAAAGACAAACATTTGTTGTAAATTACTAAAACAACTAGAATGATGTAACCTGAAAGTTTAATTTACACTAGTGTCATAAGAGGTTTTACACACGGCCATTTGTTGTTGGCTTCTAATGAAAAGAAAACTATGAAAGACTCGTTAGGTAAAAGGGTTTTTTTATGAAGTTACGTGTACTCGTTATATGATATGTCAAGAAAGTATGCATGTATTTATATCATATGAATTGATATAATCCACCTAAAAACTTTATTTGTAGTAGTGCAAATGGGTTAGCTTTCATTGAATGTGTATGCTTGAGGACTCGAGATAATTTCTTGATCACATGTGTACTTCATCCATTATGGTGTCAATGGGACGCCTTTTACTCGTTTTTTTTATAACGACCAACGAATAATTTTTAAACCCGATCATCCGGGTAGCGAAAGACCACCCACAAACACAGACAACACTGGTGACTCAACTCACCCATCATTCCAAGAGAAATCCACAACTCAAAGGTTCACTGTGTTAACACCTTTGACTCACTTGGACTTCATTGCATCTAGTGAGACCACAACCCACGACCTCCACTTTGAAAGTTCATAGGGATGCCTTTACTCCTAAGCGTTCGTTTGATTGACATTACTATAGTGACTAAACTATTAAAAACTTTCATAGCCATTTTCTAGCGGATAAATACTGTAGCTACCCGTAAGCATGGTGGTTTAAATGGGTGATTATGTTGACAAGTGTATGCGACAATAAAACTATCGCTGGCAATACGTAGAGAAGCATGTATTGAAATTTGGAATACAATGTGAAGTAACAAACTAATAGTGAGACCACAGAAATAATCTTCATGGCAAACAATTCGACACGCAGACTCCAATTCAACCAACACTTAGGTCCATGTAGCAAACAGTTCACCGTGCAAACTTCTCATCTAAACACAACATGAATTCATGCTGCAATAAGCCCCACGAGAACTAGTCGTTTCACCATACACCTCATTTGAGTACAAAACCACAGCTGGTAGTCAAATTTAGATGTTTTTCGTATTTTCGACTACGGAAATAATTATAAACCACTTAGCTTCCACCCTAGTTCCTCAAAGATGGATACCTAATGCAGCATTATGTAGGAGTAAGAACTAATACACCTTTTACATCCTCAATTTCTACATATCTACAAACCTAAATTGACATTATAATCAATACATGTTCATGCTAACATAACAAAAGTCTTTAGCGTATTAAACCGATAGTGATCTAATAGATTAATCCCATAAAGATTGCCAGAAGAAATTTAATAGATAAAGTTTGATGGCAATGTATGCAAATGCCAAAATTAAAGGAAGCCCAAAAGCCCAATGCAAAGCAAAAGCTTCAACAACTTGTTTTACAGCAAGTAGTCACTAATCAAGCACTTTATTTCATTTTACCAAAAAAGCATGTGCAGAAAGCATGGTATGCTTGTATCTTAATAGCAAAAAGGCAAAATGATCGAGCAATTCATCATATGAAAAGGGAAAATGGAAAGGACAGCTAAAAAGGTGTCTGGACCTCAAAACAACAAGCAGTTTGTTAACCAGAAAAAGGTAAAATGTTCTAAGAATCAGAAGATGAGACAAAAATCAACAAATTCCAAATTGCAGTAGAATAGATGGTAAAACGAGTAGCATACAGATATATCCATAACAGATAAAAGTCGATACGCGAAGATTCATATAAATCTCACTTCATCGATAAGATAGCACAGGATTAATAACGGAAGTGCTAGGCACAACCTTCTTCGGACTTAGGCTCGTCGGGTTTCTTTGATGTAGACAAAGGAGATGGAGAACCCTCTACCCCCATTTCTGTTCTAAGGTCATTAATGCTCTGCTCCAGCTCATTTATGCGGTCACCCATCTCATCAAGTAAATTGCGGTTAAGAAAATTTTGGCAAAAGAAAATGAGTAGAGTTTGCAATTGTTATTTATGATAACGAATCAAATATAAAACGTTAGCGGTTAAACCAAAAGGATCAAAGATGTTAAATATGTCAAGAGTCATCTAACGTGTATTCAAAGGTTATGATGTCCTACATCATTTCGTTTTGAAATTTTATATTATTATTCTAATTATAATATGGCTTCTTAATCTAATGTGTAGGCAAGGACGCTTATTACCTACAATTAGTTCACTATAAACAGATATATGCAAATGAAATGATTAGTACAAAAGGTAAGCAAAGGATATTCTTTTGAACAATGGAGTCAGACATCGTCTGAAATCTGTTTTGCTGCAATAACAAGACTTGTCAGAATGAAATAAAACTTCTGAATGAAATAGAAATAGAAGTTAGAAACATAACAATGTTTACATCTTACCATCTGTTGAAGAAGCGTTTGAACCTGCAAAAGAGAGACAGGCAAATAAGTAAAAACTGAGCATGTAACTACACAGTTGGATGGGTTGATTATATAAGATAACTCATGATTCAACTATATGGATCATTAATGGATCATAACACAGCCCATGTCAAATTAATATAAATAGATCATGACCCAGATAGATATGCTGGATCTTATGTTTCTAATATTTTAGCAAGACCTTTTTCTTTCATCTTTTTGCACAATTTTGATGTTTTTCTTATTTTTTCTACAGTTATAGACAATTCCTCCAAGGATAGAATTTTCAAAAACATGACCAGTTTTGTACATAAATTTCAAAAAATTGACAAATTTGACAATGGGGTTCATAAAGCCAAATTTCAACAGTGTCTCCATATTAAAAGCAACATGTTCAATATAATATTGTTTTCATAACATCGACCACTTTTTGGTATAATAAAAATGATAATGGCAAGCCTTTTCAGTTTGACATCCTTTCATATTTTCCAACTTCTAATTTTATGATGACATGTGTGTTAAAACTTAAAATCCAGGTGAATTTATGACAACATCTTCTTAAACTATTCACACTTACGTAATAAATCCAATTTAAAAAAGTACTGCCATTTATCAATATTTATATGAATACTTTTTTTAGATAAAAACCAATTACACAGAAATTAGTGAAGAAGAATTTTATAAATACAGAAAAGAGGGGAAGGAAGCCCACGGAAAGAAAGGGAGTGGGCTATGGTGTGAGGGAGATGTACATGATGGTGGATTGGTGGGGCACTGGGGCAGAGGGAGAGGTGCAATGTTAATATTCGGATAGGTATACTTCTTGGGCCCAACCCAAACAGAGATCAGGAATCAACGTAAATGTTAATAAGCCTATATTAAAAGGGCTAATTCAATGAGTCATTTATTTGACCGGTTAAACACTTTCTTAAATTTCATTGTTTCATATATATGAAATCATACCTAAATCATAACTATACCCATTGACAAATCCAAAATTAAAGATGATGTCTTATAGCAAAATCAGTGTAAGTAATCAGCATTTAAAGGTCACTAACTTCTATAAGAAGCCAACAACATCCATGCTCATGAAAATATACACAAAAATCCAGACCAAAAAATAAAGAGATATGGGATACCACGATTTAAGCTCCAACATTCAATTGCTAAATTCAAAGAGCAGATGAAAAATAACACACCAATAAGCCTAAGTCAAATATATATATTAGAAATAAGTGTTCTAGAAACTTACAAATTGTGTCATGTCTGCAGTGCTTTGCTTGGTTTCTCCAGAATCTTGTCCGTCCTACAAACAAAAGCAATCCAATCGTTTTAAGATGAATAGCATTCAAATTGAGAGGAGTGGTCTCTTATTGACTATCGAGGTAGAAACAAACAAGCAATTCACAACAAAATCTAAAAGTAACAAAATATGTGCCAGTTAGCACTGGAATTTCTACGGAACACCAATGAGATCACTATCAATCAAGTAGAACTGCAATGAGATTCTTCCAAGCAAGACATCCACAACAGTCCTTCCATGGGGCCATCTGTCGACCGTGGCTAGCGTGGCAACAAGGGTTTGTGGACTTCAAAGAGAGAGTTGGGGAATTTTCTGCAGGGTCACACACCCACAGACGTTAACTGAGAGAGGGAGGATACTAGGATCCTAATTTAGAGAGAAAGAGAGAGAGAGAGAGAGAGAGAGGAGGAGGAGGGCAGACGTATGTAGAGGCATAGTTGTCAATAGCGAATAGCGGTCGATAGCGACAAACAACCTATATGCTACGTAGTGAATAGCGGTAAATAGCGACCGCTATTTCATGTTTAGCGATACACTAATAGGAACAAAAAATAAACATTCTCATCATCAAAATAGCTAAAATAACACTAAATCATGCTTCTCTATAGCTAAAATAAACATTCACTGTTTATATTTATAGAAAAAGATAAAACTAAAATAAAAATTAATTAAAATTAAATTAAAAGGTCGCTATTTAAACACTACGGCCAAATAGCGACATAAGACCTTTACGCTACATAGCGCGCTATAGCGAGCGCTATTACCGCTATTGACAACAGGGTGTAGAGGTCAAGAAACAACGCAGGCACAACATAAGTATGTGGATACGCCCGCTACAGATGCTCGAATGGATCGGGGTAATGGATCGGGGTAACACACAAAAACAGAAAACATCATTCCTGTAACGGGAAAAGCTTAAAATTGAGGAATAGAGTTCCAAATTACTGAAGTGAGCCCTCAGCACCTAAAATGAGACCTCAAGACCTAAAATAAGAACCATCCCTTTGCAAGCTCCCTAAGACCCTAACATTACAACATAATATATCTTACATTCTTACTATCATTAGGAACACAGTAACACAATTCCATGCACCAAAAGTGTTCTTTTTTGTTGGTGTATGAGTGTATCACCCTAACAAAATGTTATTCAAATTGAAAAAAACATCCCGTTTCTTCCTCTCTAAGGCTGTAAAACATCCAACTGAATAATCACTTAGGCCTTACTGTAAACTCCAAATTCATGCCATTGAATTGCAAATACAATTAAATCAGTTCAAATTCTGACCTAAAGGATCTCGAGATCAATATGCAGGATTCCAAATTTCAACATCCTGCTTACAAATTTCGATCGATGAACAAGTTGTAAATCTGCACTATCCATCTGACGCACGCGTAACTAACACTTGAAGCTAATCAACTACATAATATGTTACTGGCATGCTAGTAACATCAACACGTTCAGCATTCACATCCATAACTCAAATCGAAGAAAAACCTTCGGATAACACGAAACCCTAACCTAGTGTACACTACTGATAAACACATGATGCAAAGTGAAATCTCGAAAAACACTATCAAATGGATGATGGATTGTGAAAGTAATTGAAGTATTAGAGAGAAAATCAGCTTACCATAGTGATCCGATGTAGTCTCCGGTTGTTGTTCGTCAATTTCTCTTTGGTGAGTGGTGTGTGATTTTGTGATCCCCTTTTTATCTATCGGAGGATTCGGGTCCCTAAATTTTTGGTGAAATGACCATTTTGCCAGTGTAGACCAAATTCAAATTTTGAAATCACCTTTTGTAGAGGATATAATCATATAATATTTATAGTCTCTTGGGCATGTTTGTATTCTGTTAATTTTATGTTAGAGCATTTTTTATGTAATTAATTCTTTTAATATTAATAACATTCAAAGTGGGTTTTTTATTTTTTATGTGAGTATGTGTCATATATTATGGGGGATGGTTGTTAGTGGTTGTAAGTGAATGAAAGAAAATATTTGTGGGGGTTTTACCGTGATTCCCCAAATTTAAGGAAATATGGGGAATCACGATACAACTCCCATAATTTTCTAAATACTTTAAAAATGATTATGAATGGAAGAGTGAGAAAATATAATGATAAAGATATTAAAAAGTATTATTTAATTGAAATAAATAATAAAAAATAATGTTTTAATGTAAATATGGAGATAGAGTTGAAGAACCTATTGTGAATGCTATAATCTATATAAATCTATAAGCAATTGGAAGGAAACAGTTAACATTTTGGTTTTATGCTTTTAACATATTGTTTATGATGTTGCGTATTTTGATTTCCGTTGTGTTTATATGTAGACAAAGAGAGTGCGTGCGGTGGTTGATGGTGGCGGAGATGACAGACGCATTGGTCGCTTCGGCTTGGCTATCGTTATCTCACTTCTCGTGTCGTCGATGGTCCTACCCCTGTTGGTGATGGCCGGTTCCAATAGTTGTCAGCGGTGCATATGATGATGGTCTCTATTGGGATGTACTCATTGTGACGTTGATAATACAACTAGTTGTTGCACCCCCTTATTTTAGCCTCCTCATTTTTTTCTTCCTATTTTTCTACCTCCTCGTCAAGTTCTTCTTTTTTTTACCTTTTGACGGGCTTTTTAGAGAGAGAGACAGTTATGGTTTGCAGTGACACCAACAGTTCCATCCTTGGTGGTGCCTAATTTCGGTTGTTGGCGGCGGTGTATATGATGATGGTCTCTTACACTTTTATTTCAAAAGTTTTTTTAGTTATCATGAAACAATATATTTTGTACTAAACAAACATTCTATTGTATTGTGTGGTGTATTTAACTAGTCCAATACAAACTAGAGAAATGTATAATTATAAATAGGGAAAATGTCACAGAATAGTAACCAAGTTTCAAAAGTGTTTTAATTTAGTCACTCATACATATTTTTCTCAAATTGGACCTCCAAACGATCAAATCGAGTCATTATCAAATTTTATTATGACAAGAAAATGATAATGGAAAAGACATGAGAGTTAGAATTTTCAACATATAAAATTATATTAAAAAATAAAAAAACATGTTAATTATGAAAAAAATAAAAAAAAAGTGCCTAAAATTTATGTTAACGTTCTATATCAGCATCAAAAGATAGAAAAAAAATATTTTCTAACTAAATCCAAAAGTATAACATGCTAAAAAATATGTTATGACTTTTAATTTGTATAAAATATAAAAATGAGTGATCTGATTGATACACTTTTAAAACTTGAGTTACTTAATTGAAACACCTTTAAAAGTTGATTACTTTTTTATAAAATTACCCCTTATAAATATTGTATTTTTCAGCTTTAAATTCATCCATGAGACTAATCTAGTGATAACATGATAAATTTATTAGAATGTATAATAAAATATCATATCAAAATCCATCCTCCCCTCACATCTAAATTGAATAAAATAGTTATCTTATATATTAGAAGTATTGGTTTCAGAAGATGAAAACCAAACCCAATAAAAAAATTTCATTGTGATTTCATGTCGAACCAATCGATCTCCCCTCACAATAGAAACGTCGATTATATCTGTACCCGATTAACCCGCCCAACCTGATCCCACCCGTACCCGAAGAAGTCCGTCCCAAACAACCCTGAAAACCGATTAAACCGATTCTTATCCGGGTCGTGTTTCGGATAAACTTTCAAACCTCAAAAACCCGAACAACCCGAACCGATTAACCCGAAATCGGAATAACCCGATCAACCCATATTATAATTAAGTAAATTATATGTATACACTGTTTAGATTATCCAAATTGATCGTATTGTTTGTATATAAATATATATATTAAGCACATTTTATAAACTATAGAAGTAAACTAATTTAAATCCACTAATATTATAAGATTTCAAATGAAAACTTACTAAAATCAACTAAATTGAGTATATTGTTTAATACCCGATACCCTACCCGAACAACCTGTTACCCGAACAACCCGTTACCCGAACAACCCGAAACCGATTAAACCGATTGTTATTCGGGTCGGGTTTCGAGTAGACTTTCAACGTTAAAAAACCCGAATAACCCGAACAGATTAACCCGAAACCCGATTAACAATCATTCCATCCTCTTCCAATGTAATATATATAAAATATGTCATAAGTTCACCGGTTGATTCGTTGAAGAAAAGTTGAACCATGGTTGAAACAAGACGTGACTCGCCTTCCTGCATACGCACTCTCATCACAAGCTTCATCTCCGTTGCCCACAAATTCCTCCATGCTCACATTTCTTTAAGGTCGTCGAGTTTTATAAAGGATTATCTGTTCCGGAGAGGAGATCATGGAGCTATGGATGTTGCCTGCATCATGCAGCCTACTGAACTGTAAATGTAGCCCATGGTTCCATGTTATCGGAGGATGATGATGCATTGTTGGAACTAACTAATGTAGTAATGTTAGAACATAATGTTTTCATTGATTCCGATGTTCACAGCAGCTATGATAGCAAAAGGGTGTTAGCAAATAATTTAAATACTAAAAACTATTTTACTGAAATAATAAACTTGAGTCATAAAAAGCTTTATAAAAAATAAGGAAATGGCTTCGCCCGGGTTCGAACCGGAGACTTCAGTGTGTTAGACTGACGTGATAACCAACTACACCACGAAACCATTTTGTTGAATTGTCATTTTAATAACTATTTAAAGGATACGCAAACTGCACACACATGTATATACAAAAGGTGTATCGACCTTCCTAAGTTTTAAGCCACGGTGCTAGAAACGAGTTTGGGATCGTCTTAATATATTGGTTCGAAGAAGATCTAAACTTGATTTAAAAGCTTGGATGTCTTTTTTTTCCTTTGGATATCTCACTATAAGTGATGCATAGTTATAATACATTTGATTAAGTAATTTCGATTTGTGATTGCGGATACTATTCAATAATGTAAGAATCAAGATCGATTCTAAGTTCCGGATAAAATATATGCATTTGAACTATATCTAATATAGCAAATTTGATTTGAGAACTTCCAAATATACAAAAAAATTGTTCTAACACTGAGTATTCGAATTATGTTCGGGTTAAATTGTTCTATTGTTTTTCCTTATAACAAACTTCGTTTTGTAACGTACTGAATTTTTGGTTTCCTTATAACAACTATATAAAATTAACCCCTTTCCGATAATGAATCGCACAAACTATGGAAGTTTGATTCACAACCCGGTGTGTAGAGTCTAGCCTTCAAATTGTTAGGTCGCAAAAAATTTCTGATATGATTTTCTAAGTTGAAAACTTTATGTGTTCATTAGGATTTGAAGTGTATGATGTACTCTTTTCAAGTAAGGTTGCTACACCCTGCAAACTAATTATATGTTTCTAACTCAAAAGTCAAAACAGTATCTGTAGTAACACAAAGTTGTACCCAGTCTTTCTTTCATTAAGCATTAAACACTGGTAAATCATAAAACTTTGCATTGTCACATTGAATACAAAATACAACCAGAAGTTAGTTTATAAAATAAAAAAGAGAAAGAGAAAGAGAAATTATAGTACAACATCAAAATCCCATCACCACTTGGCACTCTAATATGGTCGATGCCTGCTTTTCTTGCGATTTTTGGGTAATCTTTCAACCAATGAAGTTGATATCCATGATTGGTTAATATCAGCCGACTCATCGGATAACCAGCAACACAAGCGTCCATCTTCACCACCTGTCCACCCAAAAATCCCTTGTGTTTGGTTAATTCCAGTTTTCATGGCCGGAGAAGCTAGCACACTCCTAACGACACCTGTATGACCACCATGAAGAACAGCTTCTGGAGATAGAATTGATCTCATTCCTCCTTGATAGGCTACCGGAAAGTAGCCCAAACTGCCACCATTCGTGCCGCCTATAACCATAAACGGTCATCCATGGCCGAGTAGTGACAGTCAACAAAATAGTCCACCTGCATATTTTAATGATAGATGATGAATTTGCATAACCAAAGCATAATGGTTTCTTTGCAACAAAATTCGAACAACAATTGTTTAAAGAGTAGTCACTAATATTTCTAAAAGTTGAAAGCGCAATGTTACAATGTGGCATACATGATCTAGAGCCCAACTATTAGAGGCCAAGGGGCGTGCATCCTCGAAATTGGCTTCAAGTCTTGAATCATTCAAATTCCAGATACTATAACAGAATGCATAAGACAGCAATAAACATTAAATTTCTTGAAAAACAGTCACTCTAAGGCCGGACAAGGTAAAAAGCAAGGTACCTTAAAGTTTCTATGTGAGTTAAACACCACAGCTTTTCATATTTCCTGCCAAAAAGCCCCACCTTTCCAATCGATGTCCCCACATTAATCACCTTTCATAATATCGGTTTCGTTAGTAGAATGATATCGAACTTATTATTGATGTCAAAATGATCAAGAAGTTTCATATTGTCATTAAACAAACAATTAATTGCACTAAACTTACAGATTCCAGATGATCGTCATCGTTGATTTCTCCACTGGTATCAAATGTACAAATTAATCCATCAATAGAAGCAGATACAAGCTTACTTTGCTGCTCTGGTACAAAGTGAACCTATTATCATTCATGATTCGCATTAAGTTGACAGAATCCAGTTCTAAAACTAGTAAACAAAATCAATCAAGTTTTCAAAAGCCCAATTAGTGAAAAGATGTCAACTGTTTCACTAAATAAGAACAGTTGAAAAGAGGTAATTGGTTCCATATTGTTGTTATCCATTTGTACTGAATATGAACAGAAAGCTAGAATTAGAATTAACCTGTGTGACATCATCCATATGAGACTCCTCCAAGCAGGCAACCTGCTTCTTGTTTCTCCAGTCCCAGAAAACAATCTACACAGACGAATTGAATTATATTCGTTATAGACAACTTATTGTAAATTTGATTGACAAACTGGAATTACCATATACAATTGTGCATTTTATGGTAAATTAGCTAAGTAAGAAACATGTTACAGTTGACTAAACCATGATAGCGTCTTGAATGTCATTAAAAAAAGACCAGGATGGACTTGGCATAGAGTGTAACATCCAGTCCTGGTTGTAAATGAGAGGAGAACCACACTGTTAAGCATGCTTGGATAAGAGTAATTCCAAAATGAGTAACCTCGTGGGAAGCCTCCACCCAGCCGGCCAAAAACAAATCCGTGAGTTTTACGTGTACAAAGTAGACAATGTTGTCGTGTTGGTTGATATGAAACACCAAATGTTATGTGGAGGTTGATTGAGAAGACAAGAAAACTTTTGGCACAAAAAAAACCGACTTGTATATTGCAAAGGATATTTGCAAGATTACATACAATTTATCCTATGCTACAACTAATAACTATCAAAGATTCATTTAGATTGAATATCCGAGCTTTACTAACACGATATGGTTGTGTAATGACAAAATAAGTTTCGATCAATCCAGGTTCAGTTCAAGAGTTTCTGCTTGATGTGATTAACAAGGAGCAAGAAAGATTCACCAGGAGAGGAAGTCTAGTAAGATGTACATGCCATAACATGTAGAGAACTACATGGGCGTATATTATATACAACTTGATATAATTCTACAAACAGCTAAACATTGGCTTCATGATACCATTACCTGAGATTTACAACCTGCAGCAAGAAGATTATCACCTGATCCACCAAACGAAAAGCTAAATATTTCTTGCGATGGACCAGCATTTAAACAAGACACCTGCAATTCATATACAGAAAAATACGCACGCGGTGAGATCAATTTCAGCCAAAAACTTACATTGGTGAAGTGAATACCACCAACTCAAAAAATTCAATTTTAATGCATCAAAAGCACTAATAAAAAGTTGAATTTACAAAGTGAAAGACCTGTTGATAAGAACGAGTATCCCAAGCCCTAATAGTGCCATCAGACGAACACGAATGCAAAATATCTCCAACAAACAATATGTGATTAATACTATCAGAATGATGACCCCTACAGCATTCTCCGACGAACTGACCGGTCACCGGCGAATACAGTTTCACGGTGTTCGACGACAGAGACACCGCCATCGATGTCCAGTCTTCCCTACTCCATATAACACAAATACAAACTAAATCAAACACACAAACTCAACTATACACCAAATCACAACTAAAACTAAATCATTCTGATGCTACAATTAGGAATTACATACTTGTGAACAATTTGGAACACGTAATCATCACCAAAGTTGGTTTGAATTGAGTTTTTGAGTGAAAATCGCTTCGATGAGCTGCTGGAGGCGGTGGTTCCGTTAATATGTTGTTGAATTTCTTCTACTTCCATATCGGTCGCCTCCGTGTGCGGTGACGCCATTAGCGATCGTTAGGCGGAGGCTGTGAGATTCCGGTGAGCCGCTGAGGGTTTGTGTCGTCTAAACCCTTTTTCATGTTTTGTTGAAGAAAACGTATGTTTTATTTTTCGAGTTTGTGTCACTTTTAGTCCCACTGGTTTACATAGTGTGTATAGTACACCCCTTCACATTGCAGCAATTCTACAAGGGATAAGAAACTAACCGTATGCGTAATGATAACCGATTTAATGGTTTTAACTCTTTTTTCAACGGTAAATATATGACTTTGTTATAAATGATGGGTGTTATTTTAATCAAGTTATTTATTTGTGTTTCTGGCCTGAACCGCATCCTCGACCCTCTTAGAATGAGACTCACAACTAGAAAATCCCCATGGATCAACCTAAAATATTTTTTATATAAGCGAGATTTGAACCTAATATTTTTTTATTTTTTTTAATTGGACATCTCACCTTAATCACTTGAACAAATGATCATTGGTTTATTTTATTTAACTGGTTGTTAGCAATCATTTGGTTCGTTTTATTCTAAATAAATCCATGTGCTATTTAACTTATAATACTTATGTTTTATATAATTCCTCTGAGTGTGACGTTGGAGGTATGAGATGGTGAATTGGTAATGTGTATGTATTTGATTTTTTTTTCGTAGTATATAGACAACCAGATAAGACGAATGATAATTTATATGATATAAAAGTTTAAGATATTATAACACATGGGTTAGTGGTGGTTTACTTTGTCAACAACGCCTTAATATAGCAAGAGTATTTCCTAATACTATATTTTTTCATCCCTCAAACAATTAGATGGAGTGGATGGATGGGGAGCGACACATATGTGACAACATAATATTAGAGAAAAAGATATAAGGTCCGTAATTCTAATAGGATGTCGCGGTAGTTGGTGGTGGTGTTTCTTGACATACTCATGTGAAATCGCTTGTGATGCTTCTCGTTACGGATGCAATAATAATCAATCACTTAAAACCGAATAGACCATGGGTTATGCACTCCTCTTACTGTTTTTTATTTCGTATCAACATAACATCACATTTCCTATTGTGTCCATCTTGCACCTTATCTTGCAATGACAAGCGAGGGCGTGATGCTCCCATATGGTCCCTCTTAGCTACATTAGCTGTGCTCTATGGCAGGATGACCATACCCTATCGTCTTATTAATGAGTTTGTAGCCCGACCATACCATGATGTGTAATAAATATGTTATTTTCTTAAGTTGTTAAAGGTAGGTAATAAACACATGACGGACACTGACATAGTTTTCATAATGTGTGTTAGGTGGTAGGTTCCTTACGGCATCTGACAAGCTTATCAGGTGCTACGGGAACACCGTCGTAAGTTCCTCGAGTTGTGACACAGACCTGCAATTTCGGCTCGTAAACCCGATAATAAAACTGTAAACATAAACATTACCGTTAAAAGTCATTGAATAAAAGAATAACATCACAATCCTCTAAAATATCCTATGTTAAATAACATGACATTGTATTATTAAATGATAACTCCGAGTAATAGAAGGTTCTAGTACTAATAAACTTAAAAACCAATAAACATCCTTAAACTATTTTACTCCATCAAAAAACAACTAAAACTACACTACACGCTGTCACAAAATCCATCACCGTTGTAATCGGTTCCACAGACCACGTAATCTTACAGGCCGAATTGAGTGAGAAATCTTAGTACAAATCAGACAAAATAATAACAATAATAATAATCCCAAATATTTTTCACAAAATCATCTCGTTTTTCTCTGAATATCATCTCAGATTATCTTCATCTTCTTTCTTATCGGTACAATTTTTCTGCTAATTCGTTCAATGTAAGCAATTTGATTCACCACAACAAGTGTTAAACACCATGGTTGCTTCAACGATCTCGGACGTCATCAATGCCGATACCACCGATTGTTCACCGTCGCCGGCGTTAGGTTGTTCGTCGTCGGTACCTTGCTCGATCTGTCTCGATTTGGTGATCGATGATGGCGAGAGATCCATCGCGAAGCTTCACTGCGGCCACAAGTTTCATCTCGGTAAGAACGCTTTCGGTTTGATTGTTTTGATCTGTTTTGTGAATCGATCGTCTGTATCACTGAAAACTCAATGCACGTTTATTAGATGTTCTGATTGTTGTTAGAGATAGTGTTTTGGTGATTAGATGGTCTGATTTTTAGGTGCATGACGGAGTTTGAGAGTTCAGGATGCATATGTGATTGTAGAAATATGTGTTGGACACAATTGAATTGATGAAGATTGCTAGAAGCATACATTGGCAGAAATGGATAATGAGGTTGATGCAGTGCATAATGACCACAATCTGAACAAATTCACA
This sequence comes from Flaveria trinervia, assembly GCA_025506515.1. NCBI lineage: Eukaryota > Viridiplantae > Streptophyta > Magnoliopsida > Asterales > Asteraceae > Flaveria > Flaveria trinervia. The sequence goes on along the minus strand of CM046444.1, from coordinate 7,446,147 downwards.
TGCACTTTGATGGAAGTCACAGCAATTCAACATCAAAATTGATGAAACTGGAGAAATTAGACTAACATGAATGTATTTACTTACAAAATTAGATGTGTATGATTGCGGTAGGACTATTTTTGGCTTGTGTAGGAGTATGAGATGATTTACAGAACTTTTTGCTAGCTTTTAATATATATTTTGTTGGGAGATAGGCTTAATATCGTGTGTATGATAATTGTGTTAGTAAGGTATGCTCATTAACCTGCTTATGATATGCAGATTGCATTGGATCGGCTTTTAATACAAAGGGAGCAATGGAATGTCCTAATTGTCGCAAGGTTGAGAGTGGCAGATGGCTGTTTGCAGATGGTTCTTCACATGAGAGTTCTGAGGCTGATGTGCGAGAGCGGATGGCATACGAGGCCTTACGTGATACGAGCAATTTTAGGCGGGTGAGCACTGGACGTATTCTCATTACATCTTCTGATAAATGTTGCTGATTAGTTTTACCTTTTTTTTCAGGCAGGAGCTCATTGGCGTCCGTTTGGTGGGTTTGCGGTTCATGCGTTAATTCAGTAAGCCAACTTTTTACATCCCTGTAGTTGAATACTTGAATATTTGCTATCTGTTAGTTAAGATGTATATATTAAGTATTTATTCTATGAAGACCATTATGAGTTTATGACTGCCTTCTGTAATTTGTAATTAACCAGAAAGCTTTTCATATCTTAACTCTCATCTTCTGTTTTAATGTGGGGAGAGGGGAGATCTTAGTCATTAAACTTAAATCACATTTGCCTAACATATGACTATATATTAAGGCACTTATTTGTCACAAATTATAAATACGCACTGCACATGCTAAACAACGGTTGTGGTGCATGTGTACTGGAATTTGTTTAGTGTTTTGGTTTACCCTTATAGTATGATAGTTAAAGTTGAACCAAAGAACAGTACAAGAAAAAAAAAAGATTTTGCGACCTGAACTGCCTCTTGACTTTTATGTTGGCTTCAAAGCGGTCTGCTGATTAACAGAGGCTTTAAGAATGCGTAGTCTAAATAGAGACATTAGCAGTTGTATTTACATATACCTTTCAGCACATTATTATTTGTTGTATGTAGGCGCAATCTAACTATTCTTTTGTAGTTGAAAAGTACGTATCACCACAAGTTCAAGATGATAAAACTCAGTAGAGAATTTTGCATGAAACTCTAAAAATTACAAAATAGTAGAAAAGCAGCCATTAGATATAATCTTACCATACAAAAATCGTATATTAATTTCCAAACGAAAAAGGTTCTCATAATTCAAGTAAATATTCATTAACTCTGTACCCAATTTGCACTGTTCTTTCCATCCTTAAGCTTAAAGTTGCAGTTATCTCTGATCTGATAGACCTCAATAACCTGGTTTTAGTTTCTTTACAACCTCAATCAAGAAATTCATCATAATGTATTTGCAAGTTTATAGAAAGAGAATCTTGCAATCCCAAAATGATCTTTTGTTGACTTTTATTATTTTTCAAACATGATAGAAATCTTTAGAGGAACATTATTAAGAAACATAAGCTTCGTCTTGTCTGCGTGCTGACTTTTAGGTCAACTACCACTTTAAAACACACGTCAGTAACCTGACCGCTTAATGAAGCTAGATAAGACATTAGACATCCATCTTTCCATGCAGTTTATGTGTTTCAGACAAATGGATGCAAGTTTACAAAAAATATTCAAATCAAGAAATAGTCTTTTTGAAGGCATATGTTGTTCTAACCAAGATATCAAACTTTTGTGGAGGCGAAACGATGGAACATTAATAGGAAGCTAAAGCCTTGTCTTATCTTTAATCATCATTGAGAAATACGAACTTCATTCTTATTTCAGTTTTAGGCTTTCAGATGTTCTTTGACCTTCTCTCAACTGAAATTTTTAAATAATTAGACTTTATGAGCTGCTTTTGATACTCGTTTCCATTTTTGAAACTAACCGTAATATTCATTAAACTATGATTATTCAGTCTGACCTTTCCATATTTGTAAATATTTTCAGGGAAACCATGTCTTCACTAAATAGATGTAAGTTTATCTTTGTCTTTCCTCAAATTCTTCAAAAAGAAAAAGAAACAAATCTGAATAAAGGCTGCTGTGCAGTTGCTGACTTCCTAGGAAACTATTCTACGATCACGGAACACACAGGTGGACCATCTTCAGCTGGCTCTTATATTTCTTATTTTCAACCCATCGGGCATCTTGGCAATTCTAACTTCCATCATCCCTTACATTCCCATCCTGCCCATCGTAATAATATCCCTCACATTCAACACCCAAGATGGGGTAATGGCAATTTAACTCCAACTGCCACACGGAGATCAACTCATGCTCGGACTCAACCTGTCTACTATACCCAACAGTAAGCCCTTCCTCTAGTTGACACAAGCACACAATAAACGTGTTTTTGTGTGCCCGCTTATATCTTCAAACTTCAAGTACTGTTTATTAAAAGTGGCAGAAAGGGAGAAAGGGGGAGGGGGTATAACAATTATAAAGGGGTCATTCTTGATCGGGGTGAAACGACCTGGGTTGGTTTGGGTTGAACCAAAATATTTTTTGTCTATAATTTTGTTTTGTTTTTTATGAATAATTATGGTGGTTAAATATAATTACAAAAACGGTAATACTTCAAACGCTATTCTTTTTTTGAATGAATTAATTTAGGAGGTTGTGTGCTTTAAAAATATACTTTAGGCAACTTTGATCTGTTTCCTCTATGGCTAGTTCCTTTTATTCTAAAGATATGTCCTGTTAGATATGATTACGACGGCCCAAGTCATGTATTATGTCATGTGTGCCCTTTCATTAACGGTTGCCCCTTTTGCTTTATTTTTTTTATTTTCTAAGGCCCGTTTCCATGACCAGAGAGAGTTCAGCGGCTAATTCTCGGTCAAGCGAAAGGAACCAGATTCATCATACGACCTATCGTTATGAACAACCAGGTGAACATACAAACATGCCCTCATCTACAAATGGTTTTAGGAGATCTGGTGGTGCATTGACCTTGCCTATGATATTACCAGATGTCGACCGTCAAACTCATAGTCACGGGGTACATGGCTTGTATATTAGTGAGCCAGAAAGAGACGAGTCATCATATGTTCCGATGACACATAGATCGTTCCACCATCGCTGATCTTAGAAAGGTCAGCTCTTCTGTTAATAGTCTTTTAGTAACTTTACAAACTCAACCTTACATATTTTCGAGAACTCAAATTTCCGTTATAGCCCTTAGTGGTCCAGAATATTGGTAAAGGGTAATGCATGTTTCTTCTTGGACTACCATATGAACTTTCTTATATAGAAGCTTGTAATTTTGTATATTGTGGCCTCCTTTTTCGTTGTTTGAACATCATACAGGGATGCTTACATACAACTGAGACCAGTTTTTGACTTTCAGTTGCGTTTCTCAAGGATTGTAGGTAGCGAAAGGGTGGGTCCAGACACGAGTAGTGAGTTTTGGTCAAGGGGGTCGGGTTAGGTTGGCCTGTTAACGTTTTAAAACCTTTTTTCCTCTTATTTTTCAATCTTACAAATAACTTACTGAAAACTCTTACAAAACCTGGGGTTAATGTCAGATTAAACCAACCTATTTTCAACATATTAGTTGTTTAGTCCCTTTAAGTTTTCTTCTTCAATAGTTATGTACTTATATCCCCTGACAATTTTCAATATGTCAAAATGGAAATTTCAACAAGTCAAAAACTTAATTGTGGCGAAAAGTTGAGGTTTAAACCGTTAATAGCGTAAAATAATGAACGTTTATTGATTTTATCCACTATGCTTTGTGCTACTTTTAACTTGTTTGACTCAATCAGACATTTTTATTATAAACTGGTTAAGGATGCAATTCATGACATAAATCTAACATAGCGACTTCACCCAGCTACATATAGATAGCTCAATAATCTATAAGCAAAATGAAACATGTGACACTGACATTTGATGTTGTAAAATGGCATTGAATGGAGTTTTCCGTAAGCAACTTTGCAAGTAGACACCAATCCCTTTCTATGGTGGTTTTATCTTTTAGATTCAAATTGAATATGAATTCTTTTCCCCTCATATTAAGTGTTGCATTGTGATTTGGGAAATAGAGGGAGATTAAGATAGATATTTTAGCAATATATTGGAGAAAAACAAGCATTACAAATAATTGAATGAAGATGTGACATGTTGGGACAACTATAGATCAGCTTGAAATATGCCGACAGGAGTTTTATTTCTTTAAATACCAAAAATTCATTCGGAAAGTTAGGTTGGGTTGTCTTGTTGGCTAGTTGAATTGTTCAATCCGAACATGATTTTAGAAAATAATTAACCATAAACAGACACGCTTGAAATCATGTAACGTAAAAAATGATTCATTTAACCCGTTTATCTAAACGTTCCAAATTGGTCGACGGGTAGTAATCAAGTTGTAAACATGATAATCGGGTTGGTGGCCGTGATAATACGAGTTAAATGGGTTTGTGGGCTGACCTGTCTAATCAAACATGTTGATGGTTTGTTCTCTTTAGTTAAACGTGTTAAATAGGTCAAACCAAACACAACTCATACAACTAAATAGGTTAACTCGTACAAGACCCATTTAACTAAACAGGAGAACTTGTATAGGACCCTTTAAATTAACAGGTCAACCCAAACACGATCGGTTAAACTAAACATTCAACCTAAGCATGAACCTCGTAATTTTCATATGTAATGTTAGAAAGTGTCACATCTAGTTCGTGTAACATAAGCTTTCTGGTGTCAAACGAGTCAATTTATTGGGTCAAAAAACTTGTAAGTCGTTTTTGAGATGAGTTTAAACGTCATTATTGTTGAAAATTATACAAAAACATATTTTGTTTTTCTTCATGTCAAGTAGATTTTAAGGTGGCCAGTCGAGATCAAGATGGTGAACAGCGACATTTGTGGCGCAAACAAAACTGATCCTACATGTTGATTTGTTTCTCGTTTAAGATTGATAACAACATCAATGGTGTTCAGTATATTGAAAAGTCACCAAAAAAACAATTTGGTTCAGATTATCAAAATTAAATACTTTTTTTTACATAAAACTGTGTTCTAAAAAGCAAAGGTTAAACCAAAAACCGCTGCTGCCACCATTTTATAAGTTGACAAACTTAACACAAGTGACCAAACAAAACTAGCAAAAAAAATTTTAATCATGCCCATGGACAAATGGCATGTTAATTCCATTTGACAAAACACTAATACTGTAACAAACAAACATACCTGATAAATTCTCTTCGATAAAACACATATAAGTCAACAAACAAACATACAGACGCCCCAACATAAATGTCATTTGATTGTGGCGTCCAGTGGTAAAAAAAAGACAAATATTACATCTATCCCGTAAGATAAAAGCTAATCCTAAACTGACCCGGCTCACGAACATGATTGTGGTAATATAAATTTATAATGTGGATTCAAATACACAAAACAGTAAACATAAGTACATAACATCCTCAAAAAGATCACCAACCTACTAATTCGTAATAAAGTGTGAAAAAACAATGATAACAGACCGCGACAACCCGCCCGGTTCTTCAAGTGTACAAAGGCCAATCGGTCCACGCACCCGACACATGCCCATTCTCACAAACAAAAGCTCGAACCACCGGCTCACCATCATCATGAAACCCATAAGCAGGCCTCAAACAGAACGCCGAATGCAGGTCCCAAACATCATTACTCGAACAAAACGCGCAATTCAGATCAATCTTACTGCGATTCCCATCGTTAATCGTCCTCCAAACCCTAGATTTCTTGAAGTTCTTGAACACACCCCTGAACAACATGTAGTTTCTCTTCTCCTCAGTGTGCACACACCCAGGCCAATCACAAATGTACAAACAATCACCCCTAAATCTACTTGCTAACAGCTTGTTCCCCTGTTCCCTACTGAAGTTCCAAATCTCAGAGGCTAAATGTGATGTTAAAGATCTGCAGATCTTCCTCTTCTTACTATCATCAACATCAGAAGTTGATGTAACAACAGGATCACGTTTAGCATCGTCTTCACAATCAACGTTACATTCATCGGTTTGTGATTTCGAACTATTGTTATAGACAGTATCAGAGTACAGATCATCGTATAAACACCAAGAACAATCAGACGTATGAACAGTAGGATCAGTAATACCGTCGTCTTTCATCTTATCATCATCATCAACAGTAGTGGAACACGAAGGATTCGATCGAGAGTTGTTTGCTTGAAACAATTTACCTTCTGTATAGTTCTCATCGGGCCCTAGGTCACGCTCCATACCGAAATCTGAATTCTCGAGGAGTACGCCGGAGTGCACGAGCCCCGGGCAGCAGACGGCGAGCTTGTGCAGCGACGCCCAACCGCCGGGCGGAGACTCCGGCGACGCGGTGGTGGCGTTCGGCGGGAGGAGATCGGAGACGACGGCCGGAATCGTTTGATGACATTTGTTCTTCCAGCAGATCGTACGGATTAGCCCCGAGAATTTGGTGCAAACACAAGCGAGACGAGACCAGTTACGTGGATCATCAACGAGCTTGTAGAAGATGTTGAGAACAACATCGTCTGAGAGGTATGAGAACACGTTTTCAGCTTCGATTGCAGACATTTTCGATCGAATTACAGCAAAAACAGATGAAAAATTTTCTCAATTTCTCTCTGAATTGACTGGTTTTGGTGACGAATTTGAAGAACAGATGGGGGAATTCTGGGGTTAGGGTTTGATTTGTTATCTGAATTTGGGGATTTGATTCGATTGAAGGGGGTGGTGGATTATGATTTATGAGTGATTTTGCAACTGCTTTTTGGGTGATCTGACAAGTCGATAACGACGTTTATACAAGCAGCCGTATTTGACGGTGCAGCCGCTGTGAGTGACGGCGTTAGTATTTATTGTATCTGGGCTCCTTCAATCTCCATCAACCAATAATAAGTTGAGGAATAGAGTAATAGAGTTCGCGACGTGTGCTATTTGTTCACCACAAATAATATTATTTGTTGTGGTTAATTGAAAGAATAGTCCCCGTCGTCTTTTTGTATTTCAAATGTTGTCTTTAGAAATTATCGATGTGTATTTAACTCTTTGTTAAAATGCAAAGAGTATTTTAATAAAAAGTATTGGTAGTGGATTTATTATTTTTATTAATGTAATTATATTAAAAATTATTTTATTTTTTTATTAAATAATACTTTTATATTTTTTTATTTTTTTTTCTTTTTTTTCATTAACAATTATTTTCAAAAATATAAAAATAATTATACAGATTTAAAAACAGTAATTATTTAAATATACCAATCAATAATAACATAATAATATTTTTATACTCTTATCATTATTTTTTTATCTTTTTTCACTCATAACCATTTTCAAAAATATTTAAAAATTTATACTGATTAAAACAATGATTATTCAAATATACCAATCAACAATAACATTTTAGGAATTCTACTATAAATGTTATAATGTTGGTTGTCATTGACTTGTAAATATGTTTTTCCACTTTTAGCTCCCACTTTCTAAAACTATTATTCGAATTCAAAAATAAAATATTGAATTTTTGTATATTTGAAATTTCAGGTGATTTGGGTTTGAATTTTAGATTTTTCATTCGGATATTTGAATTCAAATATTTTTGCACAACTCTATGTTGCACGTTACAATAAATGATGTAAAACAATATCTTTGCACACCTATATGTTGCACGTTACACTAGTTTACGTAAAGCAATATCTTGTACCAATGAACAACACAAGTTTCAAATAATCTAAACTCTTAATCGATTTGTTTTCTTTACAAAACTAAACTAAAATGCAATTTGATGAAGAAACGGTGTTTGGTCGTTAAAAGAAGAAGTGTTGTAGGTTTAATATAAGGCACAACTAGGTGCTTGACCATTTTATCAATCAGATGAGCCTTGAGCCTTTAGATATTCATGATTCGCAACTAAATTAGAGATCATGGATGTGATTGCGGTGTGAAGATGGTGAAGTGACGAGGCAAATGATGTAGATGAAGGGAGAATGAGACGGAGACAATAGAATTGTGTTTGGTGGTTTGGATTTTAAAAGAAGCAGAGTAAACAAATTATGAAGGCGGCGGAGAAGCCCGAGCCGAAATGGTGATTGCAGACGAATATGGAAGGTGGTCCTAGGTGGTGGTGGTGTTTAAATGGAGAACAAACGGGATGGGCGGTTAAGTTTATTTCCTTTTGTGGTAGATTTATTTTTTCTTCTTTCTTTAAATACAACATGAGGGTATAATTGTCATTACAATTGCATAAAAATCATCGGTGTTGTCATTTGACAGGTAATTCGTGGCACGACCGTAATATCTTAAATACATTTTTTAACATGCTCACCTTAAAATTATGCAACAAGATGTCTCTACAGCTTGAAATCATAACTTCTAGATCACACGACGATAATCTTACCACTTCCTATGATGCCTCTCTTGCTCTCCAAACATGAATGAAAAAAAAAACAAAGTTCACAATTTTGTTATCAAAACCTAGTATCTTATTATTGGAAAATACAAGGTGTTTCAAAAAACTTATAACTTGACGCATGTTTTATTTATATAAATAGTATGATTTAAGGCGGAGGGTGTTCAATCAAACTTCAACATTTTAAACTCGTACCATATGATACCTTTTGCCACATATAGCAGCGATGACGAACCAGTGAGGATAACATTATATACGAACCAAGACATATCAAAATAAAACATTTTAAATAAATATAAAAAAACATAGATGGGTGAGCCTAACACATACAAACCATATTTCGTGTTGGTATGTTTCTTTAAGGTCACTAATTATATATACTCATTCGTTGAGAAACACAACATAACATCCGTCATTTTAAAGTTATAAACCTGAACCTAAACTAAAATTAAACTTCCATACGATGTGAATTCATTTATTTAATTTATTTTATTTATAGTAATGAATTATATAGATTAGAAGTGTAGTTGAATCAATATTTCAGATTGTTTTATTCAATTTATCATTTAAACGACTTATAATAATTCAATGATAATTATTTTTCATAAAGCTATAAAGTTTTTATTAATCATTTTACAATAATAACTAAATAGAAAAGTCTTATTAAATTTTATAAAGTTATAAAATAAATTTTAATAAACTTATAAAGCTTTATTAGTAATAGTGAATTGTAACTATTAAGCGAAAATAAATAATCAAATTAAAATTTTACAAGTTTTATAAGAGTTATAAAGATTAATAAATAATTAAATCGATTTGTTATTCAAATTAGTTTTATAAGTATAGGGTTTATTTTGTAATTTATAACATTTAATCTAAAAGCTTTTGCATAAAATGATAACCTCTTAAAACTACAGGGACCAAAATTGAAAATTGTTTAAAACCCAACCCAAACCAACCCGCCGGACACCCTGTTCTTCGATCAACCTCCGGCGAGCCAAGTCATCCGTTGTCCATTGATTTAAAACCCAATTAAACTAATGAAGTCGTTCGATTAACTGTTTCGAACCCAAATACACGTTTCAATTGAGTTATTTGACGGTTATGGTGGTGTTCTTGAAACCGAAACTATCGTTTAAAGCTTTAACTCGTTCATAGTGGAATCGATCAAATCAATGCTATATGATTGAGGGAAAACACTGGAATCAATACGATTTAACTCTATTGTCACTTAATTTCATTCCAAATACGCACAAACATTGAAACCGATTACCACATTCGTTATTGAACTGCAACCGATTGAAAGACCCGTTCTGAGCAACATATGGTGCAATTGGTAGAGGGTTGTTGTTCATAATCACTCGAGGAAGCTTCACACCAATCCAATTGGATTATAATCAAGGTAATAGTCTTGGACAAGATCCATCTCACCCGCTATCGTTCTTATCTTTATCACCATCGATCTAGAACAAAACCAGGTGATTAAACACATCCTCATACTCAATTTCAAGTGGGAAACGAAAACCCTTGTTTGATTTTATCAACAATAACGAATTGATGTTCAATTTGGAACAATTGCAATCGAGGGTTCTTGAGGAATTTGGGAATTATCTCGTTAACAACTTTTAAAATTTGTTTTGTGTTTGAAACCAAAACTTGGGCTTTGACCCAACGGTACCATACTATTCGCATAGGTAGGAGGTCCTGGGTTCGAACCGGACCTCTGCCAACACCTTTTGTTTTAATTGTTTTTTCTATATTTTTAATTCAGAAAAATTATTATTATATTAATAAATCATAATAAAAATTATTTTGTTAACTATAATATTTCAGAAATTATTAGATAAATTTTAAATGTTATAAAACTTAGGATTTTAAATCTACTTATTTGTTTTTTTAGAATAACTAAGGTTACAAAAATATTATCATATCTTGTATGTAATTTAAATGCTATAAATTATTACAACACAAATTTAGATTATTTCAATACATTCTGAATCTACAATTACTTTTAATAATTTATTTTTCTTAAATAATAATATAAATACTTATTTATTCGATTTTCATTAACCATGATGTCATGAATAGTTAATCATTTAAATGACTAATTATTTAACTATGTTATAACGTAAGTAATTATTAAATTAGTTGCTTCTTTACATAATATATACTTAACATTTATTAAACCACTTATTATAAATTAAATTATTTGATTTCATTAATCATTCAAGTTCATTCTCGAGTCTAATTAATTTATTTTATCTTTATTAAATCTAAATATAATTGGTTATATTATCTTATTACCATAATTATCAAACCCCAAATTCCAATTGCAATCATAGTTCATATCTAGTCATTACTCATAACTTTATTCTAATTCCAAGACACCAAATCTTAAGTTGAATCATGAAAGAATCGTTAGAACCATCTTATCTTCTTGTTGTTATCTTAAGTGCAGCTTATAACACGTGAGTTTTTCATGTGAGTTTTTCACGTGAGTTCTCCATGCTCTTTTTTTACGTTATTTCACACCTTTTGGGGTGAAACATGTTAACTTTAAACATATTGATACTTGTAAATGCATATGCAATTCATCTTTACCTTTTTGTCATGAGTATTGGTATTATCGTGTGTGTTATATGAAATACATTATATGTTGACAATCGTTAACTATTGCTAGCTTGACGACGTCATAGATCTATGGGCCTGGCAAACCTACTTGGTTAATCTAAGTACACTTAGCTAATCATTTAATCTTGTAATCTGTCAATGTTTGATTGTAGCTATATATGTTCTATAAACTCAAAAACTTTCAAAGTGACCTTTTTCATTTGACATGTTTCAAGTTAAAGTTGACCTTTTTCATTTGATATGTTTCAAGTTTGATACTTGAGGATCTCTTCGTGCTCATATAGAATTTGAACTTAGTTTAATTGAAAATCTTATGTTGTTGTTTATATATTGTTTGTATTGTAATGATTTATTATATTGTAATGCTCAATAAAAATGATATTTAATATTATTTCAACTTATTTAGTTCCATGTGCTATGAACAATCGTTTCACATTCGTCCGCCCGATGATTCCGTCGTCGGTAGGGGTGTGACACTCGAGACTTATGAAGGACAACTGTTTGTCTGTTTGTTCATTCGCTTGTTATAATCGGTTGGAATACCACATAATGCATGACATTGTTTTGCATATTTTCGGTGTCATTTAACAATAAAACAGTCACATGGGAGTCCATGTTCATGCTTTTATATGTTCAACTTTAGACGCGTCGTTACACAATTATAGTGCCTTATAAAGAATTATAAAAAATCATTACGTACGTCACAAGTCAAAGTATATAAAGACTGTCTAAATGTCTAATTTAGTTTATTTTCAAGATTGATTATGAGTTTGACTATAAGAGGGCTTGTCTGGGTCCACGTGCTTGCTTATCTCGTACACGATTGAGGAAAATATGCACATATGTATAACATATAACAACATTAGACACAAGTAGTTTGTTGGGTTTTAACATAACATATAAACATAATCATTTTAGAACGACTTAAGATTCCGAAAGTAATTGAAATTTACAGAGAAACACTAGAGGTCTGTTTTCTCGACCTCGCATGACATATGTATGAAAAGATATTGCCAGAGATATAATATGGTGAAATCGACTTGTAGGATATTATTTTTGTTATTTTAATATGTTTTAGTCACAAGTTATATATGACAATAATGTTATACATTTTTTTGACGACCAACTAATTAAAGTCCGACTACCCGGGGTATCCTAATGGCAAAAAGACATCTCGTAAGGTCGCGAGCACAAACGCGTTGGGTAGGCCAAGCCCGCCAACCACCAATTTCAATGAAAATCCGTCACTCGAAGACCAACTACGATAAACTTTGGCCCACTAACAGCATTTTGCTACCAGTAGGACACGAACTCCTACCCTCCACTAGAGAAAGTAATGAGGGGTACCACCCAACCAAATGGTTGGTGGTGAATATTATACATTAGTCGTTTAAAGAAGCTTTATCAACAACCTTCGTCAACAATGATCCAAAAAAACGTCTCTCACCTTACGGGAAGGAGTTGAAAACATTACAAATCATATTATTCGTATATTTCATTTTATCTTATTTTATTTTATTTTTTATAACCTTATATCATCCTGACATATAAGCTCTAACAATTAGATCCTTAAATCTTCTTATAAATCTACTTTTTCTCCGCACATATAAGTTATAATAATTACATCCTTAAAATCATCTTACAAATCTATAATTTTTTTTATTTTATAAGACTTAACCCCACATCACTTTAATAAAGATAAAGCTATCTAGCAATAATCATCATCATATCTACCCATTTCTTGAATAATAATATTGTGTAAGACGTTAACTTGAATCACAGAATCTTGACCACATTACTTGCTATTGACTTGGGGATCAAGCCATGTGTAATAGCAATATACTCGCATTCACCCCATACGCTACATAGGCGGGAACCTTAGGCCAAAGCAAACAAGCCATATGGCCCACGGGTCTATACTCGTCAACAACACACTAGCCCTCCTATAAATACACCAACACTCCACTACTCAAATTTCACCTTTTTTTCTCTTCAATTTCACCACCACACTGCCACAATTTCGCCCAGGGTTTTCACCGATGACGTCGCCGTCGCCGTCGCCGCCGTCGTCGTCGGAGAATTTCAGGAACCTTCCGATCATGTCGCTCCGGAGCAAAATAGTGGAGAAGATTATGGAGAATCGCGTTACTTTGATCGTCGGTGAAACAGGATGCGGTAAAACACTAAAATCTCTTATGTTTTTGTGTAGTTTGTTGATGTTTCAGTTCTACTTGTATTGCGGTTTTGAATAGAGTGATTTGTGATTAGTGACTCACTGGACTGTAGTGAAGAACTAATAGTGAAATATTGAATGATTTTTTATTTCTAATATTTTTTTATATATATATTTTTTATGAGTTCGAGTGGAGTTGATGAATAATGTGAGCTTTGCCCTATCATTAGCTGTGATTTAAGTGTTGAGGGACCAGTTCGTTGTTTGTTTGATTAGGCATGGTGAAGTTAATAAATTTGCTTTTTAGATCATGTTTAGGGGTATCTATTAAGTGCATGGATTCTGTTTAGCTTGAATTATCTTAGGTTTAGTTTACGCACTTAAAACGATTTGTGCTCGGAGGGCGTTGGGATGCATTGCTGGGCAAGTACATTCTCCTGTGATGGAGATATATTCCTGGTTAAGATATACAGTCTGATTAGTCTGTGGTACCTGCCGTTGTATGTTTGAGTTTACTTAACCATATGTCCATATATGCTTGAAGTAGCAGCTTTAAAGTATAATTAAATACCATGCAGAGGACTCAAAGGTGAAGGGAATGCGCAATGGACTGTTTTTAAGGACATTAAGCTTAGCACTTATAACATGTTTTTGTTAATATCATTTATCCATGGGATGCAACACAACGGGTCTATCAATACATAGTTGTAAAGCTGTAAGCATGCCAGATAATGTGCATGTATCACGTTTCTAATTTGTGCATAAGGTGTATAGTGACTCATTTCAATGTCGAGTTAAGCAATGTTTCCTTGAAATCTTAGTGATATCGATTTAATTTCCCTATAAGGAAGTGTTTTCTCTTAAAGTTCTATTTTTAGGTCTCAAGTCTAATTAAAGTGATAGCAGAAGTGTAGAAGAAGAAGCAGATTGAGCTTTCATCTTATTGCCTGCTGTTTTAGATCTCCATGCTCTTTGTTCATTCTTGAATTTATTGTTTGCTAGAGTGGTTGATGAAGAGAAAACAAGATCTTTCTTTGTCTCCTTCACTCACCCCTAGAAAAAAATATTACATGTAGTCCTTTCAGATGCAGTTTGGTTATAGATCAAACTGTCCAGCTCAGTGTTGGTTCATTTCCCTTGATTGTGATTAATTGATTAAAAGTTGCTTTATCTTTGTTGGATATACAACAGTTAGTCAGATGATTTTGAACTGTTTCAGCACATCTATAATTGTTTAGAAATTATGGAAGCTCATCTTATGGTTTGAAACTGTTTTTATGTTTCTTCAAAGTGAGATTGATTACAATTTATATATGTCTCTAATACTGGAATTCTTAAACGAATGATTCTTATACCTTAATTGCTTGATACAGATGCATATAATACTTGCTATTGAAGTTATTTGGAATCTGCTCATAGCAAAATACACCTTAATATATGGCTATTTGCTAACTACCAATGTTAAGAAATGCTACATTGGTATCAAAGTGTTTGGTTGTCAGGCAATCATATACATACAATTATACGAACTTCCTTATAAGAGCCATTATGCTGGAAGTTTATAAGTGTTATTCATATTCTTGAAAACTAAGTATATAACTATCTAAAAGGTAATTGCAAGTGCAGAACACATGTTAAATAGAAAAGATTTTATTGCATTACTATAAAATCACAATAGTTTCCTTCTGAAATGGTGTTTCCCTTGATACTACTCTTTTTATATGCTGAGGCTAGGTCAAAAAAATCATAATAAAATTCTAATACTTCCAAATATGTTTGTTTAATGATTTTGTATCCTATGAATACTTACATTTTTCTTGAGCCTGCATTTATAATTTTAACTTTATAGTTTTGATGATAAGTTGTACTCTCTTTACTGTAAAAGCTTGAAAGTTGACTTACGTTGGTTATAATCCTTTTCTATACTCAAGGGAAGAGCTCACAAGTTCCTCAGTTTTTACTCGAAGCAAATATTGAGCCAATTTTATGTACACAACCAAGGAGGTTTGCTGTCGTGGCAGTTGCTAATATGGTGGCCACAGCTCGAAACTGTGTAACAGGGGGTGAGGTTGGATATCACATTGGTCACTCCAGGGTTATGTCTGCTAGGTACTCACATTATCATATCACTACTTTATCCATCCATTTTATGCTTCATGTTTCTACTATCTGATGTGAGATCGTCTTCTTTTTCATTTAACATAATTTTCTAGTTTAATAGGTACTCAGATTGAGAAAGTAAGCAAAAATACCACTATACCAATCAACAAGAATACTGGGTTATAGTTTGTACTGGTTCAAGAAGATTAGTAGGAAAAGTTGTAAATCTAGAGTTGATCATAGTTTGCTTTTATAGGTTTTACGTTTTATTGAGCAAGAACAAAAGTCATTTAACCTGGGATACAGAGCAATTTTCTCGCGATAGTTTTTGTACGTTGAAAAACACGTGTCATGCCTTAACCAACAAATTTGTCGCTTCACTTATGAGTAAACCTTCGAAATTCATTTAAGTTCCCTTTCTTTCTTCAATTACAGTAGGTCATTGGGTCCATTTTGTTGACACCATCTTCAGAGTTGCACTGTACACTAGTACTTTTACAATTTACACCAACATCTTATTGTTGTATTGATAGTTTTGTGACATTTGATCTTCTTTTTTAATAATTATTGGCTCCTTATGTTCTAACATTACAGCTCAAAGATCATCTTTAAAACTGCTGGAGTTTTGTTGGAGGAAATGCGAGAAAAAGGAATGGATGCTCTAAAGTACAAGGTTATTATTCTTGATGAAGTGCATGAAAGATCTGTTGAGTCAGATCTTGTTCTTGTATGTGTGAAGCAGTTCCTAATGAAAAATAGTGGGTTAAGGTAGGTATATTTGTTTCTTTTAGTTTGCCTTTTCCTTCTTTTTTTTCTTGTAATTTTTTTTAATATTATTATCTTAACCATGGTGTGTTACACTGTTTCATTTTCAGGGTGGTATTGATGTCTGCTACTGCTGATATTACAAGATACAAGGAGTATTTTAGAGATCTTGGTCGAGGTGAAAGGGTTGAAGTTTTAGGAATTCCTAGCTCTGACCAGCATACTTTATACCAGAGAAGAGTGTCATATCTTGAGCAGGTAGTTTGGTTACTAAATAAACAAAAAACTTATTTCTCTTTAGAAGTTTAGAAGTAGACAACCCTATTTGTGAGTAGTTACTGCATTGAAGGTTTTAGTTGCAAAAAAATGTTTTTTTGTTGTTGTTACTGTGCTTTTATCTGTGATTCTCAGACAACCCTGAAACTATTAATATGCAACATTGCATGTAAAGTTTATGTGTTTCTTGTTTTCCTACCATTGCTTAATGCAATCATGTTAAAGTGTTCTAAAATAATTACTTGCTGCATTACTTTATATTAGCAGCAATATCTAGAACCTTTTAGATAGAAAATAACATAGCCAAACAAAGTATCATCTTTTGCAGGACTTTTTGTTAATGCAATACGTTATGAACTTCCATGATGTAGAAAAGGCATGGCTTATGGAGCCGTAGAATATTGACTTAAGCTAGTTTTAAAGTTTGTGGGTAATCATGCTTAGGAGAATGCTTCAAGCTTAACATGCATTTTGTAGCGCTAATTAACATCAGTAGCCTTTGAATTTTTAATGGCTTTTTAAGTAACTGCTATTTTGATGAGTATCGGTACCAAACCTCATTAACAATGTATCTGTGCATGCTATGTAACACTAGGGAACATCAGTATCTTTGAAGCTTTAAGGGTATTATACAATTTGAATAATATTATATCCTTATGATTGTTCTTGCAACTTCTTTAGTTATTGTGGTGTGTGTATATATATATATAGTCGGTTTAATTTTTGTTGTTGTTGTGAAACAGGTGGCTGAACTTCTTGATATGAGTTCAGAATCTCTATCATTGAAATATTGTTCTGGACCAACCCCAGATTTATCTGAAGCATCCATGAATGAAGAAGTGCACAAGCTTATACATACTCTGGTATTACATATTCATAAAAATGAACCAGATATGGAGAAAAGCATTTTGATATTCCTTCCAACTTATCATGCATTGGAGCAACAATGGCTTGCTTTGACTCATTTTAGGAGTACTTTTAAAATTCACATCTTACATAGTAGCATTGACACAGAGCAAGCTCTTAACGCCATGAGAATTTCAAAGTCTCATAGGAAGGTCAGCCTCTTTGTTTTTCATGGTAATGTATTAAGGGGTGTTTGTATCTGTGTTTTGGAACTGGTTATCTTGTTTTGGTGACCAGCAGCCACAAATATGAGTTTCAGTGCTTGAATAATCATATTTTGATTATGATAGTCAAATAATTAGGGGCATGGATTAGACATGACAAGAACATGGCTCAAAGTTACTGGGTTAGGGTTGTGGCTAAACATGACCCATTTAACAAACGGGTCGATCTGGTCAGGTCATTAGCCTATTTTCAGTTAGAATTATATATTTTGAAAGTATAAATGTTATTTTCTATTCTCCAAACCCATTTACAATCCGTTTATAACCTGTTGAACTGACCAACCTGTTTAACTCGCCAACCTGTTTGGCTGGTTTAAGTAATCTGGTTACATGTGTCCGGGTTAGGTTCAACTTTTCTACATGCTTAAGTGATTGACTCACGTCTGGGTTGGATTCCATGAACTCATCAGCACGAACCTGACACGAATTACTACTAAAAGTAATCAGTTGTAGCTATTATATCAATAGCAACTAAACTGATTATGTACGTGTATAAGAAAGCTACCTATTTACCCCTTATAACCTAGTCTGAGAGATTCTCACTTTCATTTCACCTAACTTTCTTTTCCTCAAGAAGTGGTCATTTTTGGTTAATTATATTTGTTGATATCTTGAATGTTCAGACTTTGCCTAGTACTCAGATATCTGATTTTTCTGATATCAGTAGGTATAACTGTACATGGATGCCACCTAAGTATTGATCTTTTTTCATTAAGACCATCCAAGTATTTATTTGTTTATGTTTATGCTATTCTGGTCAAAATTATGCCAAAAATTATAAAGGAGACAACAATGCTCTGAACATAACAAAACTAAGATAGTGCAAATAATAATTCAAATGTTATATACCAATTATACCCATGTGAATCGCTTAGAATATGAAGAAGATGGATTTAAATGAAGGGTATAACTGGTATTTTGCATTACAATTATTATTTTGAGTGAAGACAGATGTATACCTTGTTTACCTATGAAGTTGCTTTGATACATGGGTGCCCTTGATGAAAAAGTGAATATTTGAGTGGCATCCACATACTTTATCTCTAATTACGTAATTAGATAGCAGAAGCCCGTCTAGACACTAATTTCTACATCTTGTTTTGTCATAGCTGATTGTATTATTCTGATTATTCAATATGACATAATCAGTTCAAAGAGCACACCCACCACCCCCTGTAGAAGATTTCTAGCAATAAAGCATTGTGGTCACCTGTCTCTAGGAACAAATTCTCACCATGCTTCACTTTCCTCTGAACATTTATCTTGGTGCAGGTGATATTGGCAACAAACATTGCAGAATCTTCTGTAACAATACCAAAAGTTGCCTATGTGATTGATTCATGCAGATCACTACAAGTCTACTGGGATGCAAATAGAAAAACTGAATCATCAGAGATTGTCTGGGTGTCTGAATCTCAGGTTCTTAGTACTTTTTACTTCTTTTTTTTAGTACAATCCTAGTTAAAATTAAATCTCCATGTTGCATGTTATAGGCTGAGCAAAGGCGGGGAAGAACAGGCCGCACTTGTGATGGTGAAGTATATCGACTCGTCACTGAACCATTTTTTGGCCAATTAGAGAAATTTGAAGCACCATCTATTTTAAAGTTATCATTAAGGCAACAAGTGCTTCTTACAACCTGTGCTGAATCAAGAGCTATTAATGATCCAAAGGGTAAGTTGCACTCTCTCTCCACACACACTTGCATAGTTACATACATCATACTGTTTGTTATATTATATTTCTATCTATTCCATTATATTTGTAATCACCTACACTCCTCTCGTGAGGCATTTATTTACATTTTTAGGTTTATGTCACACGAGCCTATTCACTCTATACCATTTACGCATTTTACTTGCTTTCTTATAGTAACAAATAACGAGTTTTACCCTAATTATCTATGGAATATGGCATGTAGTTATTTTTAGATATTTGAGCACAGATTGGTGATATTCGTTTTCCTCCAGTGTGCTTATGCTTATGGGTGCATACTGCTTTTCTTTAATGTGAGTCAACAGGTTGGGTCAGGCCAGTTGATTCAGAGCATTTTTTGTCTCTTGTTTATTAATTCTTTGAACAGTTGATGTCTTTACCAGTACCGTACTATTTCTCTCTCTGCCCCAAAATTGCTGCCCACATTACTATTTAGTTTCTCCCATAAATCATTTTCTTAAATGCTAGTTTTCCAAGTCATTGGAGTCTTAATATTAGGTCATTGAAGCATTCTACAAACTAAAAGTAGCATTTATTGTACACATCCTAAATTGACATATTTTTTTTGGGTTTGTGGATGATAATTCGGGACTGAAGCAATACAAAAATAATCTATCTTTTGATAATGAAGGTGATAGACCCAGCTCGACCCATTCTGCATTTAATTTCACTAGCTGTTGTAAAAGAATATGGAGCAACCAGGTTGAATGGGTCAGCACCCTTATGAATCAGTTTTGTTCGTTTAAACATGTGAAGACTAAGCATTTCCATGCAATAAACCACATGCAGAATCCCACGTTCCACCACCTGCAATGATTTAGTTTATTTTAACATTTTTATAATGAATTCTAATTTTATATCAATTATGTTTCCATGCTTTCTTTGTTTGTACTTCCTGCTCTCTAGGTAGCAATTAGCAGTTTAGTTTTAGGTTTTAAATCATGGGTTAGTGGAAGCTTGGCAGGTTACCTTATCTTTTTCTTTATGTACTGATTACTGAATCTAGGAAAGATGAAAGTCAGTGTGTTGAATGTCAAATTTCTTTTGGTTGATCTGTCAATGGTTTTTGAGGTGTGTTAATTCCTCCATGCGGTGTTCTTGGACCCCGTACGGAGCTAGGTGGTGTATTTGTATCCTATCTCAGTGTAGGTTTGCCCTACAATTTGTGTGGTGTTTGTGCATCATAAACAGACTGTAGATCTATCCGTTTATGTGTATTATAATTTTATACGATAACCCCTACCTAGATTTACATCAGAAGGTATTTTGGTGAGTTCTAAACCGTTTTAAGTTTTCTTTATTATCTTTAATTTTGCTCATTTTGTCTGTTTGAGATAAATTATAACTCGGACCATTTATGAACGTTTTGGGTTTGCCTCATCTGTTATTTCTGAACTAATTTAAGGTTTGTTTTTAGTCTTGTTACAGAAAGTTATGGACCCACCAAGACCTGAAGTTGTTGATGATGCACTAGAATTGCTGGTCCAAATTCATGCTTTAGAGAAAACTTCTCCAAGAGGTCGTTTTGAACCAACCTTCTACGGGAGATTACTTTCCAGCTTTTCTTTGTCCTTTGATGCTTCTATGCTTATTTTAAAGTTTGGAGAAGCTGGAATGCTACGCGAAGGCATTATAATTGGTATCCTTATGGATACCCAACCTTTACCAATCATCCGTCCCTTTGGACAAGAAGCACTGGTACTTGTATCGGATCTCACAAACTTCATCATTTTGATTTTAATTGGTTAGGTAATTGCTCAAAACAGGATTGGGTTAAAACATGCTATTTTTAGTATGGATGAAATGAGCTAAATCAGGTTGGTTATGATTACAAAAAGATATATTTACATGAATAATCTATATCTTATATTTAAAACAATTCAGGAGGTAATGCACTAAAAACAATTCAGGAGGTAATGCACCAATGGGACTGAAATGCCAGATCTAATATTTGTTCTCATGAGTCATGAGCTTCAAAATTGTGATTCAACAGTTGATCTAGTTACTGAGAACTGACTTATTTTCAGTCTAAATTTACAGTTTTCTAAGTTCACTGATGACTACTATAATCAAGATGGTAAGCTCATTGGTTTAATGGGTAGGAAGGAAGTGATATTCATGGCAAATTTTTGCGCCTTCCAGTTCTGGCAACGTGCTTTTCAGGTAAATAGTGGTGACATGAGTTATCCTTTATTTTATTAAATATAATATGTTTTGAATAGATTGGGTCATTGGGTGACATCTACTTTACCATCATGAAGGATAATCTTCGGCTTGAGCGGTTAAAACATCTTTCAAAGTCTGATGAGACATCAAACGCCCAAATTACAACCCTGAAGATTGAAGAGGAGTGGTGCCTTTTCCATAATCTTGTTCAATCATCACTCCAGCATGTTGCCAATATATGTATGATTTTTTGAGATGCCATTTTAGGCCTTCCATATAGAGGTTACAAGATGAGTGGGTTAGATTAGTTGGGTAATGGGTTTACAATGGTTCATTGTTAGTATGGGCTGGTGGTTATGGTGTACCTGCAAACACCTTTTTGCCATTTTTGAGTATGTTAATAAATAGCTAATACATTAGAATTGATTGATAAACAAATGAACAATAATAATCTGAATCTTTGATGAACTGTTTTGGGAGGTTGTATACCTGTATGAAGTTGTCAACTAAAAATACACTTTGTGCAACTTTCAACTCCTTTGTCTCCTCTTTTGAGCGAAATATTTTTGTTGACAATTGACGTATTCGAGATTAAAATCACCAAGTGGCCACTTTGTGCAAGTTTGAACCTGTTTGGCTGTTCTGTTTTCAGCTGAATTTCTTTTTTCGCTCAATTAAACCCTTTTAAGAATGAATCTAACCTGATGATACATTCATAAGCAAACCAGGTGAAAGTGCCTTTTTTACTTGTATACAAGTTTATGTTAATGTGGAGTAATTGCTATGACTGCAGATGAGAACGTTCTTAATAACGTGCATAGATACCGTCCCAATTTTTTAGCAACCTCAAATGGTCTACCGTCTTACTATGAGCCCTATGAATTTCAGCATACATGCTGTCTTGCGGTTGAACACAATGACGATTCTGATCCTCTTGCCACAAATGACGATGGCAATTCTATTTATGAAACAAAGAAATGTAAAGCTTTTCCTTTTGTGGATGCAAATGAATTTAAAAAGAATGAGGTTGCTTCTAGATTGTCCAACTCCATCAAAGAGGTATTTAAGCTTTTGCTTCAACTGTCATCCGGTTATGGTTTTTATCAGGTTGACAAATTTCTATTTTTTGTCTGTCATGCAAGCAGATAAGAATTTGTTATCTGGAGAACCCATCTGACAACCAGCAAATCCAGAATTCCTTTTCTTATAATGGTGTAGAAGCTTCTCTATGTAGATATTTTGTCAATGGGACATGCAATAAGGGTGGCCAGTGTTTATTTTCTCATTCGTTGGAAGCTAAAAGACCTGTTTGTAAATTCTTCTTATCATTACAGGTATGCGCTCCTTTCTTAATTTTAAACTATCTTCTGTCTACTTGGATAACAATAAATCTTTGCTATTACCTTTTGCTTGTTCTTTTTCTTTTTTAGTTTGAATTGCTGCTGAAAACAAACACTGAACATTAGAGGTGGCAAAATAGGTTAGGTGATATTTTAAAAATGGTTTCAGGTCATGTAAGAGTTGTCTAAGATAATTGAATAAGAAAACAAACTCAAATTGTAAAATAGGTTGGTCAGCTCTTCAGTCTGTAGTCACCAAATTACTTTCTCAAATATTAATATTCAGCAAAATCATCATTACAACCCTAAACAACTATTTATAATATATATTAATGCTAATGCTTGTAGAAGAAGTGACCTGCTCCCCAGTATGTTTCTTTTTATACTAAATTTGTCATCATGATCGTAGGAATGTATGATCTAATGATCCTACTTAGCCAAAATCTTGTCAAATTTGCACAGGATTGCTAAACAAGTATGTTTTTGATAGGATCATAGGGTCGGTAGGATCGTAAGGTCGTTTGGTGATTAGATTCTGCAAATGAGCTTAAAATTTAGTTCTGACTCTTGCAATGGGGTAGGACTTTAGGATTGCAAAATGAGCTTAATCTTCTAGTTTTGCCTTTCTAAATGTTTGGACCTATGAATTGTATTGCACCATGATGTTCAATTTTTAAACACTCCTATATAATTGTCAAACAATAAGTTTTGGAATGAATAACAATACCTATGTAAGAGACTAGAACATTTTGTAGGACCTTCCAATCTCGATCTGATATTGAGAAGACATAAACGATCGTAGGTGATAGGTAGGATCTCAACCTTAACAACTTTCTTTGAAGCATTTCAATACATTGTGTAAGACTTCCAATCCCTTGTTACCCATTTGATTTTTAACTCTGTTTAGGTTAATAATAAGCCCAAATCAACCCATTTTTACGTAACAAAGTCAAAATTGTCACCTTTACTTCCCATACTTTCTATACAGCATCATTTCGCCACTTAACTGTTAAGTTATTGCGAACATATCTTTGTATTTTTCAATGTTCCATGGTTCTCTTTATATAACTTTTTTATTTACAAAATATTAATATCCAAAACAAAGATTTAAAAAGTCAATCTTAATTCTTAAATATAATAATCGATATCAATCTGTTAATACATCTACAGGGTTGCAGAAATGGAAATTCCTGTTTTTTCACTCATAGTTCAGAGCAGCCCTCTTTACCAAGTACTGGACACGAATCATGTTCCATAGATGATGTACCTGCTGACGCTTCTCTACTTTTAAGTTTATTTCCTAGTCCTGACGATGGCTGCATTCTTTTATTTGACGACTTTGATATTCAGTTCTCTACAAATGTTGCTAGTTTTTATACCCCGTCTTCTATAGTTTGCACTACCCCTGCAGTTAAATCTTCAAACGTCCCAATCTTGAAAGATTTAAGAATATTGTGGGGATTTGCTCATCCACATGGAACTATCATCTCTAAAGCTGCTAATAACAAAATCCCATGGAAAGATATCAAATGTGCTGTGTGGATTCCTAAGTTTGATAATGTAGAGAATTGGGAAGAACAAAAAGGTCATATTAAAATGTTTTTCGAGTATCTTGCTATCCGTATACTGGGTGATGCTTTGTATGAGGTCCAAGTTATTCTTGTCATGAACAACCTCGGTTCGCTCAACTGCAGGTATTAATACATCTGTCTTTTCTTTTGTTTTCAAAAACTGGTAGGTCTGCCTGGTCTGCAGGATGAAACGTAGATGACCTGGAATCTTTTTACGGAACTTTTAATTTTTGCATAAATAATGGGGGTATTTGGTTTTGCATAAATGAGGTCGATACCCATAAAATTGGGTATCCTCCATTCCCACTTAGTGCGTTGGGTTAGAGAATCATTATCGTTCCTATTATATATCATTTAATCTAACCCACGCTCGTGAATCCTGACTGCAAACCACACACCACCGTAGTGTCTCAAATGTGATTACAGAAAAATGTACCTGTTCAAGTTGATTTAATTATTAAATAAATTGACTAAGGATGCTTAACACTTTTATTGTCGAGGTGGCAAAATAGGCAGTTGGGTGGTTAATAAGGGGCTAAACTGGTAGTTTTGGATGGGTGACATGAACCACTTTTGTCTAGACCTTTTTTCTTTCTTTTAGTACGTGATTGGTGTATAAAATATGATCTCTTGAGTAAAATGATTTTGAAGATTTAAGGCATCAAAAACAAACTTGATGTTCGTCGTCCAATTCGGCCCTTTTTTCCTTTTATACTCATTTTGACCATTTGAGTTGAAACAAACATAGCTATGCAAATGAGTCGAGATTGTCACCAAACAAGTCCATTCAATTCAACATCTATTTAAACTTTGGATTAAAGATTGTTTGATCAAAGAACTTAAAAAGCACATATGATGTATAATTGCAGGTTGAAAGTCTTGGGAGAGAGAGTTTCTTCTACCTTAGAGAATCATTTGCATTTGATGAATACACCTTTGGGAAGGTTTCTGATGTGATTGCCACTAAAAAGCCAATGCTGGCATCAAAGGCAGTTGTGTATGCATTTGATTTGCATCCTCCTACTGATATTCAGTTTAGTGACTATACATCAGTTATTCACAAGCGACTACATAACTTAAGTTAAGCCTGTCATGTGTGTTTTTTTTCTTGCTACTTGTATATAGCTGTTCTTGTTTGTTTTTCTTATGATGGTGCCGGAGTTGAGAGCGTATTTTGACATCTTCCTTTTGTAGATATTGTTTACAAATGATGCTTCTATGTGCAATGTTTTTAGTACCTATCAGCAAAAAGCAGCCATAAGACCATTCAGGTTGAGTGGATTTTTAATCGTTTTTATTTTAACCGGCTAATTACTAGTCGGACTAGCAGGTGAACTAGACGGGTGGTTGAGACATACTTAAACATTTTTTTTCTTTTAAATTTCATTTAATGGTTCGTTTCATGTTCTATTTATTAATGAAAAATTACACATAAAGAGCAATTTCACACAGCCCCTAATTTGATTATCAAACACATAATTAACCAAACCCCAAAACCTGTTGTGCGAATCCACACAGCCTATAATTTGATTATCATGAATCATATGCATATACATACGAAAATGGGATCAAAAATAGCTTGAATATGTAAGCTACGATGCTTATAAACACATCTATTGGAATCAAATTCAAAGAAAAAAAAGAAACAAGAACACACAAAGTATCAAAATGCACTTCACCACAACATTGGGCGGCCATGGCGACCTCAAAACACCAAACAATCAAGGGTCGCCGAACCTGCTGTGGGAGACACCGAACATTCGGCGGCCATGGGCAACCCCAAAACACCGAACAATTGAGGGGGACCCCGAACCTGCTGTGGGGTGCGACGGTGCGAAGAAGACATACTTGTGAAGGCCGGTGAGTTCGAATTGAAGGAGAGGCTGACGAGAACCGGTGGTGGCGAGTTCGAGCTGAAAGGAAGGGGAGGTCAATGAGAGCAATGCGGGGATTTTCTTGGGTAAGATATTGTATGTGTTCTGATCTAATAAGAGGAAAATAAAAGGTCTTTTTCAATAATTGGAAATCTAACCAAACATACAGTTTTGATCGAGTCAGACTTATGAGTCTGACCAGAATCATTAAGGCCCAAACAAACAACCCCTAGGTTCCTTAACTGTTTTAATTTAATCTCTCAAAGGTTTTATTTTTCCTTTCAATCTTTATTAGATGCTTTAGTATTATGATTTTTTTTATAAATGTTAAACTTATATAAAATAAATAAATGTAGATGGAACATATATGATATGAATCATGGTTATTATCCAGTCATTAACTTTTTTAAATTTGCTGTCTAGTGGACAAATTCAGAAAATGACATCAGAGGATAATATGATAAATTGTTAAGTGTATAGAGAAATGAAAAGATTATTATTTCAAGCTTTTGGAATTGGGTTATATCAAGATTTTGATTATACAAATATACATTATTATTTGCAGACATCGAAAGAAACATGGTAAAAAACAATCCTAGCCATTAGGTTCTAGATACCATCACTACTGTCATCCTCATCATAATTAATGGCATAGCACCCAATTCTGTTAGTAATAAATACCAACAAATCATTTTTATGTTTTTTAATCGAACGCTGTATTTATCAAAGATAAAATCATCACATTCCTCAACTTAAATTACTACATTTCTTATCATACAGGATTAAACTTACAATTTTTGGTTGAGTAGTATACCACTTATGGTTAGAATGATCATTTAAAACAACTGAATTTATTTTTCATGAACGGAAAACAAAAATCATATGTGCGGTTACAAGTCAAAACCTAAAACTATAAAAATCTTAATTGTTGATGTCCGGTGTAGTGATTACCAATATTTTATCTTTCTTTTGACAGCCAAAAGAATGTGTTTATATATTTCTACGTTAAAAAGTGTGTGTGTTTGTGTAGAACAGAAGCAAGATGGAGAACCCGATTGGCTTAGTTTTGTTTTTGACCAATTTTGTATATAATTTAGCTATAAAAACACTTTGACTTGCACTCAATCTTTATAAGGTTCACCACATTCTTCTCCACGTAAAATATAGATGAGTCTTCACAACTCCCCTCAAATCTTGGTTACAATCATATCTCATACATATAAAAATAATCATTTTCTAGATTTCATGGTTGAATAATCATTCCTATTTCCTTGTAAATGTAGTTATATGTAGAGTGGTATCATTTTCCAAGAATCAACAAATTAAAGATATTAAAGTGTAGGACACGTTAGCTTGAAGGTGTCACGCATTGAAATAATATGATTTATTCAATTATTGTATTAACATTGATTTAACATAATAGACAACGTTACATCTCCATCTTTAATAATAGAAGGGTGCCCACGTCAATGCGACGGGACAACATTTTACATTTAACACAAGTTTTTAATTTTTGTTAATCTTATAGTAATTTTACTAAAGTTTATTATATCTTCTCTAAGGTAAAATTTAAAGCACAAAAAAATAGATTTTGCATGATGACTTGTACATTTATACATTAAGTTATTGTACCTTACAAAATACTTATCGGTTCAGCAAAAAAATTACACCAAAACGTTTAAAAAACATACTTTTATGATAGATGATTGTAGTATAAAAAAGTTTTGAAAATGATAGATTAAAATAACATAAATCTTAAAACAAAGTAAGTACTTTTGGTTTATGGGTATATAATATAAAATTTTATGTAATTTATATTAGTTATATGGTTATTATGTAACTAATTATAAGAGATAATTATAAATAATGTTAAAAACTGTATTTTACTCTTAAAAATGATTGTACATTATGCATTAAATAAGATAATTGATCTTAATTTAATGGTATCTTAAAAAATATAAAGAGGGTATCTTAAAATAACCTTCTTATATGCTTTATATATAATACTATTTTACTCTTAAAAATAATTATACATTATGTATTAAGTAAGATAAATATTTTTAATTTAATGATATCTTAAAATACTATTTTTATATGTTTTATATATAATATAATATGGATGATTAATATGTTGGATATGAATTTCTTTTTCGCACCAATATATCGGAGATAACCTAAAAAAGTGTAAAACCCTTATAATTCACGACTTAAACCCATATCACCCCCTATAAAAGTAACACCTGCAATCAAGCTCATCGATCCCCTTCTACGCTATAGACAACATCTCTCCGGTGAAAAAGGTATTCATTTCTCCTTATTTCCACTTTCAATTCCTTGATTTTCGATTCTAGATGCAACTTATTTAACTTTGCACATTTACATTCATACATTTTTACTTAGGGTTTTGTTATCCGTAACCCTAACTGTTATGTGTTTCTCCTTCTCCTTTCAGATCATATTATTCGCCAGTTGTTGTTTCATTACCCTTTTTTCCATCCAGCATGAGGTGAGTGCGTTATGTGCTTCTTATAAGCTTGCGTTTCAGAAACAAACCCTAGATGGCTAATGTTGCATCAATTGCTTAGTTATTGTAGTATGGTACTAATACTTTGGTTTGTGATTTGTTTTCTTCTTGTTTTTGCAGTCGACCAATGGAGGAAGATGCACCGGTAAGTGTTTTTTAGTTTGAGTTGATAGGCTGATTATAGTAATCTTGTTAGAATACATTTCCCTTATTTAGGTATCTGATTTTGACTGGTTTGGTTTCCGCGATATGTGATTGCTGTTTTTGATGTGTGAATTGTTGCAGACTAAGAATGAGGAGGAGGAGTTCAACACTGGGCCTTTGTCTGTGTTGATGATGAGTGTCAAAAACAATACGCAGGTAACATATGACTCCATGTGCTTGATGTTAGTTAATAGATGTGTTTGGTTGTTTTAGTATGAAATAAACATTTGTAGTCAATTTGTAAATTTGTGATTGGTATGTAGTATCTGCTGCTGCTGACATTTTTATTTGATTGTAGATCACAAATTTTGTTGTTGTTGTTGTTGTTGTACTGTACATCCAGGTTCTTATCAACTGCAGAAATAATAAGAAGCTTCTAGGACGTGTCAGGGCATTTGATCGACACTGTAATATGGTGCTGGAAAATGTTAGAGAGATGTGGACTGAGGTTGGTTCTGTCATGCGAATAACCTATGTTCTGTTTCATTTATGACAAATTGTGCATGTTATATTTTGACAAACTGTGCACTTTTTGTGGTTTTTTGTATGTTAGGTGCCCAAGACAGGAAAGGGCAAGAAAAAAGCTCTTCCGGTTAACAAAGATAGATTTATCAGCAAGATGTTTCTTCGAGGTGATTCGGTCATCATTGTGCTTAGAAACCCCAAGTGAAAGGTATTCTTTGTTGTTCTTTCCTCGGAATGTTTTAGGCTTTTTGGGTTCTATTCTCACGGTGATGCCATCATGCATTTCTTACAAAACGTGCTATGTGAAGTTAATAGGCTGTTGTTATCTATGCATAACATACTGATATAGGCTTCTGTGTCCTGCTTTTTATTCCTGTTTAGTAAAACCCCAGCTGCTCAAACCAGTTATTGTTACAGACATAGCAATATAGCATTCACATGAATGATTCTAAGCGTCACTGATAACTATCATCAGGATATGACTGTGCACTCTTACCAACTGATAACTGATGAGTAATAATAATGATGGTACTCAATTTGTTAGTTGGGTAAAGATAAAATAACCAAGGTAGTTGAGTTTTTGTTATCTGAATTTTGATGTCACTATGAATTTACGATGTGTGTTATATATGTATAGAATGTAGAGGGTGGATAGGATCCAAGACAACCACTGACTAGATATTTAGAAAATATAGAATGATTGTGTGGTAATAGTTATCGCTTTGTGAATGCTAAATGTTCATTCACAAACAGAAACCCCAAACCAAACACAAATGAGCATTATAAGACGGTGTTTCGGATCTGCTTATTCAAACAGAAGAAAATAATTAGCATATTAAAAGCAAATTGTTTTACCTTGAGGGCAAACATGTGATTTGGCAGTTTCAAGTGAACCGGTTATTGAAAACAACTTATCACCCTAAATTTAGCAAAAATAAAACGTATGCACTTTTCTTCATTTAAACACTCCAAAGTGGTCACATAAGCGGTTCGAAGAAGCAATTCCAAGCACCCCCTAAGTGGATCTGTAACACAGTCATGTAGTATGTAATTTGCAGATTGATAGGACATTACTGTATATCAGACATATGATGTTTTGAGACAAGCTGACTATTTTATTTAATGTTCTCTTTTTGGTTTTAACAAATGCTTGGTGAATAGAGCGAGCAATTGAGACCCCACAGATCTCATACTAACAAAAACCAGAAAGGTTGATAAGTTCAGACAACATATATCTAGTTATGCAATGAATAACGCATCATAAATAGTTAAATACAGTGCAAGATTTTCATTTCACATTGTTAATATATTATTGTGTGATATGCATGTGCTTAACCAAACATTTAAACACTCGTCTTTTTCATTGCAGGATTCTGTCTATCTTACCCGTTTCTCTTGCAAGAAAAAGCCATCGGTAGTACTTTGAAATAGTAGTCATTGTATTTCTGTTGAAAACAACCTGGTTTGTATTTTTTTTTTGTAGTATGATGACTCTTAACTTCCCTTTGGTTTACTTCTGAGTTTACTCTGGATTTTAGAAAGATATTGGTATTAAGTGAAACGTCTCTCTTAAATCGAGCACTCAATTTACAGTTCATGTATTTGTTTGCCACAACATAAATAGTTCAGTAATACGCGGGTCCGTTAATTTGGAAGTTCGATCCAAGTAACGCTCGAGTAAATACAGAACAACAGTTTTGGTGGGGCTCAAGAAGTCCCAGGATTTAAACTATTAAATTTGCAGAAATATATTACATTACATTCTATTACAAATAATTCACTTAAACAGGAGAACAAAACTAGTTGGGAGGGCGGTGGCTACATGGCGGAGTGGTGGTGCATCCGCCGTCCCTTCAACCCACAAAGGCAGCTGCCATGACTCTTATTCTGTTGCGGTTTGCTCTCACTCATTTCTACCACTGGAGAAACCAACTCCATGCCATCAACACCATTAGCATTGTTGGAAAATTGCTTTTCGAGAATATAATCATCATCAGACCGCTTGTCGAGCCATGAAATGATGTCGCTGAAGACTATATTAATATTGTCATCTGTCTCGCCTGAGGTTAAACCGTGCCACATGCCGGGGTATAGTTTTATGGTTTTGTCTTGGCTGCTGGCTCGCTCGTATAAAGCCCGACTCACTTCTGGATCCGTCACTGTATCCGCCTCCCCATGCAGGACGAAAAACGGCAAGGTCACCTGCACACACAAACTACTATATGAATCAAAAGTGTTGACGAATATCTGTCTTTGGTTCTGATATACTGATAAACTTTTGTGCAAATAAACACGAAAAGGGTAATAATGTAAAATGACCTCGCTTAAGCTGTCCTCGAGACCCATGCTGGTCCGAAGCATTTCGAGAGCTGTTTTAAGCCTCGGCTTTTCTTGATATATCAACCTGTTTGAGCGTATCTGCACAAATGTTCGAGTCGTGGTGAATTTACATGCTTACCCTTCTTCGATTTACGGATTCTAGGAAAAAAGAACCTCACCTCTTCTCTTTTAACAGGATCCTTAAAAGCTGCATCAATAACATCTTTTGTAGGCACAATCTTCCATCTTGGTATCACATCTTCCACCCTTGTTAGCATGCTTATTACTACAGGGTGTGGCTTTACCTTCTCTGATATCTATCATCACATCAATAACAACTTCAAAATCACGAGCGAATACGCTTTAAGAACTTGTACTGTACAACACCCAAAAGCTATCTCTAGCGACCCTCGAATCACAAATATGTCAAGACTCGTATATATTTCCTGATCATGAACACCATTTGCGTAAGTTTTTAGGTTACCTTACACATAGGCGCGACAAGAATGGCACCGTGCCAAAACATGGGGTCCTTTCTATGTACAAGAAGGGCAACTGCACCACCCATGGACTCGCCATACAAGAACCGTCTCTTGTTCCTGTAGTCCTCTTGTCCTAAGCGGTTCGAGCCACATAAGAAGTAGTGATATGATGTGGTCTGTTGTTAGTGCGTTAAATATATCGACTGAAATGCATATGTACCAGAAATGTATTTGAAGTAATTAGAGCAATCCGTGACAATATGCTCGAACTTCTTGATGTAACAACGTGCGCCCATGGACCGCCCGTGCCCTTCGTAGTCTATTCCAAAGACCGCATACCCGTAGCTTGCGAGCTTGGTTCCACACCCTATAAAGCAAAACAAAAACATCAAGTCTTTCCTCTTTAAATTTATAAAATTACCTATGTATAGAAACACTATATGATGAAATATCATTACATCATCTAAAAATGAGACTCTGTTAAACTTATAAAACTATACGAGTGAATCAAATGGATCAAGTCGAGGCTTGCTGAACAAAAAACAATAAAAACTAGAAGTCAAAACAGCTCGAGTCAAGTCGAGGCTTGTTGATGATTTTTTACCATTCGACTCGTTTGGTTACGTCATTTAAGTTGGTTATATTGTTAATTTTACATGAAATATAACTCAAGCTCATGTTAAAATTTGCTTACAAACAATAAAAATTTACTGTTTATATAAAAGATAGATAAATAAATAAGAAACCCGATATCTAAACACTTAGAATTATAAATCAACACCACTAGAATTTTATATGCGTCGTATACTCTTATACGTGTCGTATAGGGGGAGTCATATAACCCCATGCGGAGCGTGTAACATCTCTGACAGTACCTTAACTTTTTTTCTTGTACTTAGCGTCGATTTTTCTTTATTTTTAATATCGCCGACCCTATACACCTCGTACAAGAGTGATGTCTATTTATAAGAACTGAGTGTATAAGTATTATCACTCATAATTAATTTCCGATAAAAAATTCAATAACAACGTGGTGGGTGAAAACATTATAGAAGTGTTTGGTAACCGGACATAAAGGTGTAATAATACACGTGGGGCCCATGTCACTTATTTTCTACCTCTAGGAGTTACTCTTATATCACTTGTTTGATCACCTTATTCACCTACTTCAACTAACCATATTTGACTCCATTTATTCCCCTTTCATAATCATACACTTATATTGATAACAAATCAAAAGGTTAGATGGCATATTAATGATAATCTAATTCCAGAAGTATAATTTCTGTAACACCTCAAAGATCAAACCAAACAAGAATTGTAATTATTTATGAATTGGTAATATATGAACATTAAAAATAATAATACGTTTTTTTTTCTTTTGTTGATAATTATTTATGTGTTTGAAAATAAAAATGGGAAGAGATGATATCGTCAATATTTAAGGAAGGGTAATGTAGTAATTTCTTAATGAGGAAAATAAGGAAAATAAGGGTTTGTATGTATCAATGTTTTCAAAATCGGACCCGTAATCAAATCGACTATAATTCATGTTTCTTGAACAAAGACCAACTTTTAAAAATCGTTAAGATTACAATTATTCTAGAAGACATTTGCATGTTATAAAAAGTTTAAATCTATACTGTTATGTTAGTTGTATTTAAAAGATTAAAAGAAAATATATAGTTTTACTAAAAGTGAAAATCAAAATGATAAATATATCTCATTATCTATATTATATATAAAACATATGAGAATGATATTTTAATATACCATTAAATTAAAAATACTTACCTTACTCAATGCAAAAGGTATAACCATTTTTAAGAGTAAAATATTATTTTTAACATTATTTACAAATTACCCCTTACAATTAGTTACATAATAACCTTATAATTACTATAAGTTACATAAAACTTTACATTATCTACCTATAAACCAAAAAAATTTAATTTGTATTAAGATTTTTATATCAATCTATCAAGTTTAAAACTTTTTGATACTACAATCATAAATGTGTATTTTTTAAACGTTTTGGGGTAAATGTTTTGCTAAACCGATATGTATTTTGTAAGGTACAATAAATTAATGCATAAATGTACAAGTCTATCATTTAAAATTCATTTATGTGGTGTGTAAATTTTACCTTAGAAGAAATACAATAATCTTTTGTGAAATTGCTATAAGAATAACAAAAATTAAAAACTCGTATTGAATGTAAAATGTTATCCGCCGCATTCTGCGGGCACCTTTCTAGTTTGTAAAACAAGTTACAATAAAGAATTGAATTCTTTGTTGTTTAGTAAAAACAATATTCAAGGCTAAAACCTTTTGCTAGAGTAGAATTAAATGTGTTACACCACCCCGGTTTTTGTCTTAAACATAAATAAACCTTTTGTTTAAATACAATTATTAATTAACCGTTTGTGATATATTAATTTAAATCTTTTACTAACGATATTTTGATTCACGAAAAGAGACATAACCATGTGTTCTTGTTACGTTATAGAGAAAGTCAAAATATAAAGAAAGTCAAGATCTTTGAGATACATGACAACAGGTGAGTTGATCGTGATGGATTTTGAAAGCAATTTTAAAGTTGAACTGTATTTTACATGTTCACACGTGTTAAAGAACACAAACAGTCAAACACATTGAATTGGAACAACAAGATCAAAAGTTCCCTTTAAAAGATTTAGAAAAATACCTCTCATGAATTCGCTGCATTCCATACCATAACCTGCAAATATCAACCTGTTTTAATGTCATCTGATCATACATAGAGGTGTAAACGAGCCGAGCCAAGCTCGAGCTCGACTCGTTTTAATTTTATAAAGCTCGAGCTCGAGCTCGAGCTCGGCTCGTTTGTAATTATATTTCTATAGCTCGAGCTCGAGCTCGTTAGGAATCATTCAAACTCGAGCTCGACTCGGGCTCTGCTCGTTTATCACTAATTTTATAATTTTTTATATAATTACTATTATATTTATTTATAATCATACTTATCGTATATATAATATAATATATAATTTTTAATTCTTTTTATCATATTTTTATATATAATTATTAATATTATTATAAATATATATTCGATATGTAAAAATATTATAAATATATATATATATATAAACAAAAGCTCGTTTAAGCTCGCGAGCCAGCTCGAGCTCGATATCTGAAGCTTGAAACGAGCCAAAATATGAGCTCGAACTTGGGCTTGGGCTCGTTTAAGCTCGGCTCGATTCGAGCTTTTTTCGAGTCGATCTCGAGTAGCTTACGAGCCGACTTGGCTCGTTTACACCCATAATCATACATAAAGAGACCCTATATCATATCAAGTGTTGAATTTTGTTACACGCATCGTATATGCCTATATAAGTTGTATAGAGCTATATTTGACGTATAACCTCTGACAGCCCCTGAATTTATGTCGTATTCAATGTTGAATTTTGTTACACACATCATATACATATAGAGAATGTAGATTTATAAAGGTGGGTGTCTTAATATCAGGTTCCTTAATCGTTTTTTTTCATAACCAATTTTACATTAAGAATTGTAACAATCACATAAAATACTTGTTTATAATGTCTTAGTGATTTAATTAGGTAAGTAGGTGGGTGGTTACATATATATATATAACCGTCTTATGTATCACATTTCAAGCAAAAAGTACATCTGCATTATACGATTCTTACGGTTTTTAACATATTATTGGTTAGAGATTAACAATATGTATATAGAAAGAGGAGAGAGAGAGGACCATGGCAGAGGAAAACAAGTGCTTTTGGTGAAGAGAGAGGTAACCATCTGCAAGTAAAGAGCTGCACACCTCTTGAATTCCTTATGTACTCCTGAAATTCAACTCATATGCATTAAAGATTCAATCTTTATTGAAATTTGTAAGAACCCATTGTAGTTTCAACATCTAATTTCTAATACTTGAAGCACTTGAGTTGTTTGTGCCCACAAAAACACACAAGTTCATCTAAAAAACACCCAATTGTCGGCAAATTATGAAACCCATTACCAAGATTCAGTTTTTTGTTGGAAATTCATACAACAAACTTGTAAAAATATTATTTTTATGCCAAATTTTTGAAATCATTACCAAAAAAATTGACTGTCAAGCCAAATTCATGAGACCCTTTATTGTTTAAATGCTTTCAATGGAGAAACAAAGCAGATCAAGATGAATGTGTGTATGTATGTATATGTGTGTATGTATATATATGTATGTATGTATTATAAAGAGAAAAAGATAGTACCTCTTGGTATTCGACCTCCATTGATGATTATTTTAGGAATGTAATATTTCGAGGGATTGAATGAGGTTTTAAGGGGAGATGGTTCTTTATAGATCAAATTCCTCAAAGTGGTTTTCGAGAAAATTTTAATGAGTAATTCACACGTAAGAGAGAGGGTGATTTTAGTATTATTTTTTGTTTGGTATTTTATATATAAAAATTGAGTAATGAGGATGTAGCGTATACGAGAGACCCATGCCCTGTATTTATCTTTTTTTTTTAAATTAAGTTAAGTTACATAAATAGTCCTTGAGGTAAGGATTCTGACACTTTCAGTCCTTTAGTTCTTGTGAAAATAACAAGCCTGTTATTTGTGAAAATGTTAATTACAAAAATATCCCTGTGCTTTGTAAGAATTGCATAAAAGCTTTTTAATTCCTCTCAAAACTTAAAATACTTATTCCTTACATAAATGATCTCTCCTCTAATGGTTCCTCCAGATGGATTTGATGGTTTTTTTTATCGGTAACGATAAGGTAAAGACGTGAAGTTGAATAATTGTTTGAACCTTGACATTTTAATCAAAATCATTGATGCACAATATCAGACAACATGTCTTGAAAATGATGAGTCATATTGACAATACTAAATAAGCACATACTAAACAAATTTGAGTTGTAACCTGAAATGTTGGGAAATATTCAGTTTTGATCTAGGGTTGACGATTACGTATTGAGAGGGTAAACTCAAGGTGGCTTTGAAGCGATGTAAACCAACATCGAACAATAGATGATTTACCATCCAACGTAAGCCTACATTTGTTACAAGGAAATCCTCGACAACTACAGTAATATATGGAATTTGCCATTTCATATCCTAGTTTTATTTTCAAATTTCGTATACGATGCATTATATCGAATATCATATACTTATGCAAGTACGTATGCACTCCTACTGCACGTTAGTTTTCGTTTTCAATGTGACGCTTTGGATTTAGTCTATATGTATACAATGCATACCCACCTAATTTATTTTGAAACCAAATATGAAAACCAATTTATTTTGAAACCAAATATGAAAACCAATTTATTTTGACACTGAAGAAAAAAATTATCGTTGCATCACGTTCACATGTGAAAGACTTGACATCATTGATTAGCAATGTTTTTAAAACCAGGCCGGATATTGAACCGGACACCTTACCGGTCCACTGGTCGGACCGGTTCAACCAGTTGAACCGTATATAAGAACCGGATAAAATTATAATTATTTTTGTAAAAATTACAGAAAAATAAAAAAATAATATAAAAAAACAGGCTCAATCGGTTTGGTTTCCGGTTCGAGGCCGGTTCGACCGATTCAACCGGTCTAACCATTGGTTCAACGTTAAAACGGTTTTAAGCACCGGACCGGACTGGAGTCTCAGTCCAACCGGTCGGACCTGCCGGTCCGATCCGGTTTTTAAAACCATGTTGATTAGTTTGGATCCTGCTGCAAGAAAATTGTGCCTACTTCCCGATGTACTTGGAGGCATTTGGTTTTAAGCAAATGTTAATAAGCCTCCAAGTTCATTAGTTTGTATTTATGACACCAAACTCCACACTTACATCTATAACACTTAACTTGATATTTTATGATAATCTAGTTAAATTTAATTTATATAACACTAATTTGCAACTGGTTTGTGTATAATGTTGTTGTAAGTTGTGCTTATTTGGTTTTACGTGATTTATATTGTTGTACATTCTGCTTGGATAGTGTATACTTTTATCTGGGTACGTGTACCGTTGATTTATATTCAAGGATTGAGATTTCTTGATTCCTAAAGTGCAACCTTTTTACTTTGACTACATTATCCCCTTTGTTTATTTTTTTTCTGACATTCCCATTTTCCAATGACAGAGTACATATCAATATACAAAGGATACAACTCTGTTATCATGTTTATTAAAAATAATGAAAGTTTATATGTACTTTTCGTTCTGATGATGGTACCATGGGACGTAAATGACTTAAACTAAATGCAAAAATCTTTTTATATATGTGCTTCCGAATCAAATTTCACAACCACATTTGCCGTATATATATCATCAAAACAAGTAATTTTAAGCAAACATGTGTGGAATGTTCTTTTTGAGACTTAGCAAACAAGCCGTTAAAAACTTAAACGGAAAAAAATAGCTGTAAAAACATTGAATAACACACACATGTTTCAATGTGTTAACTATCAAATTTTATACCAAAATATAAAACAACAAATTTGTAAAAGTTATATGTATAGGGAACCAAAGTTGAAAATGAAAAATATTATAAAAAATATAAAAATATTAGGTTTAAAATAAAAAGAAAACAAAAAATATGTACAACAATACGTTGACGTTACATTTTTAATGATTTAATGTAACCGCCGCAACACGCGGTCATAAAACTAGTATATACTAACTATCAAGTTAGTCATGCATTATGGTTGTACATTGTGCTTTGTGGAGTTGTACCCAACCTTTGTCTCTTTTTTTTTCTTTTCTTATTTAAATCTTTAATCTTTTTATTTTAACAAATATTTTTACATATTTTACAATTTATTCCTATCATTTTTTTTACTTTTGAACTTTTGTCATGTATACATTTTATATTTTTACAAAATTTCCCTTTTACGTTTCGGTATAAATCTCACGAGTTAACACATCGCAGCGTGCGTGTATGATTCAACGTTTTCAAGCTCATTTTCCCCCGTTTAATGACCCTGTCGCAACGCGCTGGTTCTAGATCGATCTACTTATAGTTTTATATGGTTTACGTTCCGCTTACTCGGTTTAACATTTTTATACCTACTTTTTGTTCGTTTTTTTAAATTATTTAGTACGAGTTTTTTGGATGCTACTGGTTTTTGGTGGTAGTGAGTCATTGGTGCTACTTAACAAAGTTTTACGCCCCCGTTGCAACGCATGGGCTTAAGACTAGTTTATCATAATAATCAAATCGTACATTTCCTAACATATAAAAAACAAGAATGTATCATTATTATAAGGAAATAATTTCTTCCGTATTTCGGGAAAATTTAGGACAACAATATTTAAATAGTAAGACTAAAGAAAGAAGCTGCCGAAACCTATTATATAATGAACAATATGAAAGAAAGTTGAACGAGTTTATCTTAATAAGATGTAACTGTAAATGGGGACCCTAGTCACGATACCCATTTTACTATGAGATGTTACTTACTAACAATGAACACAATTACTCTATTAGGTTCGTACGTGCTAACAAAATAGCTATGATAAGATTGAACAACAATATTGATAATGACAAGGTTAATGGCTCTCATCATCATACTTAATAGACGGGTATCCCAAGTAAATCAATTATTCACAATGGTTTCCTTATCCTTATTACATAATTACACTAAAAATCATTATATTTTCTCTCTTCTTTTCAATTAAATAATACTTTTTATACCATTATCATTATTTTTTTCTCTTTCCTCCACTCACAACCACTTAAAAATATTAAAAAATTTATAAGGATTTGAACAGTGATGCTTCAAATATATCAATCCACAATAACATTTTCTCTCTCATTCACTCACAACCACCCAAAACCATTCTATATAATATACCAAACACACTCACATACTTTTAAGAAATCCACTGTAAATGCTCTTAGAACAATTAATACTTATTGAAATGACAAATTCACACCCATAAAAGTCAATAGTTGACTTGAATGAACTATTTATAATGTAGGGTTGTAAGATCGTAATAATAATATTATTAAGCATTATGTTGTTCATATTTATGTTACCCTTCATTACTTGACATGAGTAAACTATTTATAAGGCAATTATATGATATGTTTAGAGTATAAATGGTGGCATCTACCTCAAATACCAAGTTTGTGTGGCAAAGTTTTGCCTAATGACCATAACAACCAAAACATAACAATGAAAAGATGAAATTGTTGGTCTAAGCATCGAGATGCATAGAATGTGAAGTTAGCTTATTAAAAATTGTTTTTGTTAGTCCATGATTTAAAGTTCAAAAGTGTAACTAACCTTATATGAACATTTTCAATTAGGGTTTAGGGTATTTGACGATTACAATTGTTTATCTTACATGGAGCTACAAGTTAGGTTTTATTGATCACACATGCACGCCACGGCGTGTTAAGTCACAATATTTAGACCAAATCGTAAATCAAAAATTCAAAATATGTAAAGTAATAGGGAACAAAGTTGAAAGTAAAAAAAATGTTTGGACTAAATTGAAAATGTTTATACAACCCACTAAACGTATGATATAACCTATGATGTATGACCAAGTTGAATTGCAGTTGTTGTTATGTGTATTGAAATTACCGTTTATTTGCATACTATGATAATGCTAATGAGTTCTCGTTATTAGAAATTTTATGTATTTCGGCATTATTCTTCATATCCTCATGTGAATGTAAGCGTTTTGGCCAATAAATTTGTATTAACCTAACCATTCAAAGCAGTAATCCGACATCAATCTATTGTTAGAGATGCATGTCTTATCCTGATTACTTTTGATTTATTTTTTGATATTTACTCTTACATTTTAGGCCTGGTAAAATACTTGCACTTGATTCAACCTCCATTAAACTTCGATACTCTAGCAATTGGTAATTAAGCTCACTAGATTATTGAATTTCATATCTGTAAAGTCAGATTTGGTTTATACAAAATTGGGTGCCACTGTAATCTGTAGTTTTTTTTTCATTTGAAATTGAAATGTGGACTAAGTAGAATATTATATGAACTTACTAATGTATCTTTACACTTATATTTTATACATAGACAGTTAGGTTGTTTATTGTCATATCATATGGGTTGCATTTGATGTTTATTTTTTGAATTAAATGTGATAACAAAAATACAAATCGGACGATGTTGATGTTAAATTTGTTGTAATGTTCAAATATGACGAAGAAATGATTGTTTTGCAGGTTGAATTCATCTTATATGCTATAAGTGACATTAATTGCATTCTAAAGTTTTTGAAATATTCGTTTTCTTAAGGATTTATTTTTCAACTAGCTTTAATAAAACCGTGTATTACACGAGTTAAATAAATAAAATATTAATATAGTAAACTTATTAAATATAAAATATTCCTACTCTAATAAAAGAGTAAATATGAGTGCCGCATGTCATCAGCACAATTCTCCTCACCAAAATTTTTCCGTCTCTCTCTCCTATTAAATAATTACTTTAATTACTAATAATATTATTTTAATACTTTATAATATGTAATAAATTAAGAAATAAATCTATTTATTAAGTTTATTTCTAAATAAACCAATACTTTAAAAAGTCAATTTTTCAAAACAAAATTAAGCAAATTTGAAAGTTGTAATAAGAAATTTTTTTAAAAATGTATTTTTTACGTTTTGTTTTAAAACAAAATGTTTAATTAAAAATTTTAAAACAATATTTTAAAAATTCGATATCACTGTTTTATTATTTATAGTCATTTATCATACGTATTTCAAGTTATATCATATTTTATAATATCATTTATCATACGTAATTTAAGTTATATCATATTTTATAATATCATTTATCATACGTAATTTAAATTATAAAATATGATATAACTTAAATTACGTATGATAAATGACTATAAATAATAAAACAGTGATATCGACTTTTTAAAATATTGTTTTTAAATTTTTTTAAATAAACATTTTGTTTTAAAAAAACCGTAAAAAATACATTTTTTAAAAAAGTTTCTTATTACAACTTCCAAATTTGCTTAATTTTGTTTTGAAAATTTGACTTTTTAAAGTATTGGTTTATTTAGAAATGAACTTAATAAATAGATTTATTATTAATTTATTAAATATTATAAAGTATTAAAATAATATTATTAGTAATTAAAGTAATTATTTAACAGGAGAGAGACGGAAAAATTTTGGTGAGGAGAATTGTGATGATGACATGTGACACTCATATTTACTCTTTTATTAGAGTAAGAAGATTTCTTTTGAATAAATTACAAATATTGTCCTTTAAGTATTATTAAAATTATGGATTTTATCCTTAAACTTTGATAATTACACTGGATATCCTTTATTTCAAAAATTATTACACGTTCTGTCATTTTCACTAACTGAAGTTAAATATTTATGTTAAATTTATAGTAAATGATATTTTTGTCTTTTTCTTTTAAAGAACAAAATATATAACTTTACTAATCATATATTTTCTTTCTTTGTTTTATTTACTTTCTTTTCTTCTTCTTTTTCTCACCACTTTTATTTTACACCTTATCTTAAATATAGTTAAAAATTAATTTTAATTGTAAAAATTAATTTTATAATTGATTTTAATATATTACAATTTTGTTATTTGTTAAATTTTGATAAGTACTTTTCTGCTAGAAAAATAAAATTTAAAAAATAATTTTTCTAAAAATAAAAATTACATAAACTAAAAATATAATTTACATAAATTAATGAAACATAAATGATTAAAACATAAACTAAAACATATATGGGTTTAAATAACACCGGTTGATGAAAATTTTAAAAAACGCCTAATAGTTTTTGTGACATCCGTCACCTTAAGGTCCGTCGAACGACATAACTAAGCATAGAAATATTTTAATTATTCTTCCTTTTCTTCATGAACTCCTGCTTTAAGGAATCATGTCTGCTTTATTTTCTCTTGTGCCTGTACTTCCTCCGAGAACATGTGTTAAGCATAAACCTTTTATAAATTTCATCACCATTACCACCAAATATATCATTTTTAATTTCAACCATTGTCATTAATAAAACCATTTTAGACTATCAAATGCCATTAAACACGCTTTTAACCTTAATATAACGAACATTTTAAGGTCGTAATCAACCGAAACAAATTTTAGGGAACTCGAGGGTTAAGTGCAGGGACTAAACTTGTAATTTTGCAAACTTGGACTGGGTATATAAACCCCATTCCCAGCCACATTCCTCATTCACTTCATCTTCTTCACCTCTTCACTCCCTACACACACATTTTCTTCATTCTAGCACCAAATCCAACCCGCTTGGTCTTGTTCTTGTTGTCTAGACTCCATCTACGGCCTAGTCTACTCTATTCTAGTAGGTAGACGACCTTGGTTGTCCCTTTTCCTTGCTTATTCACGGCTGTCCAAACTAGGGTTTCGGGTGTTCGGGTTCAACTCGAACACATGAGGTCGTGTGGGTGCGTGTGAGGTCTTTCTGCTTGTGTTTCATGTTTGTGTATGTTTGTAGAGTGTTTCTGGAAGTCCTTGTGGTGTAAAACTCACGTTTAGAGCAGCTCGGGGGCTGCTCAGCCCGACCACAGTCGCGATTCTGCAGTTCAGGCGACTGGGTCTGTCAGACGATTGAGCCGTGCGACTGAGTGAGTCGTGCGACTGAATCTTGCGTCTAAGTCAATCGTGCGACTGAGTTGTGCGACTAGGCATGTCGTGCGACTGAGTCGTGCGACTGTGAGTTGTATGCGATTGAGTCATGCGTGCGAATGAGTGTATGTGATTGAGTC
Organism: Flaveria trinervia; assembly: GCA_025506515.1. Taxonomy (NCBI): domain Eukaryota; kingdom Viridiplantae; phylum Streptophyta; class Magnoliopsida; order Asterales; family Asteraceae; genus Flaveria; species Flaveria trinervia. Next base: position 7,402,168 of record CM046444.1, on the reverse strand, counting down.
ATGCGTGTGAATGATTGTGTGCGATTGAGTCAGGTGACCGACTGAATGTATGCGATTGTGCGTGTTTCGCACGACTGGAGTCCAATCGCACGAATGAAGGTTCAATCGCACGAAAGTAGCTAATTCGCACGATTGAGGGTTGATTCGTGTGCATGGAGGTTGGGTCGTGCGAATGTGCGTTGTGTGGTACGACTGAATGCCAGCCATGCGAATGAAGACTCAATCGTACGAATGAAGCTGATTCGTACGATTGAAGGTTGATTCGTAAGGATGGAGCGTTGAGTCGAGCGTCTGGTCCTGTTGTGTGACTGATGATGTTGAGTGTGAATTTCCCCTTGAACGTCTGATGATGATAAGGCAACATCAGTAAAAGTGTCATTACTTGACCACAAAGATTAAAGTCAACGCTATCAACATGCACATACTATTTCGATTGAAAACAACCTAACATTTTACAGTTATCGACAATCCAATTGGAGCTCCAAATACTTAACAAGTGCTATCTTTCATAACCACGAGATCATTTCACGGATGTCATAAGCAATGACAACTACTCGTAGTACTTGAATCTACATAAGATCTGATACGTGTGTCCGCTTGTGTGTGTCCGCTTGTGTGTGTGCGCTACCCACGACTGAAACGATACAACCCGAACCGACCAAACATTACTATACGCTTTGTACAGGTCATTAATGCTTAACAATAACTGTCAATAGGTGTTGACTGTTCTCTGCATACAACTGTTGGAAATCTCGATCTTTCTTACTTACCACTTAACATGTGAGTTTTGTGGCCCCTTTTTGTGCTTATACTACTTTACAAACATTTACAAACATGGGGGAAAAGTATGCTCGCCCGTTTTCTATGCTGTACAACATACATACAATTTACATACTTGGAATCAACGTGCTACTGTTTTGTGGGTACTTATCTTATACATGCTAGAGTCTGCTTTGTGGTTCTTTCTTACAACCATTTAATTCCAGTGTGGAACCGACGGTTAGGTATTGGTAGTACTACTGGGTTGACACCCCCACCCTCGTGTTGGTATGCTAGTTAGTACCAACAATAGCCAAGTACGGGCCTTGGGTGAATATATTCCGACAAGATTTTTTGTGTACGTCATTAGGTTTGGTTGTAAAGCTCTTGTCATGTGATTTTGCTTACTTATAACTGTATGCACGGTATTCTGCAACCACTTTATACAACATCAATTACTTATTTACTTTAACCTGCGAACTCACCAACAATTTTGTTGACCATTTTGAGCATATCTTTTCAGGTGATCATGCTAGTTGAGGTTCTAGGTGTGCTGCCTTAGTGGAGACCCTAGGATGCATTTTCAGGCCAAACTTGTCATTTTGAAAACAATGATGTATCTTTTTCAAACAACGTTATACTTTGTAACTTGTTCCCGGGTTGTGGGAATTGCATACAATGTTATCATCTATGTATTATGATTTATGTGTCATGCTTATGCTTATGGCTATGTTGTCGTGAATACTGACTAAACACGACACAAGTCCCCTTGTTGTCGGGTGTTGTCATGACACGCTTGTCATCATTATTATTATTGCATCTCTATCGCTTACCATGTGTTATGACGATTCCCGTCTCGTTATGCCCCCGTGTTTCCGCTCTTAGCGGGGGTGTGACAGACTGGTATCAGAGTTATTGGTTATAGAGAATTAGGCAATACGCTTGACCTAGACTATAACCTAGGAACCTTCATGTAGATTGCATGCCAGGGTTGTGTGCATTTTGTATCTCATACGTGTTCCTCGTTACTTGTTCGTTTATCTATCTATTTCGTGATCTTTTCACCCTACGAGAGAGCCTTGTGCTCACTCTTTTATGGGATGCTCCTATTAGATCTTCCGTTCCCTCAGCGCGCCAAGTTATCATAACCAAATTCGGGTATTGAGACCCGAAGAGATCTTCACAGATCATATACTGCGCTTAACCTTGGATACTAAGATCGACCCGAGGAGGCTATGTCTGAGTCCTTTAAGGATGCGAGATAGGCAACCTCCACCAGATTATACGTGATTACATGCTTGGGCTCTCAGTTGACTTGATGGATTATTATGGATATGATGAAAAGGAAAGTCGGATGTCATGTAACCGGATCGGGCATCATTCTTGGTACATCGTGAGTGTGGTGGGAACGCTGCGGGGAACCCTATATATAAACATCACCGGTATACCGAGAATATGCTTGAAATGGGCTGCATGGTGATCTTGACCGACCGGAACATGAACATTGGAACTTGATATATGGAATACTTGTGTATCTTATGGTGACTAAAGCTTACATGTTACCTCTTTTATGAATAGAACATGCCGCCTCGAAGATCTACTCGCAGTAATAGTAGCGGAATTGAAGCCCCAAGGGGCAGAGGCAGGGGAAGAACCCCAAGAACAAGTGATACTTCTGCCAGTAACAATCAAGGAACAGGGAACGCGGATGTGGCAGCCCTGATCGCTCAACAGCTGGCCGCACTAATCTCGACTATCGTGGCCCAAGTGAGCGATGCTCTTCAGAATTCTCACCCCCACGGGGACGGTGGCAATGATAATGAGGATAACGGTAACCCGACCAGGAACGAAAGTAATCAGGAGACCGGAAATGGTGGTACAGCCGGTAACGAAACTGGAATTGTTAATGAGACCGGGGTTGTGAATGCTAGATGGGGATGTTCGTACAAGGAATTTGTGGCTTGTAAACCACGAGAGTTTGATGGCAAAGGTGGAGTCATAGCTCTGACCAGATGGCTTGAAAAGATGGAGGTCGTGATCGACATCAGCGAATGCCTCGACAGTCAAAGAATTAAGTACGCCACTTGCTCACTACAGGGCAAGGCACTAACGTGGTGGAACACTCAGATTCAGGCTAGGGGAAGAGAATCCGCGATGCAAATGTCGTGGGATGAGTTCAAGGCCCTAATCACCGAGGAGTACTGTCCTCTCAATGAGATGCAAAAACTTGAGCATGAGTTCTGGAATCATGTCATGGTGGGGGCTGGGCACGCAGCTTACACCGATCGTTTTACGAGCTAGCAAGGTTGGTTCCACATCTAGTCACCCCGGAATCAAAAAGGATAGAGAGGTACATTTGGGGACTTGCGCCTCAAATCCGGGCAATGGTAACCGCTACTGCTCCTCCTACTATTCAGAGCGCGATTCTGAAGGCTGGCGTTCTAACTGATGAAATGGTGAGAACATGGGTATTGGGCAGGGGAGCAGAGAAAAGGAAAGAAGTTGGGGAAACGAGCCGGTCGAGTGCCGGGAAATTCGAGAAAAGGGCCAAGACAACTAGAAATTTTGTGGCCGTGACCAAGGGCAGGCGAGAATATATGGGTCCGCACCCCCGATGCGATAGGTGCAACTTTCATCATCCCCCAGCTATGCCGTGCCGGGTGTGCGCTAACTGTAGACGCCTGGGACATTTAGCAAGAGACTGCAGAACAACGCCGAATATGGTCGCACCAGTCAACGCGGTTAACCCCGCCGGGAACGCCAGGGGCTGTTATGAGTGTGGAAGCCCTGATCATTACCGAAACATGTGCCCCAAACTGAATCGGGCGTCGGGCCAACAAGGGAACAACCAGCATCAGACTATGGCTATAGCTGGAAATCAAGGCCCGACAAACCAGGGGAACGCGGCTCGGGGATGCGCTTTTGCCATTGGAGCCAATGAAGCTCGTCAGGACCCAAATGTCGTCACGGGTACGCACTTACTCAATAATCACTTTGCATCTGTATTATTTGACACTGGAGCAGACAATAGCTTTATATCTTCTGAATTTATGCAATTGCTCGATTTGAGTCCTAGTAGGCTAGAAACTAGCTACTCTGTAGAAATGGCCAATGGTAGGGTTATTCGGGCCAACGGGATTATTAGAAAGTGCTCGATAATATTAGAGAACCACACCTTCGATATAGACTTGATACCTTTTGAGCTAGGAAGTTTCGATATGATTGTGGGAATGGATTGGTTGTCGAAACACGGGGCCGAGATTGTCTGTCGAGACAAGGTAGTGCGAATCCCTATGTCAGACGGGGGAGTACTCAGAATTCAAGGAGAAAGACCGGGGAGAAACTTAAAGCTTATTTCCTGCATGAAAGCACGCCGGAGTTTACGAAAACAGTGCTACTCTTTTCTGGCTCACGTGGTGGAAAAGAAGGAAGAGGAGCAAAAATTGGCAAATATCCCTGTAGTGCGGGATTACCCAGATGTATTTCCTGATGACTTGCCTGGTTTGCCTCCTCCACGACAGGTGGAATTTCGTATTGAGTTGGTTCCTGGAGCTACACCGGTAGCAAAGACACCGTATCGATTGGCACTGTCTGAAATGCAAGAGTTATCTAGCCAGTTACAGGAACTACTGGAGAAGGGTTTTATTCGGCCGAGTCACTCGCCTTGGGGAGCACCAGTGTTATTTGTCAAGAAGAAGGATGGGTCATTCTGTATGTGCATCGACTACCGTGAGTTGAACAAATTAACTGTGAAGAATCGGTATCCTCTCCCCAGGATCGACGACCTGTTTGATCAGTTACAAGGAGCTTCGTATTTTTCAAAGATCGACCTTTGATCTGGATATCACCAACTAAGAGTTTTCGAGGAGGACATACCGAAGACAGAATTTAGAACTCGTTATGGGCACTATGAGTTCTTGGTCATGCCATTCGGATTGACTAACACACCAGCTGTGTTCATTGACTTGATGAATCGGGTATGCAAACCTTACTTGGATAAGTTTGTGATCGTATTCATTGACGACATACTTATCTACTCTCGATCGAAGGAGGACCATGAAGAACACCTTCGGGCAATACTGGAACTGTTAAGAGAAGAGGAACTTTTCGCCAAGTTCTCGAAGTGTGAATTCTGGCTGCGAGAGGTGAAGTTTTTGGGTCATGTGGTAACAAAGACGGGATTCATGTAGATCCCGGCAAGATCAAAGCGGTAAAGAAATGGGATACACCCCAGACACCTTCAGAGATACGGCAGTTCTTAGGATTAGCCGGATACTATCGTCGTTTCATTGCGAACTTTTCAAAGATCGCTCACCGTTGACGTTGCTGACTCAGAAAGACAAGAAGTTTGATTGGGGAGATGCGCAAGAACGGGCGTTCCAAACGCTGAAAGATAAGCTGTGCAATGCACCGATAATGTCCCTCCCAGACGGAACTGGTGATTTTATGGTGTACTGTGATGCTTCGCATCAAGGGTTGGGATGTGTACAAATGCAGAAAGATAAGGTGATCGCCTACGCTTTGCGACAACTTAAGGTGCACGAGAAGAACTACACGACTCATGATCTTGAGTTGGGCGTTGTAGTATTCGCACTTAAAATATGGAGGCATTACCCGTATGGAACCAAATGCATCGTATACACAGATCATAAAAGCCTTCAACATATTCTGGATCAGAAGGAACTCAATATGCGACAGTGACGTTGGGTAGAGCTTCTTAATGACTACGATTGTGAAATCCGGTATCATCCGGGGAAAGCTAATGTGGTGGCTGATGCTCTAAGCCGCAAGGAACGCATGAAACCACTACGTGCTCGAGCTTTGGGATTGATCATTCAAAAAAATTTGAAAGCTCAGATCCAAATTGCACAAAGTGAGGCGTTGAAAGAAGGAAACCTTGCGGGAGAAAAATTCCGAGGGTTGGACAAACAACTGTTGTGCAAGGACGATGGTGTGCAGTACTTCGTGGACCGTATATGGGTACCCAAGTGGGGAGGTGTACGTACCTTGGTCATGGATGAAGCACACAAGACACGATATTCTATTCATTCTGGCGCTGACAAGATGTACCACGATCTCAAAGGTCTGTACTGGTGGCCAGGCCTAAAGAAAGACATTGCCACGTATGTCAGCAGATGCGTGACATGCTCGAAAGTTAAAGCTGAACATCAGAAACCATCGGGACTGTTACAGCAACCTGAGATTCCCGAATGGAAATGGGAGAACATAGCCATGGACTTCATTACCAAACTCCCTCGAGCGAGCAACGGACATGACTCGATATGGGTCATAGTGGATCGAATGACGAAATCAGCACACTTCTTGCCAATCCGAGAAGACTACAAAATGGACAAGTTGGCGAGATTGTACATAAAAGAGGTCGTGACAAGACACGGAGTGCTGGTGTCAATCATATCCGATCGTGACAGCCGATTCACTTCACGATTTTGGCAAACACTACAGAAAGCAATGGGTACTCGACTAGACATGAGTACCGCCTATCACCCTCAAACAGATGGCCAAAATGAACGAACCATACAAACGCTAGAAGACATGCTGAGAGCGTGTGTAATCGACTTTGGTGGTAGTTGGGATACTCATTTGCCATTGATTGAGTTCTCTTACAATAACAGCTACCACACCAGCATTGGGTGTGCTCCGTTCGAAGCGTTGTACGGAAGGAAGTGTAGATCACCCGTTTGTTGGGCCGAGATTGGTGAAAGTCAGTTAACAGGCCCAGAGATCATCCAGGAAACAACCGACAAGATCTTCCAAATCAAAGAGAGGTTGAAAGCCGCTAGAGATCGCCAAAAGAGCTACGCCGACAATCGTCGAAAGCCTCTAAAATTCAACGTTGGGGACCGGGTGCTACTCAAAGTCTCTCCTTGGAAATGAGTTGTTCGGTTTGGAAAGAAAGGCCCCAAGATACGTTGGAACATTCGAGATTACAGAAAGAATTGGTCCAGTGGCTTACCGATTAAGGTTACCACAAGAACTCAACGATGTTCATGATACTTTCCATGTGTCGAACCTCAAGAAGTGTTTGGCTGACAAATCACTTCACATACCCATTGACGATATCAAAATCGACGAAAAGCTTTATTTTATTGAGGAACCCATTGAAGTCATGGATCGTAAGGTCAAACAGTTGAAGCGCAGCAGAATACCAATTGTTCGCGTAAGGTGGAATTCAAAAAGAGGGCCAGAGTTTACATGGGAACGAGAAGATCAAATGAAACTCAAATACCCACACCTATTCTGGATGACACTCTTGGACCTAACTCCAGCTGAATTTCGGAATGAAATTCTCTCAACTGGGGGATACTGTGACATTTGTCACCTTAAGGTCCGTCGAACGACATAAATAGCATAGAAATATTTTATTATTCTTCCTTTTCTTCATGAGCTCCTGCTTTAGGAATCATGTCTGCTTTATTTTCCCTTGTGCCTGTACTTCCTCCGAGAACATGTTGTTAAGCATAAACCTTTTATAAAATTCATCACCATTACCACCAAATATATCATTTTAAGTTCAGCCATTGTCATTAATAAAACCATTTTAGACTATCAAATGCCATTAAACACGCTTTTAACCTTAATATAACAAACATTTTAAGGTCGTAATCAACCGAAACAATTTTGGGGAACTCGAGGGTTAAGTGCAGGGACTAAACTTGTAATTTTGCAAACTTGGACGGGTATATAAAACCCATTCCAGCCACATTCCTCATTCACTTCATCTTCTTCACCTCTTCACTCCCTACACACACATTTTCTTCATTCTAGCACCAATCCAACCCGCTTGGTCTTGTTCTTGTTGTCTAGACTCCATCTACGGCTAGTCTACTCTATTCTAGCAGGTAGACGACCTTGGTTGTCCCTTTTCCTGCTTATTCACGATTGTCCAAACTAGGGTTTCGGGTGTTCGGTTCAACTCGAACACATGAGGTCGGTGGGTGCGTGTGAGGTCTTTCTGCTTGTGTTCATGTTTGTGTATGTTTGTAGAGTTTTCTGGAAGTCTTGTGGTGTAAACCAACACACGTTAGAGCAGCTCGGGGGCTGCTCAGCCCGACCACAGTCGCGATTTTGCAGTTCAGGCGACTGGGTCTGTCAGACGATTAAGCCGTGCGACTGAGTGAGTCGTGCGACTGAATCTTGCGTCTAAGTCAATCGTGCGACTCAGTTGTGCGACTAGGCATGTCGTGCGACTGAGTCGTGCGACGGTGAGTTTGTATGCGATTGAGTCATGTGTGCGAATGAGTGTATGTGATTGAGTCATGCGTGTGAATGATTGTGTGCGATTGAGTCAGTTGACCGACTGAATGTATGCGATTGTGCGTGTTTCGCACGACTGGAATCCAATCGCACGAATGAAGGTTCAATCGCAAAAGTAGCTAATTCGTACGATTGAGGGTTGATTCGGCGCATGGAGGTTGGGTCGTGCGAATGTGCGTTGTGTGGTACGACTGAATGCCAGCCATGCGAATGAAGACTCAATCGTACGAATGAAGCTGATTCGTACGATTGAAGGTTGATTCGTAAGGATGGAGCGTTGAGTCGAGCGTCTGGTCCTGTTGTGTGACTGATGATGTTGAGTGTGAATTTCCCCTTGAACGTCTGATGATGATAAGGCAACATCAGTAAAAGTGTCATTACTTGACCACAAAGATTAAAGTCAACGCTATCAGCATGCACATACTATTTCGATTGAAAACAACCTAACATTTTACAGTTATCGACAATCCAATTGGAGCTCCAAATACTTAACAAGTGCTATCTTTCATAACCACGAGATCATTTCACGGATGTCATAAGCAATGACAACTACTTGTAGTACTTGAATCTACATAAGATCTGATACGTGTGTCCGCTTGTGTGTGTGCGCTACCCACGACCGAAACGATACAACCCGAACCGACCAAACATTACTATACGCTTTGTACAGGTCATTAATGCTTAACAATCACTGTCAATAGGTGTTGACTGTTCTCTGCATACAACTGTTGGGAATCTCGATCTTTCATACTTACCACTTAACATGTGAGTGGATTTTTTAATGCTTACCACTGTCATAAGATCTGTAAATGGATTTTTTAAATATATTTTATATATAATATAATTATCCATTTGATAAATGTTTTAAAATAAAATAGTAATTTATTATATATTTTAATATAATAAAAACTAATCATAAAGCATATTGGATAATTAAATTTAAAAATAACTAGTTAATAATATTTAAGATAAGTATTTAGATAAAAAGTGGTTAAAAATAAAGAAATAATGAAAATTAAAGTTAATAAAATAAACACACAAAGAAAGAAAATAAAAGATACGTAAAACTTACACATTTTGTCCTTTTGATGGTCAGTGGTAAAATAAATATTTTATAAAAATATAACAGAAAAAGTTAACTGATGTTATTAAAAAAGACAAAAAACGTTACAAATTTTCAAATAAAGGATATTCAGTGTAATTATTAAGTTTAAGGATAAGATTCGTAATTTTAAACATACATAAAGAACAAATTTTGTAATTTACTCTTTTCCTTTTTTATTTAAAAATGGTTTATGATATTGTAGCAAAAATAATTGGTAGCAGTGAAGGACTAATAAGTGTTTCTACCGAAATTGCATCATGAAGTTGTTAAAGTGGAGCTACTCTAAGAAAGACCTGTAAAGAGACAAAGGCCCAACATAAGAAACGTGAGCGCTAAGCCTTTCATAGTTGAACTCCTATTAAAGCGAGTATAAACGAACCAAATCAGTCCGCAAACTACTCGGGATTGGTTTGAAAAAAAGCTAGAATTAAGCCTTTCACCTAGTTATAATAACTATAAAGGTAATTACTAAAAAAATAAGAAAATAATAATTTAACAATAAACGAGTCGAGCATAAGCCGACCTCGAGCTTGAAAATTCTCTAGCGAGTCAAACTCGAGCTTTCTAAAACCAAAACAAGCCAAACTCAAGCTTAAGCGAGCTTCGGCTCGGCTCGGTTCTTTTTCACCCCTAATTTAATTTGAAGGGTATTGTCCTGAAAAAAAAACGGAATATCATATAAAGACCAGGTGAAGAATCTAGAGGGCGGAGAAAAATCAAAAAGCAATCAAATGGATATTTTAAAGATTTCGTGAGATGTCATACATAATCGTCGTTGCTGATTTATCACTAGGTTACCTCGCATCACCTATCAGAAATGTTTCCCTGTGTGAAAAAAACCAGAAACCGAACCGTATTCGTAACCCGAAAAAAAAAACGAACCGAATTATGAATTTGGTTTTCGGTTCGGTTTGTAACCAAAACCGAATTGAGAATTCAGTTTTCGGTTCGGTGTAAACTTTGAATTCGATTTGTTCGTTTAACCGACTTAACCGATTTAACCGAATTCAATATGTATACTTTATTTATTTTTTTATAATTTTAAGTTTAGCTTAACTTCTCAAGGCTTAAATTTTCAAGGTGTTTTAATTAAACCAGATAACTAAGAATTAATATGCTAGTCCAACTCTAATTACCAAAATTGAGTGTCAAATATTATTTCTTAAAGAATCAAAGTCGAATATTTATATTTTTAGAAAACGAGGTTGTTAAAAATTCAAAAGTTTAATTATTTGATATATATTTTTGACGAAATATATATGAAGAGTGATTCTCTTACAAGCAATATAAAGTTAACAACGTCTTAAAAAATAAACAAATGACGAATTCGGTTTTTTCGGTTGAATATGTTTTTTTCGGTTTTTAACCGAAACCGAACCGAATTGAATTCGGTTGAATTCAGTTCGGTTAGCCATATTCCTAGTTCGGTTTGATTCGATTTTCGGTTATGCCTGGAAAAATTTCAAAAGCGAATAAACCGAACAAACCGATAACCAAACCAATGAACATTCCTACTGTAAGGTTTAACATAAGGCTGATGCAACCCAAACAAACAAAGTCTCTCCTGCATGCATGCACAAGTATACTAAAGTAGAATGCTTTGGAAGTTTCACACCAGTATTAAAAAATATTCTAAGTGTGAAATCTTTTGAAGCCAAGACTAATATATTCCGAAGCCAAAGATGAAGTCTTTCGAAGCTTCAAAGACAAAGTCTTCCGAAACCTACACTAGAAGACAGATTTCTTCCGAACACTTTTTAAACACGTGTTTTATCTGATGTATTTTTTACATAAAGTTGGACCCCTTTCCGCTGCAAATCTAATTAGACACCAAGTTTACATAAGTTGGTGAAAGATCCATGCTTTTGGTAACTGTACATTGAGTTCTTGAGTCTGCAACTTTTTACTTTATGTACTTTATTCTTTTTGTAATATGTTAGGATGTGAGTTATGACATGTCATAGTCACTAGTCAAAAGTAGACATGACCATAAAAACCGGGTACGGACCCGACCCGGTGTACCCGACCCGGAACCGGGCCCGGGTACAACCCGATACCGGGTGTACCCGGTTCGTACCCGGTGAAAACCGCCGGTTCCAAACCGGTTTGGGGTGTTTGGAAATGATAGAAACGGACCCGACCCGGACCCGAACGGTTGAACCCGGGTCGGACCCGGTTTCGACCGTTTTTTTTTCTAGCCGTTTTTTAACGGCTATATAGCTGTTGGGGACGAATTGTGACCGTTTTTTTGGTTGTTTTTGCCTCTAAAACAAGTATAAATAGGTGTGGGTTGATATGGTAAGGTACCCAAGTTTCAAACACAAAAAAACATACGCAAACAATACTCTCGTTTACTCTCGTTTAGTCTCGTTTACTCTCGTTTATTCTCAAATCTCAATATGGCTCATTCTCAATCTTCCGTTGGTCAAGGTTCATCGAATTCTCCAACCGTCGTTCGTGTTCTTCCACACAATCGTAACATGGATGTTTGGTGCATTTGGGATATGGTTGAGTTGAGTGACGGATCTGTAAAGGCTCGTTGCAAGTTTTGTGGAGCTTTACTTGCTAAAGATTCTAACACGACTTTAAACAAACACATTACCAGGAAGTTTTGTAAGTCGTTGAAAAGTAATCCGGATTCGCAACAAACACAATTAAGTGGAGACGGTGGAATCTTTAATTACAACGTTAATGAGGTTCGAGGTCGAATGGCAAAGTTCGTGATTCAAGAAGCTTTGCCTTTCAATCACTTCGACAACCCTCGGTTAACCAACTTAATTCGAGAGACGCTTCAACCTCGTTACACTCACGTAAGTCGTACTACACTTAGACGTTATTGTTTAAAATTGTGGAAGCAAGCAAAAAATGATTTAATTGTATTATTTGAAAATTTAAATACCGGTGTAAACTTAACTAGTGACGTTTGTTCGGCGCCACACGGTTTGCCCGAATCGTACCTTTGCGTCACCGCTCATTGGGTAGATCCCAGTTCATGGCAAATGATGAAACATACGATTGCATTTGATCTATTTCCGTATCCACACACCGGAGAGTATTTATTTTACTTTTTGGATAATGTAATAACTACTTTTAATTTACAAAATAAAATATTTTCAATGGCATTTGATAACGCTTCCAACAACACAACCGCGGTTGAAAAATTAAAATTAAAATATCTTCCGATTGCAAACGGTGATTTTTTTCATACTCGTTGTGTTGCACATATTATTAATTTAGTAGTACAAGATGGTCTATCCGTACCATTTGTTGATAGCTTTATAAAAGCTTTTCGATTTATGTTACACGACGTTTTTAAAAAAAGTAGAAAAAGATATCAAGATTATAAACAACTTTGTAAAGATACAGAATCTAGATTTTTAGGGCCTAATTGGGATGTACCTACTAGGTGGAATTCGACTTGTCATATGTTTGATTGTGCTTTAAAACAAAAAGACACTTTAAAAGCTTTTCATAATAGTCTTTCGGATAATTGCGAAGCCGACCTGTTTCCGGATTTGGGTTGGAAAAATATTGAACATTTATCCGAATTTCTTGAGGTGTTTAAAAACTCAACTATAAAATATCGGGAGTTTATTATCCCACTAGTTATTCAGTGCTTCAAGAATTATATTCATGGCTTTGAATTTTAAAAATTTTCAAAATAAAAATAGTATGTTTAGAGAAATGATAGAACCAATGAAAGACAAGTTTAAAAAATATTTTCTTGAGTTACCACCCGTTTTTACTTGTGCCGCTGCTTTAAATCCTTTTTTAAATGTTGCAGGGGTAGAATGTTTAATAGACGAGATAAATGACAATTTGGATATACATGACGAAAACCCCAATTTTTCAACCGAGGCAAAAGAAGTTTTTAATACAAGTTTGAAAATTATTTATAATTTTATTTAAATAAATATGGACCTAACGTAAATATAACTACGCAAAGAGAATCAACCTCAAGTGCTAGTACCTCGTTTAAAGACCCCGTTATGACTATGTTGAATGTTGTTCGGGATGTGACGGCTAAACGTCAAAGGGGTAACGCCCCAACAAGCGAACTTGGTATATATAGTACGACGAATTTTATTTCAACTATGAGTACTCAAGATTATCGTGCATTTGATATTTTGGCTTGGTGGAAAGGAAAGAAATCCCAATTTCCAATTCTTTCCGCTATGGCCCGTGATTTACTAAGCGTCAAAGCTTCTACGGTAGCTTCGGAGTCTGCGTTTTCTCTTAGTGGCAGGGTATTATCATTACGAAGAACAAGATTAACTCCGGAAGCGGTGGAGATGTGCATTTGTTTAAAAGATCACTTAGACGCAATGGATCGTATACAAGACAAAACAAATCTTGAAGACGAAATTGCAATCGAATGTAAAGTACACGATGAAGAGGTAGAAGAAGGAGTATCTTCTGGTATATCCGACGAAGAATTAGCATTTGATGAAGCCTCTCGAAGAAAATAGTCGATTAGTTATTGATTCGTTAATGTATTTTTTAAGTTATTTTAATAAATAAATAATAAATTAATGAGTTATAAATGTCTTTTTAATGTTGTTATAAATTTATAATAATAATAATATAATAATAATGAATTAATGATAATAATAATAATAATGAATTAATGATAATAATAATAATAATAATAATAATGATTAATGATAATAATATAATAATAATGAATTAATGATAATAATAATAATAATAATAATAATGAATTAATGATAATAATAATAATAATAATACTAAAAATATTAATATTAATAGCAATTATAATAGTAAAAAAAAAAAAAAAACTCGGTTGTACCCGGTTCTGGACCCGACCCGGTCCGGACCCGACCGAACCGGGTAGGCCGGGTAGGGTTTTTAGTATGCCCAACCCGACCCGAACCAGAACCCGGGTACACCCCAACCCGGTTCCAAAAAAACCCGGCCGGACCGAACCCGGTTTGAACCCGGTTCCGGGTCTGGCCCAAAACCCGGTTTGCCCACCTCTAGTCAAAAGGCAATCTGTCTTTTGACTCTACATTTGATTTTGCAGTTGTCTAGTCAATTGTATCCAGCTAGCATTCAAAGTATGACCAGTTATAGGATGTAATATATGTATCTCAAGTACTTGTAACTTTCTGATATGTTTTTGTAACATTTGTAATATAATTTGAGAAACAATATACAACATATTCTTGAAAACCAATTACCTGTGTTTTTATTATTTTGTTCTGTCTCTTATTTATTTGTATTCTTAGCATATTTACTAAAAAGTTAACCAGTTTCCTATTTGATCTGTTAAGTGTTCTTAAGCAATTCTACTTATTGTGTTATTGTGTTGTAAGTGCATACCCTTCAACGGTGCTGTATCTACTTATCATGCCCATGAGACGTGCAAGTAACATAGGGATGCTTAGGTCATATCATGGAATCGAGTGTGTTTGGATGCCAAGAGCAAGGAAGGATTAATACTATTGGATTAGAAACAAACTTCGTCGTTGTTTTTATTTTGTTTAACGGGCATAGCTTTGCAAATGTGATGGGTGAAAACTAAATAACTCGTTTTATTTGTGAGTCATTAATAGTCTATCACACACGTCAAATTGCATGTCATAACATGCGGTGACATTTTCTAGTTTTGAATAAAAATAATAAAACTTTTAAGGAAATAATACAATCGCCTCATGGGACGTGTTTGGTAACTGCAAAGTGCAAATTTATCACCCTATGTGATTTCATATACTTCTCACTTTTATCGCGTGATTTAGTTTTTTATTAATAATATTTTCAACTACACGTGATAAAATCAATCATACATATTCTTCAATAATAAATTTAATATAAGATATAATGTAATTACTCGTGTATACGTTAGCCGAATTAAGGTCGTTTTAAGAGGGTTTTTCGTCGTTTTTAATTCATAACGTGTGTACTACACCTTTAAACTTTTAAGAGATTTGTTAATTTAAACTTTCTATTAAATAAAATAAAACAACCTTCCACTGGAGTTTTAGTTTAAGTGTTTAACCTTAAGTGGCGGTTGTTAGAACATTCACAGTTGGTTCTTATATTTATCCATATAAGTATATTAAAAATCATTATATTTTCTCTTTGATTTTTAAGTAAATATTAGTTTTATATAATTATCATTACGCTTTTCTTTCACTTCCACTCACAACCACTTTAAAAATATTAAAAACTTATAAGAATTTAATAGTGATTCTTCAAATTTATCAATCCACAATAACATTTTTTCTTTCATTCACTCACAACCACTCAAAAACATTTCATATAATCCAAACACACTCACATAATTTTAAATACTTCACTGTGAATGCTCTTACAAACCAAAACACAAGTATTTTGAAAACTACAAAACAAAATAGGTTAGCAGAGAGAGTGAAACTTATTTGTACATTATTAAATTTATAACACATTTTAATGTTAAATGTTAAATTTTAATGATGTATTGATTAATCTATAACCTATAATTTAAAAATGTTTTCTTAAGACACGTGTTATCATTGTAGCATATCAAATGACACGTATCATCATTTTAGCATATCAAAAAAATTATTTTCCCGTCCCTCTCTTATAATAAATACAAAAATTATAAAACAATTAATTTGACTTTCCTTTTTAACTAAAATATGTTAAAACAAATATATTTATATTTGTGTTTATTGTCTCTCTCATATTAAATGATAATTATTGTAAATAAGTAACTAAACTATTAAATATCTAAGATATAAATGTAGTTGTTTTAAAAGTTAATTAATACATATTAAATATAAAGTAATAATTTTTAATTTATTATGTTTTGTAACTTTTATATATTTATTATATTTTTATTTCATCAATTGATAATAATATCTAGGAAATATAATATAAAACTAGTTATTTTAATATATTTTATTTATTCCACTCATATAATACTTGTGATTTAACCAAGTTTCAGCAATATATAATAACAAGTTTCAGCAATATATAAATCATGTAATTAAATGACTTGTTTGACCATATTCTAACAAAAACTACCAGTTTATCTTTATAAGTACATGTCTAATTAGTATTGCAAGTAAGACCGTTATTATGCGACAGGCTTACAACATTGTCTTCTTCAGCATTGACTCGACCCGGTCATTATTTCAAATAAAACTCACCACCCAAAAATACATTGCGGTAAAACTCATGGGCCACATTGGAAGTTATGGGGTGTCTCTTTTTAAATTAGTTGATTGGGCTTATTTTTTATATTTTAAAACAACAATTGCATATCTATATTATATATAAAACAAAGAGGAGTATTATAAGATATCTTAAAATTAAAAACGCATATTGTCTCAATGCACAAGGTACAACCAATTGTAAAGATAAAATGTAATTATATCACTATGTCCATATTACCCATTACAGTTAGTTACATAATAACTCTACACTTATTAACACATACATAAAAGTTTTATAAATTTGAACTATTTAGTTTAGGAATTGAAGAACCAAATTTTCAACCCTATCCATATTTTAGGGATTTAGTAACCAATTATTCGAAGAAACATATAATTATTTTGATTATCAATAAGTGAAGTTATTTTCTTTTTGTTAAACGAAATTTAAATTATGAGATAATAGTGAATAAAAATAATTTTAAACCTTTATATTAACACTTACGTAAAAATTTAACAAATTTTAATTACTAATAAGTGAAGTTATTTTCTTTCTGTTAAATAAAGTTTAAATTATGAGTAATAGTGAATAAAAAATAAGATCTTGAAATCTTTATACTAACCGCTTTCGTAAAAATTTAATAAATTTGAATTACTAATAAACTATATTTACACATATAAATAACTTTAAACAACTTTAATATTTATACTAATACACATATACTAACTTTACCATTTACGCCCCCGTAAAAAAATTAAAAAATTTAAATTACTAATAAACTAATTGTGCACATATATAGCATTGAGTATTTTAAATAAAATATTAATTATAATAAAAGTTCATGAAGTATAAAATGATATTTTCAATTAAGATATTATTAAAATTACATATGAGTAAGAATTAGATATGATATTTTAATTTTTTTTCCAAAAAAGTTTAACCATTTTTTCCAAACAAACTGTATTAAACATATCATTTTTAAAAGTTTCTTATTATAACTCCTAATTTTAATTTTTTTTTGTTCATAAATTAAAACATTAGTTTTAAGATATTTCATATTTTTAAAAATGTTTGATGTTTTTTAATAACTCTTATTTTATACAAAAAATTGTTTTTTAGAAATAACATTAATAAAAAGACATCTTTACTTAATTTATTAAGAAATACTTTTTATCTTACAAAAGAATTAAATTATTTAATCTTTAATTTAAGTAACTATTTAATATGAAAGAGACGATACAAACAAATTTAAAAGGCTTAAGAATATAGCAAATGTTCCTTCAAGTTATTTTTTTAATATTATTTTTTTAATATTATATGTATAGTTAAATAAAATCTTTAGTGAATTGTTCACAAACTATTTGGTGGAATAGTTCGTTTACATTAATTCATTTACCAATGAACAAACATAAACGTGAAATTTAGTTAATTTAGTTAAAGAAACGGACACGGAGTAGTGATTTGTTCATTAATTTACATTTATTTATTTTTCATTCATATTAGTTCATTACAGTATTCCTCTAAATGTTTATTTGAGTTTATTAATTAGAGTCCACCATGGCATTAGTAATGATCGATTCTATTACCATTACTAAAAGGTAATCAAATATAATAATAAAATAATAATAATTTATTGTATTTAATTATCTATTTCATTATATTATTTTATTTTTACCCCGTACCAAACAAATTATAACAATAAAGTTCGTAAATCAAATACATTAAATTATGTGAATCAAATTAACCGTAATTTCATAGGGCTTAATAATACACAATTCCGTTTAAAATTTTTGTATGTTTAAGCATATAAATATATTATTGTTTGTCAAATTAATTTTTTAACTAACCATTCATTTAAAGTCATATAAACTGTTTCAAAAACATTTTTTTAAAACTTACATTAGCATATTGTATATTTGAAACAAATGTAAATTTATATTAAAAATGATATCATGAAAGATGGAGTGGGGTCCCATACCTACATATGTCTATCGACTATCGAGTCCACCAATTACCATAAGTCCATAACGTTTCTTTACTCTTAATTAAAAGTTTTAAAACGTTGAAAAATTCGACAATGTTTTAACTATTCAGGCAAGACATTATAACTTTTAATTATTTAATGTGCATTCACTTTTTTTTATTGTATTTAATGTCATCTGGCATGGGCTTTTTGGATACTGTTTGTGTGGTTGTCATGAATACAAGCTTATTTCACAATATTATTACACATAGGCATTTATATCAAGACTTCAAGAGGCGTTTAGAGGTTATATGCATATACTTGTAAAATTATTATCAGATATTGTATTTGCAAGCTATGGATAATTAATTCTAAAATATTTCATTTAAATGTTTTAGCTATTCAGACATACCAACATATATAGCAGAGTGATTAAATAAAAACCATTTTATAATTAAAAACAAAAAAAACCATCACTAACCAATCAAATAATTTATAATTGATTTAACCTTGAAGTATGATGGCATAAGATAACGACACATATGTGATAATGTGAATTGGCCCTTACGATAGCTTTTGCTCGGTAACTCAACGAAATCGTTTATTAAATATGGGTAGATGATTAGGAACAAAAAACATATTTGATACACGATAAAAAGAGAACAATCGTGATTTAAACGAGTGAAAGAAACATCAAAGAACGATATCTAAATCAATTATTAAGATATGATTCAAGAAAAAAAACATGATTCTTAATTATTTGTAGTTTTAATCTTTTACATCTCATTTTTTGATATAATTTATTATTTATTAGTTGTTATAATTAGAGAGTGTTACACACACGCGCTTACTAAATTGAAATGGAAGAATTAGTAATAATACTACGTTAGATAACATGTTATTGATGGACATGACGTTCGAGTAAATATAATTTCTTAAACCTTGAGGGACTAGGGTTGTCATTTGCAGAAAAAATACTTAAAAGAAAGTCAAAAGTAGAAAAAATCATCTGTTTTGGTTAAAATAGAATGTGTATGTGTGTGTTCCAAAAGGCACAAACCAAATTGATAATGATGAGGTGGAAATCGAGAGTAGCAGGATGGGTACCGAGAGCCTTCGAATAATTTTGGGTTCTGGGCGGGTAGAAACAATAGACCCCTATAATATAATGGTCATAACCTGTACGTAAAAATTTAATAATACGACAATTGTTTTACCAATAAACAAAAGTATTGTAGCTAAATAATCTAATTTACTTACTTAAGCGAATCGTAATACTCTCCAAACGTTTTTAATTGAGTTTAGATTGGATAAATGGTAGTGGATCGACTAAACTAGTTAAAATGTTAACGGGTCCTAAGTTTCAATTGGTCAAGATAATTAAATTGCTCTTGGGGTTGTTAATTAATTTGTTAATAACCTATAATTGTTTTAAAAAATTATATATACATACATAATATAATTTTTTTAAATAAATTTGAGGAGCCTGGGCCTTAAGCGATAGCCGATCCTCAGGGCCACCCATGAATAGTAGAAAGCCATTTAATAACCATAAATAAAATGAAAAAAGAACAAGAGGTAAACATTTATTTAACCTACAAATTGAGATTTTTGGGTATTTAGGGGCATGGGATAACTTGATGTTATAATGTCACATTCATGTGAAATGATGTTACAAACATTTAAAGCATTTGTTAGCGAAAGCGGTGGCTAGCACACGTGTAAACCTAGTTGTATTATGTGGTAAATTTGAGAAGTACAAAAACTTTTATGGTATAAGTGGAAAAAACCCAAATCATTCCTGCATTTAGCAACAAATACAACATGACATATATTCACAATGTGTAAATATGAAGTGATTAGATTTTCAGTCTCTTTTTGAGAGAATGATCAGAGTGAGGTAGCGGGTTTTTTTAGTAATGAGTTACCTCCTGAGTGGGTTGAGAATGCGATCCCGGCTGGTAAACAAATGTGTGAAACCGATTAATATAGCATTTATCCTCCGAAGCAAGATCTTATGTTTGTCGTTATAAAAAGTTTAGCGACAAATACGGTTAATATATATTTGGTAACCGAATACAAAGAAATAGTATTGGAGACTTTGATACAATAAATAATCTTGAAGCGATATGTTTAAATTTAAATTACAAGTTTGCAATATACATTCTCTCGTTTGCCAACATATGCAACTCTATGTCTCTATGACTCTATCTATTATAAATTTATAATGTTTAACCATAGAAAATTAACCTATAATGGGCCCAGTCCATAACAAACTTGGGTTAAAAAGAAAACGAATTTGAGCCCATTTTCAAAGCAAACTTCATAAAGAAGAGCAAATTGGGCTCGATCCATCTCCCTGAAAAACCTAATTTAAAACCCTAATCCCCCTTTCACTCGTTCATCGCATCCCGTTGCAGTTCTCGCAGTCTTTGAATCTAGAGGTATGAAGAACACATTTCGTTCAATCTCCATCTGAATATGTGTTTGTTTGTAATCTGCTGATGTTAATCGAGTATTTTGATTGATTGATTGATTTTGTATCAGTATCAAGATGAGTCGCGGTGCAGGAGCTGCTGGAGCCAAGGGCGGAAAGAAGAAGCAATCGACGTTCGTGATCGATTGCGGGAAGCCTGTTGAAGATAAGATCATGGAAATTGCATCGCTCGAGAAGTTTCTTCAGGAGAGGATCAAAGTCGGTGGAAAAGCTGGTAATCTCGGAGACTCTGTTACGATTACGCGTGAGAAGAACAAGATCTCTGTTACCGCTGATAGCAATTTCTCCAAAAGGTAATCATCTGTTACTTGTTTGTTTGCTTAATTGTTTTTGTAATTGATTCAGTAATTGATTTATTGTCACATTTGATTTGAATGTGGGTTCGTTTTGTGTAATCTGCTTGTAGTAAATGGGAATGTTGTAACACGCTTTATCATGTTATACACACCATTGATACATTATACGGGTGTTATGATGATATTGGCTGTATTAGGTGTTTTTTTTCAAATGAGGTGTTCATATTGTTATACTTGGAGTGTGATTTTACTGGGTATGTTTTGTTTAGTTTTTATTGTTATATGGGTTGTATGAGTGTGGTGTTTGCATAAATTATATGGGTTGTATAAGAGGATTTTTTAGTTATTATGAAAATGGTGTTTGCACAATGATACACGAATACATGCCTGTTAACTCTTTATCACCGTGTATAATGCAAGTATTAAGATTTGCGGTGGTGTGTTTATAGTGCCACACTTTATAACATTTTTGAAAACAAATGACTTTTAGGTTGTGTATTATCTTTATCCATTTATGGTTTTTGATGTTCGTAATGAAAAATTTGCGGAATTTGGTTGGTTGATTCATGGCTGTGACAGGGATTTAAAGATTAAAGATTGTTGTTTATATCTGGTATCTGATATTCTTGATTTACTTTGTTCAAAGTGGATTGTGTACATTTGAAAATTAGCCAAGATTTATCATCAAAACTTCAAAGTTTTAGTTCTTTGATAGCTAATGCGCATAAAACTTGAATTATTTTCGGGTATTATGTCCTGTGTTCTTATCTGGTTTGCATCATGTGCAGGTATCTGAAGTACCTAACAAAGAAATACTTAAAGAAACACAATGTGAGAGACTGGCTTCGAGTGATTGCTTCAAACAAAGACCGCAATGTGTATGAGCTACGTTACTTCAACATTGCAGAGAATGAGGGTGAAGAAGAAGACTGAACCTACAGTTGATCTTGTTTTGTGTTTGTTCTTGAACCTGTTTTTTCTTTTTCATTATGTTATATCAGAATTTTGTTCATGAGTCTATGCAGAACTGTATTGTAGCAGAGTTTGAAAGTTTGAGTGCTATTGCACTAATCTTGATTTCACATCCATGGGGTTTGCATTTGTTCACTATTGTTTTTGTCTTGCATTAGATATGAGCATATAAAAAACTAAAATTTTGTTGCGACTATGACTGAAACTTTAATAACAAGTGGTTCCACTTTACTTGCTTTTTTCAGCTAGAAATTGAGCTTGCATTTGGTTCTGGTCTATAGTTCGAGTTACTATGTCTCTAGACGAAGTGAGCTTGTTTTTTTTCTTCTTCTGGTTGTGCTTTTGAAGCTTAAAATAAAATATCAATAGCAGACTCAAGCTTGTGCCAAACAAGTTTTAGATTAATGAAGTTAATTTGCATACAAAATGATAGAAGAGTTGGAAGAGTTGCACAGAGATATTTGAACAGCCTTAACTACACATTATTTGAACGACCTTAACTATACTTTGTAACTATTACGATGTAACTATTGGTTGGTTTTGAACATTTTAAATAAGAGGGTTGTAACTATTGATTGGTTTTGAACATTTTAAATGAAAGGGTATACGAAATTTTTACCTTGTCTTTATTTCTTAGAAGAAAACACTAATCAAATTTGTATCTATTTATAAATATGTTAATTTTTTAACCTTTGTAAAATAATTTTATTTATTTACAACAATTTAGTTTATGCTATATTTTATTTGTTTTAATTAAAATATAAGAACTTGTGTGTATTAATATGTAAAGTTGTATATGTTAGAAGTCTGTACAATATGATAATTAAATAAATTTTATTTTAAAAAATATACAATATGACAAGGTGAAATATAAAAGTATTGTTATGTGTGTGATGTGGAATAAGATGATAGATAAAAGTAGGGTGTTCATATAAGGATATCAAAATTTTGGATATACGAAATTTGGATATCTGAAATTTCAGATTCGAAATTTCGAATTTAAAAAAAGTTGTATAATTTAATAAATTTTATAAATTATAATAATTTTTATTGAAAAACTTTCCATATATCAAAAGTTTTAATTAAAATATCCGAAACATCTGAAAATATCTGAAATATTTAATTAATACTTCATATTTTTTATTTTTTATAAATATCTTTTGGATATTTCGAAGATCCGAAAATTCTCAAATTCACTATCCGAATCTGAATTCGAAATTTCAGATATCCGAATCTCAGATTTTTGGATATTTTGGATTCGGTTTCGGATTCGGGTATCTTTTAACACCCCTAGATAAAGTAAACGATCATTTGATTCCACAAGATAAATAAACAATACGAAAAAAATGTAAATGTACAATATGATAAGGTGAAATAAAAAAAATATTTAGTTAGTGTTAATACTCGAACTCGTTAAAAATTAAAATTACAAACTCAAACTTGTTACCTTTTTTGTTTAGTACCCAACTTTGTTATTACGTCAACCAAAGAGAACATCTATGTAATTAAAAAATAAAAAGATAATTAAAATGATGAATACATTAACAATATAATAAGGGCAAATACCATAAAAACCAATATACTTTTTAATTTTTCTCACAAAAGTCTCTATATAATTTTTTACACGTAAAAGACCAACATAATTTTTTATTTTGTCTCATAAAAATTTCTCAACAATTTTTCACATCAAAACCAACATACTTTATGTTTTTTTCGCATAAAAACCCTTTAATAATTATTCACACATTCAAATCATTTTATTTTTTAGATTCGAGTAAATATAAAATAAAACTAAAACAACTTTTGCATCTATTTCTTTATTTGGATGTATATTTCATCCCTGTGTGGTTGATTTAAATTATAGAATACCAAAGTTCAAATTGTTTAATTTATAAGAGCTTAAGTTATAACCGACTTAGTGATATTAACATGTAAATAGATAGAGTAGAAATTTACTGTTGCAGGATCTAAATTCCTTTTGTCACTCCATCAAGATAGCAAACAGACACAGGAGAAATCACTCGTTAACAAGCTTTCATGGAGATCGAATGTCTTCTCCTACGATCACCCACAATCCCTATCATCAATCGATCACTGTTACCTCTATCAACTCAAAGAATCAACAAAACTCACCGCTGCAAAATCACAGCTAAAATGAACCTCCATCGAGACGAGAGTGATGACCACCCGTTGTTCCAATCAGCTCTCACTCGAGCTTCCTATCGCTTCAAAGAAACCCTCAGATCAGGTAACACACACGCAAACTCTTTCACGCATTTCATCGAACACCTTGTGCGCATTCATCTTATCAAACTATATTTCTTCAATTGTTTAATTTTGGGTTTGTTCAATTTGTTTATATTTGGGTTTGTTCAATTTGTTTATATTTGGTTTGAAATGTAGAGCCTCTATTCGTCGATCCATATGCTGGTTGCTTTGCTGTTGACCTTGAGTTGGATGGGAGTTTGAATCAGAAGCTGCAGCATTACTGCATTGGCACTAGGTTTATTGATGATCAGTTGATTAGTGCAACTAAGGGTGTTGATGATGGGGCTAAACAGGTATTTGTAATCCTTTAAAGTTTTGATACTTTGAGTTGCTGAATTATGAAGTTTTGTGGTCTGTTTGTGCAGGTTGTTTTGTTTACAGATGGAATGGATACGAGGGCTTATCGTCTCAAATGGCATTCTTCGACTGTAATCTATGATGTATCACCACAAGCAGTGTTTAACAAAGCATCTCAAAAGCTCCAAGGTTTGTACCTTCCATTGAAATTGTTATTAGACTCTTGAATCTGATTATTTAAAGAGGTTCTTGATTCATACACCATGTAAAAAGTTGAAAAATAGTAAACTGCAGTTTACAAAAATGTAAATGGTCTTTTACTCTGTAAATTACAACAACAGTTTACAGCTTTATAAACTGCAGTTTAGAAGTAGGTGGTGTATCATGTATGTAACATATACCCTTATTTAAATCCTAGAATGTCAGAATATAATCATGGTCACTTTTACCCAAACCCTGAAAAGGCTGATTACTGCAACTTCAGTCATAATAATCAGTTTAATACCCTGGTATTGAGTGAGATATTACTGGACACGCGTGTTTGTTTGTCATTTTAATTTTTTCTATGGCATTAGTAATTGGTCACAGATGACCTTTTGATCAAAGAGTATTGATAAAGATGTTCGGAGTTAGTTTTGTGGTTATGAGCAACAATGTTGTTAACAGAAATGTCCTTATGAAGGTTTGTTTTAGAAATTGTTAGATGTTGGTGCTAAAATTCCAAGAGGCTGCTTGCTTCTTCATGTTCCTTTGGAATCCTCTGATATGCAACAACAATTATGTGACAAGGGGTTTAGTGGTAGCAGACCAAGTATATGGGTGTTCCAGGTAAATAAGGATTTCTTATAATCATTTTTGTACATTTTCTGTTCTTGATTTTCTGATCCCGTCATCATTTTTTCTCGCATCAAGCAGATGAGACCGAATAATCTATTATTAATCTAATTCATGTAAACGAGACTTGTAAAATATAACGAGTTAATTTCCGTAGTGAACATCTTGCTTGTTTGGTCTGTAGGGGTTCCCTGTCACAAATTTGGCTGGTTTTAAAGATATTCTATTTATGGCTAGTAGTTTGATCAAGAAAGGATGCTTGTTCTTGGGTGAACTTCCAGTGTGGTTGACTGAAACCCAAGTGGGGGTCAAGGTTAGTGAATACTCTATTTCTGCTATATGTTTTTACTAGAAGTGACAAGCACTTTTCTTTAAAAAAAATGTTATTAAAGGTTTTGTGCATTGAAAGTAGTTTTTGGAAGACTTTCAATTCGTTTGACACTTCGAACCTATATCATTTGAGCCCCTTTCGTTGAAGTTTTTTATTTGACCTAACCGAGATAAAACACATCCCAAAGAGATCTATAAGTAAAGATGGGTAAAACTTATCTGTCTTTTGGTACTTACTATTTTAATGGCTTCTATGACAGTCTACTGCAGAGAAGTGGATGGATGAGATTTTCATGAGCTATGGTTTTCGTGTGCGAATAGTAGGATATGATGAGGTTGCAAAAAATCTTGGTCAAAAACATATGGTTGGAGAAACAGATTGCTTGCTTTTTATTGCAGAACACCTGCGATTTTCTGACAATGAGGTGAGAACACGTTATACCAGATAATATGCAAATACTAAGAGCATCTGAGCGTTTATGTTGTTATTTAAACCTGGACAGATGGAGATTTGGAGGAGAGAATTTCAGAGGGTTGAGGAAGAAGGTGATGAAGATGGATTTGAAGAGCTCTAACCAATTCAAATACTGTGAATTTTTGGTTATATTTGTGCAGCCACTATAAATGGCATTTGTTGATTATATTACTTGATAAAAATAGCATCAACCCCATTTTGTATGATTACAAATATTGCGTTGAAAATAAATTTAATGCAGCCACTCAGCACATGTGAATATACATTTGTCTTTCTAATCCTCATGCAGCAACTCAAATTTTACATCACACTTTAACATGAAGTTCTGAAAAATCAGCCTGAGCTGGTTTCCAGACGTGAAATGTTACAAAGATCCGATGGTGTTATCGTTGCAGTGGTGGGATAGTTGAGGCCGGCCTGATGACATTCATAACTCCTTGTGCGGTTTGCTATAAGCATTGGTACAGAGGTCAAAAACCTAAATCTGGAGATGTAACTAAAATACATGATTATGAATAGTAGTTACCTCAAAGTAGGAATTGAAGTTTAGACGCAAAAGGAAACGTCTAAGGAATGGGGCCCGCTGACTGCCCGCAAGCCGGCTGCTACGCAATATCGTGTACAAGGAATTGGATTTCTTGTTGAATTCCTAAAAAATAATAGAAAACCACAAAGTCACCATAGATGCTAGACTTTCAACAGTTCCAATTGATTACCACAGCCAACGCATGTGTGCTCTCTCATTAAGACTTTTTGTCCAAATTTTGTAATTCATTTGTAAATAGCTATCCTTATCTACTTGAATATCAATAAAAAAAAATATATTATTTCAGTAATAATTTGTTTGTGCTGGGACCAGTCAAGAGTTTAGATGCATTAATAATACTCATTTATGCGACTTTCAACCCCTCTGATCTGTTTTGCTTTAAGCTATTTCTATTGATTTTACCCGGTTGACCCGTGGAGATAAAAATATAGCATAGATGATTGATTCATGAGCAAATGAGTTGAAATTGACACCACAATTATTATTATCTAAATTACCTCGGTTATACGTTCAAGTTCACTGGTGCTTGCATCAGTTTCCTGGTTCTCCATCTTCCAGCAGAACTGCAAGCAAAGCTTCATTATTCCATCCAATATCCTTGATACTGAACCAATATCCAGAAATGATTGTGATATTAAAGCTGACAAGTACCTGCACCAAAGTTTCACAAAAACTACCAATTTCACCACACCTATATTCCATAACAATTTACAAGATGAAAGAAGAAAGTAATAATTACTCACTCTTGATGGAATTCCACCAACTCGGCAAAATCACGTGACTCTTCTATATGAGTTTGTAAGACATTCCATTGAGATTCTATTACATCCACCTAGAAAGCACACGTGACAGTAAAAATATGCATTTTAACTAACATTAATCTTTTTCTATAAACCTAATTTCTTTTAGTAAATTGCCTTTCTATGTTAAATGACAATTTTATATATATATAACTTTTTATCATGATATTAATTAAAGTTTTAACGAGCTCTACTTTGCTTACTTTGTACAGTCTGGATATGAAACATCCATTTATTATTACTAAATAATGTATAATAGAGAAATATAATATAAAAGATTTATATTTAAAGACACTCCATTCCTGCAGGTCAACCAAACATGATAATAGAATGTAAGATCCATTCCGTAACCATGCTGGTTCCGTTGCCTTGTCCATTACAGCCAACCAAACAGACCCTCATAAGAGTTTTATGAATCCTACCTGAATATAAAACTGAAGATTTCTAATCAAGAACGCCATATGCTCTCTAACCCGCCACATAGGTCTAAAGCATTGGCGTCTCTGTTGAGATGTTGAACCATTTACACGTACAATGTGCCGTTTGGAAAAATTTGAGTGGTCTTGTTGCATTACAGATTCCCATGATTTCTCTAATTCCATTTGTGTTCGCTTTAGCCGAAGTAAATACTGAAATATCCGACAGTACCTATCCATGAGCGTTACTAGGTTATTATTTTTTAGATAAATTTGTACTCCATCTCAGAATATATGGTTCTTAGAAGGCTAAACATTTTCATCACCAAAAGATTACATTTTAATATTTTGTAGAGCCAATCATACCTGGAGATGACTTCTTGTGTGAAGAACAAATGTAAGGGCCAATCAACAGAATATTCTAGGGCAATACCATCCCATCCATCAAGGGACATCTCCAATGAGGTATCAGATGATAAACTTAAATCACCATCAGCATATTTGGATTTTGATACATCTCCTTTGGAAGATTTGATGTTGGTCCCAATTGCAGGCATCCTGAAAGTGGTTTAATAATTTGTGTATTTGAAAGCTATATGTGAACAGCCTATTTCAAGTTAGGAGTAATAAATAAAAGCAATGTTCCATTATTTACCGTAACATCACTCTTGAAAAATATTTATCATCGTCACTGATAGTCTTGGTTACAGCCTGCATTACAAGTATGCAAATATTTCTTTCAATTTATTCAACTTTTCTAGATACTAATAATTTGATATGAATAACAGAATGAATTACCAGCCTGAATGGAACCATAAGATCAGCTTCTGCAGTTGATTGCCTAGGTGGTAAACGCATCAATTGGCGGCTTTCCTCGAGAAAAGTCTACCATACAATAAAAAATCTTGCCATAATTACACAGAAACTGCTAAAAAGAAATAGTGGAAAACCATAAACAAAAACTGCTCATTCATTACCTGGAAGAAATCACCTTTTGCTAGAAGAAAGTAATCTTTAATTGCCTTCAAATGCCCGTTAAGATCAGCACGGACAACCACAAGCTGCATGTGTGAAATAAAAAAGGTTAAAAGAATATTAAATGAACTTGAACTATGATGAAAAAAATGATTATATGCAAATGTTTCTACCTGCCAAAGATGACTTGCTGCAATAGCCCTAATTGAATCAACAGCACCCTCAAATGATCTTTTATGGAACTCAGATGATTCCTACACAAATTGATGATTAATTTGAGGTGGATTTAAAAAAAAGAAGTGGCAGTGATAATACTTATGACATAATAAGGACCTTTAAATTTATAAGCATCAACTCAATCTTATCAGCTTCTGATTGTGGCAATAGTTCATCACCCATCAATTTTTTATGTCTTGCATCTACAGATCGGAATGCAGAACTTGGATTACGAAGAACTCTGATTGCTTTTCCAGCAAAAAGGATAGATTCTGCAATGTGCATTGGAATATACTCTGGCAACATATCCTGTAACACAAATTTAGAAGGAAAAAGAAAGTAAACTTCTACATGTTCTATAGAAAATAAGCTTCTGAATAATTAATGTAACTATATGAAGTACCAGAGAGATATGAAATCCCAAGTGCCAATCACTTAAAGAACCATCGTTAACTGTCATGTGTGCTAACCTCTCAGCAATGTTTGTTTGAGATGATGAGTTGCGTTCTGAGTTTCCTTCTTGCCTAAAAACATTAATATAAAAGAAAACTACATTTGTCAGCTGTCAACAGTATTGTAAATTTGTAACTGGCCGTTATAACAAAGATTAAAGGTGAGCGAAGAGAAAAAGATGACTCATACTCGCATATGAAAAATTCTCCATATTGATCATGAAGAATTCCATACACCATCCAAGAAGCAAGTTGATTGTACATGACCTGGTGTCCGTGCCAGAGAAGTCTGTGAGTTTAATAATTCATGAAGTTAGTAGATAATTCTTCTATATTTCCCTTGTGTTGTCAACATTGTGATTAAAAAACTAACACCTTTGTATGCATGTTTGCAACTCTGGCACCCCACAGTGGCATCGCTTATGTAGAAGATTAAGAAGTTTCCCTCCAGAAATACCATCACGTGCAATCTCTAGAATCAACTCATACAGAGGTGGCAAAAGAACAAAAAACTGCAACAGATGATCAATTTTACCAATGAGAAGATGGGATGCAACATCATACTAACATAACTTTGATGCACAAAACATTTTGATGATAAAGATGATGATAATTCAAACTTAGATTTAACTCCTAAAAAGCAGAAAAAGAAATCAAAACAAACAAATCATGAAATTCAAAGCTCTACCTTGTTCAGGGATTGGGTAACTGTTGCTAATATGGGTAGAGGATCTGATAGCAACTTCTGTTCCATATGCAACACAGCAGACCTATAAACAGAAAGAACCTCCACCAAGCCATTTGCAATGGCCCTCCTATAAACACTCTGATTCTTCAAAGAAGACTCATTCCCAGACCTTATCCAGCTTAAATTCCGGGATTTGGTAGCAAATCGATCAAGTTCGCGATAGTAAAACCCTAACTTAATTGTCTTCTCTATTATATCCCTGCAGTTCATAAGCACCGCCACACATTAACTAAAGTGCAAAAAGAATTTTGCAGCTCTAATTCTAAATTTGGTGTGTTGTGGCAAGTAGAATCAACGTTAATAGATGCTTAAACATCACAAACACAATATCTGACCGCTTAACAAAAGATCAAACTAAATGTAATTTTAAGTTTCTCTTTCACTACAGGTGCACCAAACCCAAGCTTAATCATACATTCTTCTCAAAAACCCTAACTGTTCGTCCTGGAATTGACAAACCAATCGACTACTTAGCTCATACATCAATTAAAATAGGTTAACTAGCAGTATTGAAATTCTGAAACCCTAGAGATTGGGGTAAATCAACAATAGAACGAAGAACAACAGCAGATAATCACACAATACCTTTCGCTGGGCTCAATAAACGATATATCTGAAGCAAGCTTGAAGGTACATTGATCGGAGATGGATGCATCGGTAGATAGACCGACGGATGACTGCCGTTCTCTCTCGTCGACCACTAGGTCTCCGGTGTACCCTAACAGTGACAATAGAAGCTCATGTAGCATTGCAATCACCAAATTCGATCACACACACGCAATAATTTTAGATCACACGCAGATTTACACGATGAAATTTGTTGAAAGATTAGAGGATGATCGGAACTGAAGCTGGTGTAAGAACCGGAGGCATATTACACTTTTGGGCTTTATTCAAAAGCAATTAGGTTGACATCAAAATGTTTTGGCATGTTCCCTCCAAAATACACTCATAATATTATTATTGTAAAATTATATTTAGGTTTGATTTTTTAAACGAATATTTTATTTTTTATTTTTATTCGTATAATTACATATAAAATAATTTTTTTTATTTTTTCAGTTAAATGATTATTTTTGTGTCTATTATTAAATTTTCTCAAGGCATTAACAATCACTTTTTAAATAATAAAAATTCAATATCACTTTTTAAATATTAAAAATTTATAAGAAGTTGAACATTATTTTCTTAAATTTACAGTAAACAGTAGTTTTTTTTATTTCACTCACAACTACTAATCATAATTTCATATAATATAAGAACTACAGATTTTAAAAAACTAGTTGTGAATGTTGTTACAAGATTGTATTTAGCACTGTTTTCTCGACCGGATCGGACCGGCTGGTCCGACCGGTTCGACCGGGTATCGGTCCGGTGGCCGATCCGGTTCGCTACGAATCATTTTTCAAGGGTCAAACCGGCCGGTTCTTCCCAACCGGTTGTCGGACCGGTTTTGACCGGTTTTTGATTATTTTTATTATTATTTTAATGGGTAAAAGTAGGGTGTTAAACCATAAATTATTGTGTTGGATGTAATAATATAGTTAAGTTTTATATATAACTATAAAATATACATATCTATATAAATTACTTATATTTAACTACATATATAAATATAATTAAAATATAGTTAAATCCGGTCCAACCGATTCGACCACCAAACCAATAAGAATTTGATTTTACGTCCAAATTCTAAAAACATTACTATTTAGTTACAAGATTGTATTAAGTGGCGGAGTCATGTCACTTATGCCACTTCTACCCTATCAAGGGGTATCGTTGCATTTGGGTAATCTTTTACCTTGTGATTTAGCATTATTATTTTTATTGTGTCATTATAAATTTTCTTATTTGTTTGAAGCGTGGGTTATTGATTTATTTTCGTTCATTGTCATCCCTCTTCCATTTATTTGTGTGTTTGTGGTGCTTACGTGTCCCCAAAATAGCATTGTCATGATGACAAGCATGGTCTAATATGTAAATTATAGTTGGGTTATTAAAAAAAAAAGAAATACATACATTGAAATAATATTATTCTTAAGTTTATAACATAGCGGAAAATCTTATGTTTTTATATAAAGTATATGATTAAGTGGTCATTCGACACGAAAACAATATCAATTTGAAAAT
This sequence comes from Flaveria trinervia, assembly GCA_025506515.1. Lineage (NCBI taxonomy): Eukaryota > Viridiplantae > Streptophyta > Magnoliopsida > Asterales > Asteraceae > Flaveria > Flaveria trinervia. The sequence goes on along the minus strand of CM046444.1, from coordinate 7,369,655 downwards.
TACGAAAACAATATCAAATTGAAAACTACAAAAAACCATATAATTTACTTGTATTTCTTGTTTTGTACTTGATAAACATACAGGGTTAGTATCCGTTTTTCCCACTTTATTTCTAACTCAAGTCAAACACCACATGTTGTTACTAATTATCTATAGCTAAATTTTGTTACTATCATATGTATTAACTTAAAAAGGTTTTACCATACGATTATGTATGATTTTCCGTGCTCAAATGTCATATTCCATTCAAATATTAACAAATGCTCGTAAGGAAATTTGGATGACACCCGATGAAAACAAAAATACAAATGCATGTGATTTATTATAACATCGAATAAACATGAACAAAAGAGACAACTTGCGAAGTTGCGAACAATCGAGCTTGTATGTTTTTTTCTACAAACCCTATCATGCGAAAGAAGATGATCAGGTGAAGACCAAAACACGAGAACAGACAAGTTGAAAAACTAAAACCAAATATGACTCGTGAATCATATCTTCTTCACGACGACAACAAAAACTATAAGCTTTAGTGAAATGAGTAGGTACTTTTTGTGTGTGTAAAACCCTCATTTGGTCCGGGCCCAATTGAAGTTTTAAAATGATATCAAATAGCCCATCAGTCCACGAGTCACGAGTAGTAAGCTCGATGCATTAATTCAACTCATCAACACAATTTACATGTATTAAAAAAAACATCCCACATTAAAAATAATATCAAATTAATAAGCTTTTTATTGAATTAAACTATCCATACATCTCAAAATGCCATCATGAAATCAAGATATTATGTTGTGTGTGGAAAGAAAACCACAACTTAATTGCGTCATACTACTCGATCTCTAAAATTATCAAAACATAACTTAAAAGTTTCTTAACTTAATTATGATATATGAAAAACTATAAGCTTGTTTAGAACACATAATAATAATTAAAACAAAAAACAAAAAAAAAACTTCCAATAATAACATGTCATCATTCTAATAGTGGAATTCGCTGTCTGTATAATATTGAATTTCACCTATTCATGATGGCATTTTAGAGATTTTTCTTTTAAGGGGTAACAATTCATAATTCTGTTTTCATAACGTATTTTAGAGATTTTTCTAGCTAAATTCTAAGACTACGGGACGTTCACATCATCGATCACTCCTAACCATTGTCATATCGATGTCCTGTCATTTTACACTTCATTCTTATTATATATACCATGGAACCAGTTTTCACTTCCTTATACTATTTAGAATTTTTATAAAACAGTTATTAAGAAAACAAATCAGATGATAAATGTACTATTATCAAGATATATTTTTTAAAAAAAACATCGGGGGTGTCATCATGAATGGGCTCACGCCCAAAACCGATGATCACGCATGATGACGCTGCCATGTAGGCTCACGGCGTGAGCCGCGATAGGTACATTGTATACCAAAACCCGATTGACTAATATTCTTCTTGCCGTTCTAAAAAAATTAGAAAGTTTAATATAACAACACTTGTTGAGGGATTTTTCGGTATAATGTTAACAGTGTAAAAACAATGTTGGCTAAAATGATATTTATCTCGTCAAAACCATCATAACTATAACAAAAATAAAAGCTTGTAAGTTTATTAAACGCCACTTTCACTTACCAACAAAAGTCTTTTGATTCGGTGTAAGACTTTTGTCATGACCCTCTTTTATAGAATCATATGCTGATATAAAAATAGTATTGTTTCATGTAATACAACCAGTACAAAAAAAAATCACAACATTCGTGACTGTTAAAATCACACACCGTTTTAACATTTGATCATCAGTAAGAGCTATATCAAAAACTTGAATATTAAGACGTAAACAAAAGACTTCATAATAAGGTGAGTAAGTCTGTGTTGGAGAGACGGAGCACGCGCCATAAACTGATATGACGGAACGTCTGTATCATTTTGCGCACGTACCCTGCCTCTCCAACAAAGGCCTGTCACCTATATATACCTATACATAGGATGGATATCATCATTTTGGAATAATAAAGGGTTGTGTGTGTGGGTTTCAGTTGATGGTGTGTTTGCATTGGATGGTGATGTAGGGTATTTATAAGGGAACAAAGATATCAATAATACACTCGAGTAATTAGAGGCCGATGTATTCTGCCCCCACGGCACCATTATTATGAGATAAGGATACAATAGTTTGTGGTTTTTTGCAAGGTGTGGGGTGGGGGTGGGGGTGGGGTGGGTTGGGGTAGGTAGGATAGCGTAATGGCATGTGTTGTTATTGCTTTGCGTGTTGTGGCTAGTCTTTTATTTGATTGCATATATTGTGGGTGTGGGGGTGTGGGACTATGGTGAAGGATGTTTTGAGTTTATTCGGTATGGGTCCGTTGCGGGAGTCGGGGGCATGTAGGACCAACGGGAACACGGGCCCGCCCTTTTGGTACCGCGTATTTCTTAGCTGAGTGGGTCCATTAATGTTTTATTAAGGGATATATAGCCCAGTGATACCAAATTGTTTAGTATGGTGTGCGCCGAGGTGAGGGTTCAAGTTTATAATGAAGAAGTGGTGTAGAAGCTGTTCAAAAGGTTAATTAATATAAATTTTTAATTAAATTTATACAAAATTTTATTGACAAATTGTTTTAGATACGGTAAAGATAAAAGATAAATACCTTGGGTTTAGAATAGGGGGAAATATATGAAATCAATATGATGTAAAAGCTAATATAATCTAAATCTAAATAGGAGATATATAAAGGATTAGAGGGATGAATTCACCGTAATGCAATCCTCTTGTGCTTTAAAAAGTTATTATTATTATTGTTTTTTTCTATGGAGCATAAACTGCAATTGAAATGCATATTCGGGTTGGAAATATTGAATTGGAATAACAGTGCAAGCATCCAAGCAGAGAGTACTGCTTATAATGTGAATTGTACAATAGTTGACTATTCTAGGTTATTAATGTGATGGACAGATGAGAAATGGTTGTATGATTTATTTTTTGAGTTTTTAAAATGAATTCATAACTGTCCAATAATAAGATAAAATTTAAATAATATAGAATAACAGGATAATCTTTGTGAAGAATACATATATTATATTACCATAGTTACATGTTAGAAAATTATATATGTGTGTATGTATGATGACACACTTTATTTGCAAGGACGGTTAAGATTCATTAGGAAAAAAACAAACAAGAAGCTAAAAGGGAATACAAAATAAAATTAAAAAGAAAAGCTACACCATAATTTCTGCTTTAAAGTTCCCATTTTGCCTCTTGGTTCTCAACCAAATGAGAGAGAGTGACTTGATTTCACCCATCACTTCGAATATCTTTTTTTTTGTTCAATCGTTTTTTGTATTTCTGACTTTCCATATGCATCATAACATAGCGAAAAAGATCGATTAGATAACTACCCTGAGCCCTATGAAGATGATCAAGAATTAACAAGAGTCAGCAAGCCTAAATGTTAACATGAAGCTTACACCAACCATAAATTCAAAACACATCTCCCAAATGTTAACAGGATAACACCCATTCAGCAATGTAATCAAACATGCGACTAGTTATACCCAAAAAGACCTTGAATGGTCCAAATTGCATTGTTGGTAACACGTCTTTTCATCGGCCTGGATTTTACGGAATGCGATCAATAAAGACCCTTCAAGCAAATCATTTTTTGGTCTTAAATCTTTAGTACAAAGTTTTTCCAAGGACCACATCTATGATGACACACATGTTGGAGTAGTGTAACGTAGTAGTGTAGTGTTGGAGTGATACTAAATTAAATGGGGTGGGGTTATGGCGTGTGCACCAGTGCTGCATTGGATTATTACCATAATTGTAAGCAAATGTGTGAACACTCTCACATGGTACTATTCTTATGCGGTTGGTACAATTAAAAGCTTCTCTGCAAAAATACCAATCATGCCCCTCAACCTCAAATTTCAACAAAATCTGATGTATGACATTTGACTTGTGTTTGTGTGTACTCAAGAGACAGCTACATGACAAACAGATTCTCCCCCATTGCTCCTATCATCCATACGGACCATACCTACTCAAAATCTCGTATTTTAATAGTTTGTGTATGATTTTTTTATTTTTTTTGAAATTGAGTTAAACTTTACCGGCATCTCATTCTCCTCATTTTCTTTCTGTAACCTCGTTTTATAAACGGAATATACAGGGTATGATTTGCGTGTTTTAATTTACAGCATATGAATTATATAAAAAATCATAAATTTACTAAGTTATGCTCTTACTGTACTAACATTTATTTTTTATCGTGCTTATGTCATGCACTCTCCCTCATCATTACACAACCCAATCAAAATGTTATATGAATGTGTATCTTCACATAATACAGTATTATATGATGGAATCACCGCTCTATATGTAAGGTCTCGTTCCCGGGGAGACTCACAGTTGTTAATCATAGCATAAAATCATTTTAATAGCAAACTTTGCAGCGTAATAAAATAAACATTCACTTAAGACTTGTAGTTTATATTGTAACCATACATTTGTCTTTTAAATATAATAAAACAAATATTTTGTCTTAAATTACAATAAAGATACTTCATAAATAGGTATTCCATCCGTTGCCCTCTAGGTAGCTCTCAACCAAGTGTCATCCTTAGCATTAATATTTATCTGTCAACTATTATACATAAAAGTCAGCTTTGCTCAGTGAGTTTTATTTTTCGTTAATATAAAAAAAATATAAACTTTAGTCTTCATATAATGACCATGCATAAATCATAAAACATAACATTTACGTCTTAAATCTTAATAAACATGTTCATTATCTTTTATTCTTTCGTTATCTTTCACTTCATCATAAACGATATTGCACAAAGCAAAAGCTCCCTGTTGACCTACAACGAATGTCGATCCCTGTCGGTACACATGAAAACGGTAGCTAACCCCCGACAGTTGATCCACACTACAATGCACATAGTCCCCTCACAAAAGTGAAGTCTATCATAGTGTTTGCAAGACTTTTTCATCATCAAAAGGGTCCGGGGTAACATTCGTTAAGTTCCACTTCTCATTAATATTGTCTTTCACTTTATATATAATACTTAACTTATTAAGTACATAGCATACTAAGTACAACTTATCATAAAACATAAGACCCACTGCGGGATAGCGGGGGTTCAGGGGCGGCAACCCCTAACCGCGGGGTCCTAGGGGCAGCAGCCCCTAACGGTGTCCAAGGGGCAACGCCCCTTGTTGGGGCGGGCTGCCGGTCAACGCGAAAAAATTATTTTTAAATATTTATATAGCACATTTTGTTACAAAAAAATCGATCTTCTTATTAAAACCTTTTAAAATCTTAGTTATTTAAAACGTATATTTAGTATGCATAATAGCCCCAAAACATATAAAACTCATACATAAGGGGATCTGGAATTCACCAGGATACCGTGAGTAGCTTCTAAACTAAGCTTCTAAGCTAGGCTCACACTACACAGCCTGCTGATTAGTTAACATTCAAAATGATTAATTTTTGCTTAAATTCGCTGTTAATTTCGCTGTCAGATAAGTAGATTCGCTACCATTTTCGCAACGAGCTTCGAATGGCAGATTCGCCAAACTTTCGTTTGGAATTCCATAGCTAGTTTCGCAGAATACTTATGGTTTCGCAGCTTGAATATGCAATTTCGTTGGATGAGCAGACAAATTTGTAGATCGAGCTAAAATGATGAACCATACCGTTTTTAACCCAAAATCACAACTTTTTACGTCCAAAATCCTTAATTTATCACCCATTAAGTTATATCTAAGATTTTTTACGTGATTTCATACGTAAAATGTGACCTTTATGAGATTTTTTGCAATTTTTCAAACCCAAAACCATATAATTCGGGTTTGATCTACAAAAGGGTTTAGAGGCTGATTATTACCTGGATTTTTTGATTTTTTCTTGTGGTTTGATGCTCAATCACCTAGATCTTTCTCTCCTTAAAACTTGGGGGTTAGGGTTACAAACGAGGAAGATGGTGGCTGATTAGGTGGGTTAAATGGCTGATTATGAGCTCTTAATCACTTAGGCCCTTGCCCATAAGTCTAATTTAGCTTATAACCAATTTCATTCCTTTATTGTTTTTAATTAAATACTCACTAATAAAGTCTATTAGCATTGATGACTCGTTTTGACATTTCGAGGTGTTACACTATATACTCGTATATCATTATATTCATATACTATCATGTTCACCGCCCTTTACGCCTTTGTACCATCTTTATTTGCTCGTATGCCCCCAATCAAATCATATCAAGAGAGGAATAATTACTAAAGCAAATGATGTATCTATAACGAACCCCGTTACATACCTTTGTTTCCGTTAATGATTTCTTATCATAACATGTTTAATTTTAAATTGTAAATACTTTAATGTTATAATGTTGTATTTATAATGAACCATACTAATGATTTTAAATTATAAATCAAGATTTACTTTTTATGTTGTTTTAAATAATTATGTAAGTTAAATAAAATAAAAAAAATGCATAAAATATATAAAAAGTGGTTAATGAAAGATATAGAGATTTAATTTGGTAAATGTCAGTGGGAAATTTCCCTAAATTTCTATTTTGATATAAAATTCCTTTAAAAAATCACTTATAAGATTATCTTTTTAAAATATCCCATTCAGACAAGGCGCTAAATCCTTATTGGACAGGACATGTTCGTCTAGCCGTTCAAAATCATACATGTGTTTTGTGGAGGCGCCTGCCTGCACTTTGGGAGCGTCCGACACCGTAAATGACACATGTATGATTTTGAGTGACTTGCTATAAAGACGTCCTCTACCTGTTTATGAAGAGCCGACATCTTGCTAAAACGGACATTTTAAAAACAAATTATTTAATGAACATTGAAAAGTGGTATTTTGGAAATTTTCCCAATGTCATATAAAGTTTGAAGTGAATTCAGGAGTGAATAACATTTACAACAAATATTTGTACCAGTTCCATGATATGTTAATTCAAAAAGGTTCATGACCTCCCATAGTTTTAAATTATTATTATTTTTTTTAAACTTTTATTAGTAGTATAATAGCTCAAAAGTTTATATGCAGGGACAAACAAATGTAAATCCATATAGGCTCCATACCATTTTATGTTTGCCCCTCGGTTTTTTCATAGTCATAAACCCTACAAAGTTAATACTTTCCTCGTTTAGAAAAAAAGTTTAATACTTTGAACAAAATCCGTGATTTTTTTTAACGGCCAACGAATAATTTTTAAGCCCGACCACTCGGGTAAATCCATTGGCGAAAGGCCACCCACGCACGCGAACACAGACAACGCTGGTGACCCGGCTTGCCCACCATTCCAAGGGAAACCCACCACCCAAAGACTCACTGTGATAAAACCCTTGATCCACTTGGAACATATTACACATAGTGAGACTCCAACCCATAACCTTCACTTTGGAAAGTCATGGGATGCCTTCTCCTAGACTAAACGTTGATGAGTTAACACTTAGTGAGATTCCAACCCATGACCTTCACTTGGAACAAAGCCCATGACCTTCACTTGGAACAAAGCCCATGACTAAACGTTGATGAGTTAGCACTTAGTAGATACTAGCATTAAGTCTCTCGTGTTGTTCGGGGGTGTTAAACCATGTCAAATAGCACCAGGAACACACGATCGTTAGCGGCCACCAACACCAAAAACTCGTACAACAAAAAACAAAAAAAACCAATCTTGGACCGAAACGTAGCACTAAAGACGTACCACCATTAGGCGAAACGCAAAACATATAAAACAATAAGTAAGTCGATATTGGACTAATGCGTTGCAACGGGACCGTTAACGGGAAAAAAAAGTGTAAAAACATTGTACCACACACGCACGCTACGACGTGTTAACTCGCAACATGTAGACCGTAAGACAACTTTTTCTAAATACAAAAATATAAGGACCAAAGTTAAAAGTAAAACAACGTGTGGGGTATATTATAAAATATGTAAAAAAATATTGAATTAAAATATAAAAATTAAAGATTAAAAGTAAATAAGACAAAAGATTAGTACAACTCGTAAAACATGTTGTACAACTTATAATCCATAAAAAACTTGGTAACTAGTATATATATAATTAAATTATTCTTTATCCTGAACAAATGACTAAATCTTTATAAGATAGAGTATTACATGCTTACCCAAAAAGTTAATCATAGGTTCCTCTCGGAGCAACAAGGTCATTATGCTCATTACAACTTGTTGAAGAGATGAAAGATATCAAACCAATAGTGAGTCATACAAGCTAAATTCTTCGATAACTAAACCAAGAAAACTTTAATTTAATTAATTCATTTTTTATGTCAAAAAGTTTACTTTCATTCAAAAACTGATTCCATTTTTTTATCTTGTTCTCCATTCTGTCCCGATTCCACGTACGAATAAAATGGTAAAGGGGTGGTAATATAATAAATAAATCATATAAAATCAATGGAATCGTAGTTAAATCCCTGTAGGATGTATTTTAGTATAAATTTTTGCTGATATAAGGATCAAATGGTATAATTCATTTGTTGATAGCTTGAAGGATAAAAAACATGACTCTCGCATCCGAATTGGTTGTTATACACTTTGTAGGATCAAAGCCTTTAACTTTTTATTAAACACATCACTGATCATTAGAATGTACTCGTGGGACACATATGGTTGTCTCTTACAACCTTCAAACTTTTGAATAAAAAAAATACTTTTACTAACAAGATATCCATTTGAGGATAATAAATATAATTGAAACGTAAACAATTTAAAAGGTTGTTTGACTATAATAAGATTGTACACGAATCAAAAGAAATCATACGGGTTGGTGGGTTTAGCTTGTAAGTTATATGTATATCTAACTCTAACTAGTAGGCCGGCACACATTTCACTTTTCACATCCTAACAAATATCGGCTTTAAGTTAAAAGAAAATAATGTTTTTGGTCTATAATATGCCTCATCTCATTTGGTCATGTATTGACTCTTGATTACAACCCAACTACAATAAGAAGGACTAACTTTTGATTTTTTAAATGTGAACATTAAAATTTATTATTTTAGAGTTTGATCATCAAACTATATACATCGAAGTTTTAATTTTCTCGAGTCAGACCACCATAATATAGTATTTTATAACTTGGTCACTCATTTATTTTTTTAGACTTTGAAAACTAAATCTTATGATCTTAGAGTTTGGCTATTAATTAGTTGTTTTGACTTTGACCACTAAAGTTTAGGATTTTAAATATTGACCACTAAACTATTTGTACCTTTTTACCAATGATAACATATTTCAAACTTGTAAGAATTAGCATTTTCATTTCTACCATTCATACAAATATGGCATAGGTTATGTAATTATTAAAGGTATACGTAGACCAAACCACTTGAACAAAAAAGGATCTGTTGGTTAGGTATAAATTTCCTCTAGTCATTTCAGCAGAAGTGTGAAGTGGTGTTGCTATGATTGGTTATATTCTTATTATTGACAAAAATGTATAAGCACTGTTACTATTTTGCACGCTTAAGTCGACAAATAGAAGTAGAAGACGCATAAGGTAGCAATAAAACTCGACAAAAGTAATTTTACAACATCAGTCTTAGAACCCAGAAAAGTATCTAACATCTCATCTTGACTTACTAGCAGTCATAGAAACTAAAACAAGCAAATGATCTATTTCTTAGCATAGGTGATCAACATAGGACTCTCAGGGTTAATCTTAAACCCTTGAAGGCTATGCATAGCAACGGTCGCCTGCATCTCATCTCCATACTCGATAAAAGCAATCCCGGGTTTTGCTTCCACCATTCTTACTTCCTTGAACCCTTGGTGCTGCCCAAACAACATTTGCAACATCATTGATGATGTTTGATGAGGAAGATTTTGTATGAACAAGATGTTGTTTGGTGGGGCCGGTGCCTCGGGTAGTCCAGATTTAGCACCACCCGGATATGGTATTTGTGATAACTGCACCATAATGCGAGAGAAAGATGAGTTAAATCCAGCGTATGTACATGATTAATGTAATCCCCAAACTAATTAATCAATTACCGGAGGAGCAACACCATATGCGGGATTAACACCTGCTGCTGCTTGATTAGCATCATGTTGGCCCTTCCTTTTCCTCCCTATTGCATAAAAGAGTGTGTTATAAACTAATTATGGTTCTCAAGGATTATACAGGCATATAAAAAGGTTGGCTAACTGTCACAAATAGATAAAGATTACGAAATACTTGATAGTTAATACTTTGACCAGTATACATCAATTCTTACATGTCTTTGAGGCTAAATTGTTGCATAATCTGCTGAGGTGGAAATTTCAGCTCAATTGCTTAAAAATTTGGGTCAACTTGGGCTAGTTTTTATCTCAATAGACAAATCTAACTCATCCTTGACCAATACTACATCAACAGTTACCTGCTTTAGGGCCTAATTGTTGAGTTGAGGTGGCCATTTCAACCCGCTTACTTATGAATGGGTCAGTTGGGCTTATGATTTATCACCAACAGGTCACATGAGACAAGACCAAATCAAAATTATAACAATAAGACCACACGAAATACCAATAATAAGAAACAGGTTACCTTTATCATCATGCCTCTTTCGTCTTTCCCGGGGTACAAAAGTTCCATCAGCTTTTGCTATGATGTCTGATTTTGTTTTAGCATATTGTATTCTCTGTAATCATTAAAATAGAATGATGTTCATATGTGTCAAAGTAAAATGAGAAGCATGACCTGAGTTTAGCATGTAACGACTAAAAAGGCATAATCAAAGGGCATGTATCATTTTTCTATCTATTTTTATGGGAAAAAAGAATTTTGAGAAATTAGAGATCGTAACATGATAGTTGATACACTAATCATAAGGTTGAATCAACCACCAAAGGAATTAGAAGACAACATGATGCACCTCTGATAAAAATCAGAGGTAAAATCTGAAATCTAATGTTGAGGTTGACAAAACAACTACAGCTCCAATTATTGATACAAATAAACTTATTATCTTGAAGAGAATACAAACCAAACTACACAATATCTACTTTCTAGACAAAATTTCATGAAATAATAATATTACTTGAATCACACTTCTAGAAAAAATAGACATCTAATGTAAAAACAAAGATGCATTGTATGATAGATCGATATTGTAGAAGTTGACTAGTAATCTGTAATCTAATTTACAAGCATGGGAGAAATGTCACATATTAATTAGAATTCAAATGTACAAGTACATATGCAAATGTATGCATGTATTTTATATGTACATAGGATTTTTATTACATATTTGGTACCAAAACATATACTTCGCCGTGTATGCTTATACCATAAAATTTCTATTACTATATTTAGCCAATAAATAGCAAAAAATATCATGCACTCTTTTGGGGCACCAGCATCATGATAGAAATAGCCATCTCACACTTAGTTCCAACAGCAACACCAACTACACTTCACACATGGTCAAAATTACTCTTTTTATACAACCCATGTCTAGTTTTCATTAGCAGCTTTTGCACTAACAGTAATCTAACTTGCAGTTTCCATCTATCAACATCCGATTTAATAATTGGACGTACGTAAAGAACCTTCTGTTGAGCAAACAATATCATCTTGGTTTGTTGCAATTTGGTTTCAGAATGTTCTTTTATCAGCGTTAGCCATGAGTTCTCTCATGAACCCAAAGAATGCAAATCATCATGTCTAGCACAATCACGTAACCAATGAATTTCATTAATCAACTTACATATCCTCTCAGCCAATTCTATCCTTTAATAATTATAAAGAGAGCTCTTACGGGTCCTTCCCTTATTATGATGAGGTGTTTGGAATTGTGTATTAAAACTACTTATTTGCTTACCACCTTTTGAAATAAGCAACTTCAAACTGCTTATTCAGAACAGTTCATTTCACTCATAGATAATCAAACAAGCACCTTGATAAGCAATCATATAGACACCCTTAGAACAGCTTACTGCAAGCTAATAAACAACTCTAATCAAACATCTCAAACACCCCCTTAGTCCTAGAGAAACAATGTAGGCAACATGATCATGTTTCAAGTTAAAGTCACGCCTAACATGCTAATGTTATAATAAAGAAAGAAGAAACAAAACACAAAACTGAAATCAACTCAACATACCATAGGTTTATCGTAAAACGGAAACCCCTGCATCTGCTTCAAAGCGCTTGTGGCAGATGAAGCATCCTCAAACACAACCCACGCTTGACCCTTGTGTTTTAGGGTTTTAAACGCGAGTATCTCCAAAATTTTCCCAAATTGCGAGAACACAGCTTGCAGCGATTTCTTCAACTCTGATTCAAAAAATTATACACACTTTATGCATTACACAACCGAAATCCCAACACAGAGGATTCAAATATAGAACAATTAGGGCAAAAAGTAATTTATGAATTGCAATATGTACGAATAGAAAGAATATTACCGTCGAGTTTGATCTTCTCGTTGAGATTGTTGATGTATATGGTGTTGTTCGGAGGTGTGTCGCCGCCGACCGCCATCTCCGCCATTTTTGTGTTTCGATTGTGTTGGAGTTGCAGCAATGGAGATCGGAGAAGAGGTTTTCTCACTTTCTTTCAGAAAACGTAAACGATTACGAGGCCAAATCATCGTGTTGGGCCTGTTACGGTAGTTGATTACTAATTACTTTTTGTTTACACTTTACACCTTATTAGGTATTTCACAACCAAACTTTAGTGGGTTAAATTCTTAAATCCTATACGTTACGAGTGTGATGATCTTAGAAGTAGAATAGATTCGGAATAAAGAGCATTTGTGTTCGTCGGTGAAAATAAAAGGTATACTTGATCTAGTTATGGAGTTTTGGCCGAAGAATTTTAATGAACTGCAACTTATCGTTTTCCGCTTAGACTCTCAACTAAACTAACTAAATCAATAAAACTTGGTTCAGTTTAACGATAGATGCACGGATGGTATAAAAGTGGGGTTGAAGGATAGGTTACTTTATTTGTTTTATCTACAACTATAAAGTTATAAACAAAAAATATTGTAGGTTTACTTTTGTTGGATTCAATAGTGAAATTAGTATTTTATTTTGTTAGGAGAGATGATTTATATAACTCACTAGTGAAATAGAGACTTAGAATACAACCAGTTGAATGGTCAATAATTAGTTAAATGTGTGCTAACAATACTTTCTTTCTTAATACAGATTAGACTCCCTCAATCTTTCTTTTCTAAAACTCAAGTTAAATTTAATTTTTATTATAGAAAATCCAAACGAACCAAATTAACTCAGAACTCAAATTAGCGTTGGATTTAAAATATTCATCATGTGACCAACTCAATTTCTAAAAGGATTCCGATTATTCAAACCGATTTAAAATCTCTCTTTATATTTATCGTTTGAAGATTAAAATTTTCCACAAAAGATAATTTTATCAAAAACACTAAAAAAATTGAAATACACAAAACAATTGTCAGAAGTTAAATACTAATAACCTACAAGACCATAAACTTTTTATATAACATAAAAACATAAAATTATGACTTTTGGAAAAAATATACTTTTTAAAAGTCATAAAAATTAAGTCATTCAGTTTTCTTCAACATCACTTCAAACTTTTCTTATTTAACCTGATTTTTATGTTTTACCATGTTTTACACGTCACGTTATCACGTCACATTAAGTTTCCCAAGTTCATGCTTGGTTGTTGACCTTGAAATAAAAGGAAAGCGGACGGTGATGCCTGATAAATTTTCATTGGGGCGGGGATTTTATTTTGTCTTTGACTAGGATGGGACGCGTTCCCACCCGGGACCAGAAATACCCCGGGATCTCCCGATTGCCACTCCGTGTGACCAAACAACTAAAATTACAATAAAAACAAAATGTTAAACTGTTAGACTTTTAAACTCACACTCACCCATTATTATGGACGGTGATGCACACCGCACCCAAAACAACCAGCACATGACATTTCCTCGTGCTCACCAACCCACCACCCCAAACCCTCTACACTCGACACATGTGTTTCCTTTCGGTGCGATAATATTAAATATTAACACACACAGATTATGTTGCATAATAATATTATTATTATTATATTATATATTATCATCAAAATTCATAACAAACCTCTGTGATGGTGGGCCACAATACGGGCCCTACATATGACCCAACCCACTTTTAAAAAAACCCTATTTCCCTCCTCTATAAATACCGATCTTCTTCACCATTATCACTCCCCATTGCAACCACATAAACCCTAATCGTTGCAGCTACAGAAGCTTCATCTTAAAGAGATTCTGTAGTTGCAGCGATCAAGCTCTCATCAATGGCGAAATTCGTCAATTCGTTCGTCATTGCTCAATTCTCCGTTGTCGCCAGGTGAATTTGAATATCTGATCTCACTTTAACAACTTGTTGAAACATTTGATGCTGTTGTTCATACGATTTGTGATCTCATTTCAGTTGAATTTGTGTTTGATCATTGATGATCGTAGGCGTGGATTCGCGTCGGCGTCGAACGGTGTCGTTTCGGAAGGTGCGAAGGGGAGTGTGGTGGCGATGATGAAGAAAGGAGGTGAAGAATCGAAGAAATCAAGTGCGTGGATTCCGGATCCTGTCACTGGTTATTACAAGCCTGAAGGCCATGGGAATCAGATTGATCCAGCTGAGCTTCGTGAGATGCTGCTGAAGCATAAAACTCGACGAAACTAGTGAGGATTTTGATCGAGAATCTGCGTTACGAAACTGGATTGAAATATGATGATCGATTTTGTTCGTTTGAATGATGTGAGATCTTAACGCACAATGGATTCGTGCTGTTCATCAGGTTTGATTTGATCGTTTTCAAATGGATGAATTGGTATATGATTCTACATCTCTTTGTTTCAGTATCTTTCTATTAAGTTATGTGTACTAAGTTATATGTACTAACTATTAATAAACGTTTTAGTGTTATCAAATGTTAGTGCTTTTATGATTAATGATTATCATTATTTTTAGTGTTTTTTCTTTGTGATAGTTTGAAAATAATCGTCAGTTGCATTGTGGTTGGTGCATTGACTTGTAACTGATACGTTGACGGTGACTTGTAGCTTAAATTCCAAATGTATTCTAATGGTGAGGTTTTTTAGTTGTTGGTTTTATGATGTATTATGAGTAAAATGTATTCTAATGGTGAGGTTTTTTAGTTGTTGGTTTTATGAAAGGGTTTTAGGTAGAGATGGACATAAAAACCGGTTCGGCCAAAAAACCGGAACCGGTTTGAGGCCCAAACCGGTTTGGCTTAAACCGGCCCCGAACCGCCGGTTCTTAAGCGGATTCCCGTTTCCAAATTTCAAACCGGTTTCAAACCGTCCTTCAAACCGGTTTTAAACCCGGTTTTCAAACCGGTCCTTCAAACCGGTTTTAAACCCGGTTTTCAAACCGGTCCTTCAAACGGTTTTAAACCCGGTTTTCAAACCGTCCTTCAAACCGGTTTTAAACCCGGTTTTCAAACCGGTCCTTCAAACCGGTTTTCAAACCGGTTATCGTTACCCAACGGCTATATAGCCGTTTTTACCGATTTTTGACCATTTTTTTTATGTTTTTTTACCATTATACCCCCACTAGGTTACTATATATATGTATTTGATGTTTTGTTTGAATCATAACAACTTATAATACTTTGTACTCTCAAAAATCTCAAAAACGCTCTAAAAAACGCTCTCCATAAATACTTTCGTTTAAAACGCTCTCACAAAAATCTCTGAAATGGCTTCAACAAGTGCTCAATGTTGGTTGTGAAGCGTCTTCAAGCAACGTGGTGATAGCAATCCTTCCTACGAATAGGAACCCCGAAGTATGGTGCAATTACGATTTATGTCAAATGGCTAGCGGTCCAAACAAGGCTCGGTGCAAGTTTTGTTATAAGTTTTTCAAAAAAGATGCAAACACAACGTTGAAAAACTATATTGCAAATAAATATTGTAAAGCGTTAAAATGTGAACTTCTCAAGGTCAAGTTTCGATGACAAACGATGAAAATATTTGGCTTATAACGTTGATGCGGTTCGGGAGCAAATGGCGCAATTTGTAATTCAAGAAAGCTTGTCATTCAAACATTTCGACAACGAACGTTTGACTCGACTCATTCAACGAACTCTCCAACCACGTTACACCAATGTAAGTCGTGCTACTTTTCGAAGAGATTGTTTAAAAATGTGAAAAAAGCTAAAAATGAATTAATATCTTATTTTGAAAATTTACAAACGGTGTTAACTTAACTAGTGATGTTTCGTCGACACCTCACGATTCACCGGACTCGTACATTTGTGTCACCGCCCATTGGGTTGAACCCGATTCGTGGCAAATGATGAAACGTATGATTGCGTTTGAATTGTTTGATTATCATCACACCGGCCAAAACATTTTTTATCTTATTGATAAAGTTATTTAAACGTATAAATTAGAAAACAAAATATTTTATATATCTTTTGATAATGCGTCAAACAACACTCTTTTGATAGATCATTTGAAACTAAAATATAAACCAATATGTGAGGGTGTGTTTTTTCATAGTCGATGTGTTGCGCACATCATAGACTTAGCCGTTCAAGACGGTTTAAAAACGATTGAAACAGTTAAAGATTGTTTTAAAAAAATGTTACGTGATATTTTTAGTAACAACCAAAGATATATTAAATATCGCAAGTTTTGTAAAGACGCAAATACTAAATGTTTAGGTCCGAATTGGGACGTACCAACACGATGGAATTTCACATGTAACATGTTTGAAAAGGCTATTGAACAAAAAGAAAGTTTAATAGCCTTTCATAATAGTTTGCTAATTCGGGGAAATGCAAATTTTTACCATCCATCGGGTTGGGCCATCATCGAAGAAGTAACAAAAATGCTTCAAATTTTTAAAAATGCAACTACATGTCTCTCTAGAGTTTATTACCCAACGAGTCTATTGGTACTACACCAAATTTATTTAATGACTTCAAAATTAAATGAATTGTCGTGTAGGGGTAGACCTTATTCCGATATGATACCGCCAATGAAAGAAAAACTTAAAAATATTTTGAAGAAATGCCTCCCGTTATTACATGTGCCGCTGCTTTAAACCTTTGTTTAAATTTGTCGGGGGTTGAAACTTTACTTGATAAAATTACTTTTAATTTGAATTTAAAAGTTGGTACACCAATGTATAGTAAAATTTTAAAAGCTACTTTCAACAAACAATTACAACAAATGTATGATGTTTATTTATTAAAATACGGGGAAACATTACAAATCCATGATGCTTTAAGGCATGCGGCAAATGCCGAATGTTCGAATGATCCAATGTTTGATTTATATAATACTTTAAGGGATAAATGTAATAAACGTCAACGTGGTAACACTCCGAGTAGTGAATTCGGGAGGTATGGTCTTACAAACTTTTTATCGACCATGACTCCACATGAATTTAAAAATTTTGACTTGTTGGCTTGGTGGAAAGGTAAGGAAGATCAATTTTCCATCCTATCCACCATGGCCCGAGATTTACTAACCGTCCAAGCTTCTACAGTAGCTTCGGAATCTGCTTTTTCTGTTAGTGGCAGGATTATATCAATAAGACGAACTCGACTCACTCCACAAGCAGTTGAAATGTCAATTTGCTTGAAAGATTATTTGGATGCCGCGGAAAGAGTACAAGACAAACGATCACTTGAAGGAGAACTGGAATACGAAACAGAATTATACGAGGACGAGGTAGAGAGCGAATTGACACCAGGAATGACTGATGATGAAGTGCATATGATGACTACCTTCGTAACAGTTCCGGTTCTGGTGGCGAGGAATAAACGTACAAGTATAATACAAACGAAGAAACGACTATGTTAAATGTTTAGTTTTAAATGTTTAAATTATTTAAATGTTTAAATTTTATAAATTGTTAAAATGTTTAAATTATTTATAAATGATATAAATTGTTTAAATTGTTTATAAATGTTATAAATTGTTAAAATGCTTAAATTGTTTATAAATATTAATAAATAGTATATATATATATGTTTATAAATGTTATAAATGTTTAAATGTTTAAATCGTTTAAATGTTTAATTGTTTAATGTTTATAAATGTTATAAATTGTTTAAATTATATAAATTGTTTAATTATATAAATTATATAAAATGTTATAAATTGTTTAAATTATATAAAATGTTATAAATATTTATGTTTTAATTAAAAGTTTAAAATTTTGTTTGAATATAAAAAAATCCAAATTAAAAAAAAACGAAGAAACGACTATGTTAAATGTTTAGTTTTAAATGTTTAAATTATTTAAATGTTTTAATGTTATAAATTGTTAAAATGTTTAAATTGTTTATTATGATTGTTTTAATAAGACTGTTTGTAAAAAGGTCATTTTTTATATTTTATAAAAATAACCGTTTTAAATATTTTGTTTGAAAAGATTTAGTGTTTTTGAAAATTTCATATTATATAAAATTTTTATTTTTTATTATTTCTATTTTAGTAAAAAGATGTAATTTTTAGTTTCGATATTAAAATCTATTTTTAAAAAGATAGCTTGATTTTAAAAAAATTAAATAAGAGAGAGAAATGTAGTAGTTAATAAAATGATTTTCAATAAGAGAGATAAATTAATTTGAGTATTTAAATTACAATTATATCCTTTTATAAGAAAATTATATAAGAATGTGTATAAGAAGAAATGTGGTTAAAAGATGGGTTAGAAGAAAAACATGTGATAAAAAAACAATCTTTTATATAGATTTATAGATTGATATTTTGTTCATGAGGTTTTGTGTCTTTTGTTATTTTCATAAAAAAAGCTTTTATTTCCCCTTTATGCCTCTGTCATTTTTATCTTGTTATTTTCATTAAATTCCGCTAAACTCGTTTGTTTTACATGTTAAATGGACATAAATTTTGAATATTAATAGAAATCGAATAATATTTAAATGTTCGGGGCAACTAAAAAATGTTTATTTAGGTTTCTTATTTGTGCAAGCGTACATAAATGCCCCTCACATACGTAAATGTTTTTTTCTCTTTTGGCAAAAGGTAGGAATATAGTTGTATCATTGTTAGACTTTTTTAAGGGTTTAATCTACTATAATTTTTTTAAGGTTTACGGTTAAATAATAGTCATGTAAAATAGAACCAACATGGAAATATGTAAATATATCACATTGTTGATTTTTAATGGTTAACTCTAGTTCTATTATTTTTTAATTAACTTATATAGTTAGTATTATTACTTTTAAACCTACAACCTTTATAATTGTCCACGTCATCTACACCCCCGAGAATAAGATCTACATATGCTCTTTAGTGTTTTGTTATCTTCGTGCATGATCACCAGACATTTTGATTTAAATTGAGGTCATTAAAAGTGCTCAGATATCTTCGCTACTAGTCTAATAGTACTAAGCACCCCAAGCTGTTAAAAAGAGTAATACCTACCAATGTGCACCTTTATATTATTTGATGAGGTTCTCCGAGATGAGAAACACCACCAGGACCACACCGAAGTGGAGACGTCTCATCTTCTCAAACCGCCACATAGATCTAAGTTAAGGTACGCAGATTTTCTAACAACGTTACTACCAATTTAACAAAATCTTTAACCATGACCACATGTTGTAGACTATACCAAGAAAGTAGAATGATCATACACCAAATATCATCTTCTTTAGGAACTTTAGCATCAACCCACGTTAAAACTAAATTTCAAAAGCTAAAATTCAAAACAAGTCCCAGCTCCCAAGTAATAAACAAGACAAGCAGTTTCAACAATCATGTACTTCTTAACTTTTTCAAAACAACTTAATACACCTTCTAATTATAATCTTAAATCTATCCCATATGTTTATCATAAGACTTAAACCCTCAATCTCAAAAATCATAATAAAAGACTCCTTTACGAGCCTCTTTAGCAGCGCTAGACCACAACCGTTAACAATCATATACTTCTTCAAGCTTCTTAATAACTTTAACTTACACACCTTTAATCATAATCATAAATCTACATTATAATTTCATACCTATATCAAACTTTAACCTTTAATTTCATAATTTCATCATAAGACGTCTTTACCACGCATTTTACCACCACCTGACCACATCCGTTAGGAATGTACTTTTTTAGTAAATTGCAAAAACAATCATTGTGACCCAAAACCAATTAGACTACCCGTTACCACAACGCCCACCGACGACATTGGTTGCCAGGTCAGCCCAGCCGCGGCGCCACCGCCACTTACCCGAGTTAAATTTGGGGCGGGGCCACGCCCCTTGAGTCGCTTCACGAATCGAAAACATTTTTTGCTCAACCAAACTCCCAACTAATCCCCAAACGCATACCCTTTGAAACAATTGTTTATGAGTCACATTCCACCAACTTTTAAAAACAGTCACTGAGGTAAAAACTAAAATGTCGATAGAACATCGATGAAACTAACAACTCTATAGTCCACAAAATATCTTCGTAAACTCAAAGAAGATTCACCACGAAAATCATCACACCATCGATCCAAAATCCAAATCAAATTTACAAATTATTCATTCACAATGCAAAAATCATTTCATCACATCACAATCATGCTCTTCGATGCAATTATTCGTGCATTCATCCTCATACCCAACGATCAAACACAAATCAACACGAAGAAACCAAAATTTTTTCAAAACCCAAATCATTACAATCAAACCCACACCCACACTGAGGCGATTCGAGGAATTACTTACTCCAAATCCAGCTGACGCGATTCCGACGGAGAAATTGATGACATCACCGTGACGACTCACCTCAACGATGTTCAACCACACCACAAGGATTTTAACGTTAATCCCCTTGAGATTCTTCAGTTTCCCCTTCTCTATGACGCCACTAATCGTCGATTTGTATTTGAGATCGTACCCTTGGATTTTGAACGAGCATGTTTCTTTGAGGTATGCTTTGAATTCGCCGGTGTTTTTGTTGAGTTCGTAGCCCGTGACGCCTTTTGGAAGAAGTCCCACCGGAAAATCGTACTCCAGAAGCTCATCGTACGCCGTTGGGGTGGTGGTGGTGGTGGTGGCGGTGGCGGTGGCGGTGGCGATTAGGTGGAGGAGGAGGAGAGTCGCCGGAGAAAGTCGCCGGAGAAGATGTGATCTCATCTTGATTTGGTCAACTCTTTGCGAGTTGTTTTAGGTAAGTCGCATTTATTGGAGATGATGGTACTTTTGCTCCTGATTTTTAGTGTTAATCGAGCGTTTTTGTTATTTTATTGATGTTCACTAGTTAGAATGGATTATGAATCTACCATACTAGTAACGGGTTTATGTTTTTATTAGATTTGAATCTTTTAACTTTTTGGATACGGGAAATATCTGGAAATGTCTTGTATCACAGTATATCTGGTTAAAAACAATAAAATAAAATAGTTTTGGTCTTTTAAAGGATTAGAAGAGTGTCCGTATAATATGACATGGTGTCATTTTGTATCCGTTGGATACATTTAATATTTTGTTATTCTTGCAGTAGTTATACAAAGATTTATTATGTTTTTTTCAAGCTAAAAATTAAAACATCAAATAAATAGGTTATGCACAACTACTTGTATTTATATATATTAATTTATTATAGCTCACAAAATACAAATTGTTTAACAAAAAATTTACAACAAAATGTTTAATAAAATACAGATTAAGTTGTAGTTTCAAAACGTTTCTAAATGTGATAGATTAAAATATATAACTAAAATCTTATACATATTAAGTTTTTTTGGTTATGAGTAAATATTATAAAACTTTATGCAAGTTTTAGTAAGTGTAAGGTTATTATGTAAGTAATTGTAAATGATAGTTTGTAAATAATGTTATAAATAATATTTTACCCTTAAAATGATTGTATTTTATTTATTGAATATAGTAAGTGTTCTTAATTTTATGATATCTTAAAGTACCACTCTCATATGCTTTATATATATAAATAATTTACAAACTTTTAATTTTACTTTTTGATTAACATATTTTATTCTTCATTGCACTTGAACCCTAACCATCTGAGACGGGATCTTTTCGATCACAATTCGGTAATGTTGGACCATAGATGTTTTAGTATATATGTATTTCAAATGAGTTCAAGAATTTCAACCTATCAAACTTGAGTTGAGGTCGCTTTAGTGTGAAAGAAAACCGTGTATCGTTTTTTGTTAGAATATATTCAACATAAATAGATATGTTTTTTTTTGTGCATATAAGAAAGATAGCAATGGTGTATGTGTGATGTCTAGAATTACATTGATAACTAGTTACATCTAAATATATTTGAAATGATTTTTAGCATATGTTTTTTCTTTCCAAGAAAATCGTCCTACTCGTGATTATAATACTACAATAAAGAACTTAAAAGATACTAGATAAGGTTTAAACATTACTCACTACTTGTGGACATAAAGTGAAGTCCGGATGTTATTCATAAAATTTGTATATTTTAAAATCAAATGCCATATAAAATTGTTCGAAGTTATAAAATACGTATATAAATAAAATGCTGACAAGTGTTTT
This sequence comes from Flaveria trinervia, assembly GCA_025506515.1. NCBI lineage: Eukaryota > Viridiplantae > Streptophyta > Magnoliopsida > Asterales > Asteraceae > Flaveria > Flaveria trinervia. Next base: position 7,347,114 of record CM046444.1, on the reverse strand, counting down.
CTAATAGGTTAAATGTCTAAAACTTTATCGGTTTAAAACATTTGTGCAAAAAAATTCACAAGAACGATAATTGTGCACATATATATTTGTATACATCAGTGTTCATGTGCTCATTTCACACAAGTTTTTATGACTTTACTTCTACTAATAAAAGAATGAAAAGAACTCCCATACCCAATTCATATTTATGGATCGTAAGGAATTATATATAATTTATTTACATAACTTGTTTGAAACTAATAACATGTAAATGTGCATCAAATATAATTAATATCATTATTCATAATAAAAAATACACAACCTTCTTTTTTTAAAATAATAACTCACCCTCTAGTAACATGTCTGCCAATGATTTGTTTGGAGCTTGTTGGTTAAAGGCATATTCCCTAGAAGCATTTTTTTCGTAGATGCCAAAATATCCTCTTGAGCAATTTGTCCGATGCAAATTATAATTTCATTATGAAGCAAAATACGTATTCAATAATAAAAAATTACGAAAACTTCTATCTTATTCACAATTGTATACACATACCGGCTTGTATTCAAGTGATGCAGATGATTGGATGGTCCAATGACACATTGGTAATTTTTTAGCCGTATAAAAAACTGCCAAGATTTATATAAATAGAAAATAGAGTACAAAACGAAAAGAATTAACAACCAAGACGCGGAAAAATTACTTAGCATATTGTTTTGGAAACAGAGAATAAATATTAAACAAAATTAACTTATCATATGGATTAGGACACCCATATGAAAAGTAATGTTTAAATTTCAAAAAATTAATCATTTTATTTTATTTATGCACTTATAATAAAGTATAATATATGATTGCTTATAATACAAATGCTAAAACATATACACGTGGTTAAACAAAATCGTTATTTATTTTCAATTTCGTTTATATATTGTGATTGAGCACTAATCCCTCTTTCCTTTTTTTATCAGTTGTTAACAGCTCAATAACAATCAAGATGATAATTTGTGGTGATAATTTATCCATTAATTTTTTTCGGTATATGCAAATCACCACCAAAAAACTAACTCCGATGATTATAAAACTCTAACCTACATTTATAAAACAAACCTCTCTAATATCTAGATAATAAATGATTTTCAACTATAAATACCACCCATATTTTCACTAGTTGGAATGCCCGTGCGTTGCGGCGGTACGATTGTTGCATGATTTTTTGAGAATTTGATTTTAGTCGGTATCAGCTCGGTGTGTTATGACGTACATTAAAAGATCAAAACATATCTTTTTGGATAGAGATGTAATTTTGTCAAATTTACAAGTTTTAAAGCAACATGTACAAATGAGTGCATCACATTTAAGAGGGGTAAAATATGGATTTGATTAAAATTTTAAGACACTTTAAAGATAATATGATAAATTTATTCAATAAATTTTATAAAACTTTATATTTTTACCCTTGTCTCTTTCATGTATTTATAAACATTATTAATATATTATTTAATAATATGATATTATTTAATTCACTTCATAATTTTTATTTTATTTATGATACTATAAATTGACATTTAAATTTATATTTACTAATTATATTTTTATAATTAAATAACATTTTAATTAAGTATATTATGTTATTTAAATATTTAAGTATATAACTTATATAAATCTTCATATTTATAATAAATATAATACTAATATTTTTCTAGAGCCATATATAAGTTTAATAATTTTAATATTTATTTATATTTTTTACAATAAAAGTAAGAAGATGATAGAATAATAATTTTACATATGGATTAAGACACCCATATGAAAAGTAATGCTTAAATTTTAAAAAATAATCATTTTATTTCATTTATGCCCTTATAATAAAGTATAATATATGATTGCTTATAATACAAATCCTAAAACATATACACGTGGTCAAACAAAATCGCCATTTACTTTTAATTTCGTTTATATATTGTGATTGAGCACTAATCTATCTTCTATTTTCCTTTATCAGTTGTTAACAACTCAATAACAATCAAGATGATAATTTGTGGTGATAATTTCCCCATTAACTTTTTTCGGTATATGCAAATCACCACAAAAAACTAACTCCGATGATCATAAAACTCCAACCTACATTCATAAAATAAACCTCCCTAAAATCTTGTTAATAAGTAATTTCCGACCATAAATACCACCCATATTTTTACTATTCTTATTGGAATAATATAATTGTCTTAAAGACTTTTGTAATATACGTAATTATTTTCTTTTATTCAATTTTTTCAATAATTATGTTTTGATTTTTTAATTTACGTCATAATGCACCAAGCTGATACCGACTAAAATCGAATTCTCAAAAAATCATGCAACAACCGTACCGCCGCAACGCGCGGGCATTCCAACTAGTAATTTCATTATGAAGCAAAATATGTATTCAATAATAAAAATTTACGAAAGCTTCTATCTTATTCACAATTGTATACACATACCGACTTGTATTCAAGTGATGCAGATGATTGGATGGTCCAATGACACATTAGTACTTTTTTAGCCGTTTAAAAAACTGCCAAGATTTATATAAATAGAAAATAGAGTACAAATGGAAAAGAATTAACAACCAAGACACGGAAAAATTACTTAGCATATTGTTTTCGAAATAGGGAATAAATATTAAACAAAATTAACTTATTTCACTCTTAATTCGTATACAATTTCAGTTTCACAAACGCTTAAATGCTAAACACATGGTTAACCACTTCATGGCAACACGCTCAAGATATATTTTGTAATTTATACGCTATCATATGAACGTTTAATATACAGAGATCAGAGAGGCTTGCATAACATCATAGCTAATAAGCAAAGATGCAAAGTAGCCAAGCTACTCAATCCCAGCTTACTAAAAGTCTAAAACGACCAAAACTTAGGCGAGCCTGAGCTTATATCAATATACGAACTTGAGCTTGAGCCTTACTTATCGAGCCTCAAGGCTCCCGAACCAAATTATAAACGAGCATGTTGTAATCAAATAATAAATAACTAATATACAAGCCAGACTCGAGCTTTAGAAACACAACCTAAAACGAGCCGAGTACATGTAAGAAAGTTTTAAGAGTTAAAAATGTAAATGTTCATTTTGTTTTAGTAATCAATGTAACAGAAAACTCATAATACTATTTTACTCATGGGGAAATCAACAAAAATAAAGAATTTGACACAAATATAAGGTTTTAAAAGTTATTTACAGTCTCGCATCAACATTAGTTTCATAATCACAACCACTGTAAGGACTTTTGAATTGCTCTGCGTCTGACTTCAAGTTCAATCCTACCGCCCCACGCTAACAATATCTTCAGCTTTCACCTGGGTTCATAAATATCTAACAGTTAAAACCTGCAGTCTGGTTCGGTATGCCAAAAACCTGACCAGTGGTGGCAGGTTGCAAGTTGCAATCCTGCAGAAGACCAGCCAGGAGGTTTGCAACTCTTAGAAAGCAAAAATACATAGAATGGTTCAGGTGAGGGTGGCCATTTCGACGCGTAGCTTACAAAGAAGTTAAATTGAGTTTTGTATATGAAAGGCTAAGAGACCTATTAAAAAATTTAGTTGTATTACTTTTCTGGGTGGGGAAAGAAAAAGCACCCTAACTCGAAATCAGACCAGTTAACTGAATTGGTTCCACCAGAATCAGCAATACCTGAATTGTGTGACCCTGCTATTATTGGATCGGTCAATTTCTGGGTTGAACCAAATTTTGGACTCTCCTACACACTACACAGTACATCCAAGTTATCAGGTTAAACCTAAAATAACTTTCTGGATAAGATAATTTAGATAAAAGGTCCGACCTACATGAAAATTTCATCCTGTTCTTTATAAAAATGTACGCTTTAGACCCCGCCAAAAGAGGCAAACAAAATAATATTATACATGATGGAAATTAGAAGCTCACATGGTGGACAAGGCTGGGTTTTAGCGTGGATAGAGAGTTAGAGACTATCATTGAGAGGATGTTATTGCGTGAGGATGCTGAGTGAAGATGTCCTAAGGAAAAATTGGGATATAACGAGCATAGAGGTAAGCCATTTCGACCGATTTATCCACAAATGACCAATGCGGTTGTATTTTCTCTCTAGCAGGTCAAGTGGGTTAAAGCTAAAAGATCTAATTATGAATAACGGCTCAGAAGTTGTCCGATGTGCGTTCAAAAGCAATCGTATTAGATACAATAATTATATATTGGGTTTAAGAAAAATGGATGCCGACCCAGTTCATTGACCCAATTACCCAAACCCATAATCTTTGCCATCTCCAGGTAAGGGTAGGGGGGCTAACGTGGAGTGCGCTATATATTCTCTTACTGCCAATAAAAAGTTGTATAAAATGGCTAGCCATGGACATTGACACGCCCTTGCCTACTGCAGCTCTTTAACCTCCTATACTTTAAGGACGGGTGACTTCAAGTATAAGTTCTATTACTCCCGTATTATAAGAATAAGGAGTTGCAACTTAAGGAGCAAAATCTACAAGCTATGTTTTAGCACTGTACCAACTTTGCACACCCTCAGCCTTAAATTCCCCACCTCTGGTATATGTTTAATGTTCTGCCCGTTGTCTTACTATTCTGTTATTTCAAAGATTCAAACTGTATAAATTTACTACCCAAAACATTACTCCACATCAAATTTAGAAATACTGAAAGGTCAAATGCATATTTCAATTTATTGACCCTTACATTTTCAATTTTAGTAACTTCGGAATGTTTCTATTTTGATACTATTCTAACAGTTCAGCATAGTCATTAATCTTTTGCTTTATCAAACTTATTTAATCAATGTGGACCTCTCTGAGGTGTAGATAGCGTGATATATCATACAACTCCATTATGTCACCACTATGAAAGTATATATGACTGATTGATTGTGTATATATGCATATCATCAGCCCTCTAAAAAACCATTGGATGTTTTCTATATACCTTGGACTATGTACTTCCAGTGTTAACAAAGACTTAGAATTAAACCTCCATCTCAATGTTCTTGTGATCATCATGATGGTTATTAAATTATCTCCTTATACAGTTAGTATATTTCTCCTGTCTAATGTCTAATATTCTCCAATAAGTTGTACACCACAATCCTTAGCATTGCTTGCAGAATGAGACTAGTATATTTAAAGGCATGTTAGCTACTAGAAATTCAAGCAATGGCAAGAACAGCTAATGATTCAACAAACCGCGTATGCATAATGGCAATAAGATGATATCTATTTCAAATAAGTGCAAAAGAAAAGTACCTGAACTTTTCAGTTGACATCCTTGAGCCTTTTAATCAAAGAGTCTAGGGATTTTTTCTTTGGATTTTGCTTGTAACCTCTTGATCCAAAAGTTCCAAACAGTCGCTCGGAAGGATCCTTTAATTTCTCTGAATGATTGCTACTTTTCTGTAATCCAAAGCATTGTAGCTTCTCTCCCTGATAACGGGATTCAAAAAGTTTTCTGGGTTATTGCTGAGAAGCAAATTTACTAACTGCCTTGACTCAACGAGTGCTTTCTTCAACTGATTAGCATCTTCTTCAGATACAAGAGAAGCTTGGTTTTCAGCAAATGATTCCAACACTTTAATGTCTACATCAATCCCCATCACAGCATTCAAGCTAAACTTTTTCACAGATTCCCCAACCATAAAGTTAACAATTGTTTCAGATATGTGAGAGAGAACATCTTGCAACACTCGTTTGAGGACTTGACCAGGCAATATCTGCTGTGCAGTAGAAAGAAGAGTTTCCAGAAATATTATGACCTCATTCACATATTCATTTTCAGTCTGAGGCTGTTCATCAATCATCCAATTAACATTCTCAATCAATGTCATAAATCCATCAACCTTCTTTTTAAGCAAGCTAGAAAGCATTTCTTCAGCTGCATCACGTGCTTTTGTCAGGGGAAACTGCCGCCTGTTTTTTTCCACCATCCTCAGAGGGAGCCCAGAAAGCTTTGCAGCATGGCGAAAGAAGAAATCACAAGCTCGTTCAAACACAGCCATATTAGCAGCAACAACCATTGCTTGATTAACCCCACTAATTGAAGAGCTAATAAGCTTTAGCAGGGCATCATCCAGAACTTCTGTCAAAAGTCGATCCAAGTACTTCTTCACAACATCATAGAAATCAAGCTGTCCACCATGAGACATGAAACTAACAGAATCCTCAACAAAAGACCTCACAATTCTACAACAATCAGGCACTGTGGATGAGAATGGAGCAATATAAGGAAACGCTGGTATGATATCAGAGGTTTGTATCTGGAAAGAAAGCACGTTCATGGAATATTCATACTCCTTATTCATCCACATCTGCTCAAATTTATCAGCAGCAAGTGCTTCAGCAATTTGCACCCTACAATCTGATAACAATAATTCATGGTACTTATCCCTGTGCTTGTTCAACACATCAAGCAATGCATCAACTGAGTATCCATATCTTCGCAGAGTAACACCAAGCAAACTCACGTAATCCTTAATCAGTAACAAATGATTCGCTGTTCGCATCCTAGAGAATTGATCTTCTAACACAGAACACATTTTGCTAACAGCGGTATCCCATAGGTTTTCTACCTCCATTTTCGTTATCAATCCACCACCAGTCCTTAAAACACGATCCTCAACTATGAAAAATCCAGCGATCTGAGCAAAAAACGTCTGATGAGACTCTAAAAAAGGCGTCATCGAAGATACCTGAAAATCCGAAGTCAATTGAAGCTTCCGATTCTCAAAATAATACTTCTTAAATCCACCCTCAAGCCCAAGAGTCTGATGAATATGATACGATCTATACAACGGAGTCAGATCAAAACCAAGAGTAGCATTCGCAGCACCACCATTACCATAAACATCATTACCTTCATTTCCTGTAAAGTAACCATCGTCGTCTTCTTCTTCCAGAGCATAAACAGTGTCTCTCACACTGAGTCGACTCTGTTCTTCAGCTTGCCGTTGCCTGATCCGTAACTCTTCTTCTCTCTGCCTACCTGCTGACGCTTGTCCGATAGCCACTTGCCCTAAGTTCCGACTAACCGTACGGATCTCCACAAGCCAATCTCCAAACTCCTTACTGATTTTCCGTTCAATGTGCGCTCGAATCGCCGGAATGTTCTTCTCGAGCATTCTCCGGAGCGTAGACGACGGCGTTTTGTGTATAAACTCCCTCTCAATGGAGTCAATACATTTCAGCGCCATGTAGAAGTTATCCTTGGAGAGATGAACATTCGCTCGTGAGCAAATCTCCATCAATCGAACACAAATCCGAAGAGACTCGATCGCGATGGCTATATTCTGGCACTTGTTTCTAGCTTCAATGAACGAATCAAGCGACGTTAGTAGCGGACCAGCGACCGACTGCAACTGATAATTGGAATTGGAGATCGACGATTTGAGCGATTCGACGCCGGAGAGAGCGATCGGAGGTCATCAACGGCCATGATGAAGTCCTGGTAATGAACCTTGCATACTTCTTCAATCTCAGCCTCTTTGGATCTGCAGAAGTGACGGAGGTGGTGAAGTAGGGTTTCGGGCTTACCGGAGGCGAAGGTTTTGCGGATGAAGGGGGAAAGGTCTTCGCCGTTGCAGATGGCGGAGGAGAGGAGGAGTTGGTCGAGCTTGTCGCCGGAGTCTCCGTTCTCCGCCGATGCGACGGCGACTTTCCGGCGAGATTTGGTGGAATTCATCGACTTCGGTGGTGATTTGGAGGATTGGATTTGGTGACCAGATCCAGATGGTTACGAAGTCGTGTGAGCGGTTTGTTATGGTGAATATATACATACGGTGTATATATATTCTTTATACACTTATGTAGACTTAAGTTATTTTCCCAAGTCTTATTCAAAGAGAGAAATCAAAGAAAATGAATAGAAAGTGAAAAATAATTATGTTTTTTAGTTTTTTAAAAAAGAAAATGAAAGAAAACAAAAACACTTTGTGTTTCTGAGTTTTTTAAAAAAAGAAAATGAAAAGAAACGAAATAAAAATTTTCAATAATTTTCTCTTCTAACTTTCCTTCCAAAACGAACATAAATGGAAAGAAAAATAATTAAACACATAAATTTCTTAATTTCTTTTCATTTGCTTCGAACTCTGGAACACGAAAATTTAAAACGTCTTTTCTTTTTATTTCATTTCATTTCTTTTTTCTTCTTATTTTTTTCTCTTCATTTCTTTTCTCTCGTTAATTTCATTTCACTTTTTTTCTTTTCTTTTCTTTCGTTTATTAATCTCGGGAACATAGCGTTACTAATTTTGATCTAAATGGATATATTTCGGTTGATTTAGGTAGTAATAATGAAGTAATGAGTTATATATGATTAAGCTATATTTTTAAAAAGGTTAAGTTGGATAACTCTAAAATTAAGAAAATTGATCAATGGGTTAAGATGTGTTATAAAAAACAAGAAACGGGTAAAAAAAATTTAATTTTTTTCGGACGGTCTGCCCGGTAAGAAGGTGAGATAAATCTCCCCCTCCCTGGACCCCTCACCTTCTTTTTGAGAAAGGTTACCCAATTCATCCAATGAACTGCGGACTCGACTGGACTTGTTGGCTGCATAAAAGCAGAAAATAGTAGTCAGCATAGGTTGGTAAGATTTTTTCACAACCCATCTTTCTCTACCTCATATTTTATTCAAAATCCACACATGGTTCAACAATTAAGTGATAGCGATAAACATGTTGGATTTATGAATGGGTCAAGATCGGTTTATGGGTCATATGGGGGTAAAAAACCACAATAGAACTGCACAACTCGCACTTACCATGACCATGTAGTTTATCTTAAACCGCCCACGATGGATGGTGCCGACAATAGGTTCTATGTCCATCAAAAATAACGTTAAACCGCCCACGAAAACAAAGGAAGAGCAAGGCAAATCTATTGCATGATGAACGGAATGGCTGAAATTGAGCGTGAGAGTTAAGGGTCGGTTACTATACAAAATGTAATTTACGTGCGAAGCGTACGGAGTTGAAAGGATGCGAACATGTGTTTTTTGGTGGAGGGTAGTTTCGTCCACGTCACAATTTATATATATAATGTACATAATTACCCAATTAATATTAACAATTATGCGAATAATATGTATCATTACGCAATATATATTTGATCTTACACAAAGTAAAATTACTCACGTTATAAAAAAATAATTACGCAAGTTATGTTTATAATTACGCAAGTTATATTGATAATTACGCAGTGAATAATCACGCAGATTGTATGCACAACACATAGACATTTTTTAAATGTTGCTTTTTTAAATAAAAATATAACAATATCACACTTGTATTAAAGAGAATAAAATGTTTGTTTTTATGGTGTATTTTTATAAATAATTTCATATGAAAAAGCTATATATGTTTTAAAAGACAGGGAAAATTTTAAAAAAATCAACAATTGTAAACTATTTTCAATTCGACCCTTACATGCATATTCCCTTGCGTGATTACTCAATCTTAAATCTAAACCGTTCATCTCTTAGATCAATGTCCCTAATTAATTCGTATCTTTCGCACGAATTATAGGATTTATACCGTAAACTTTTCTTACACTTAATAATTATTATAAGGGTTTGTTCACATATTTAGGATGTTGAGGTAAAAAAATGGTCTTAAAACAAATATTATATATATACACGTACACACATATACAATCACTCGTATTACCATGATTGTTATAACAAGAAAATAATAGCAAAATGACTTAAGTTATTCGTACTCTCCTAAAATTTGGGGCGATGCGTGAATGGGAAGTAGATGTCATATAAATGTTTAAGAATACATTCTTGATACCAAAGGTATGTATGTATAGTGAAAATCAAGAAAACGTGACATATAAGTAACTAAACTCATCAGGCAACCAATCTCAAGTGATATATTATTTTTAACCACCTTCTAAGTTTGGATATAATGTTTCATATACGATAGAACTATAGATATGGCTTTTTTAATTGAAGCGATATGAGGCTAAATTATAAAATGATATTTAACCCTACAACAACAAAAAAAAAATTATACAAAACTCACTAGCACAAATTAATGAAGATCCCAATAAACTAAGTTCAACACGACAATCTAGTTGTATGATCCAATCCAATGGTGTTTGGTCATTCATATTAATAGTAGGATTGACTCTCATACATTTTTTGTTCCGTTGTGAATGTATCGTTATCATATTCTGTAGTTTTCTCTGCTTACCATGTTTGCATACCTCGCATGAGCCTAAGGTCCATTACCCGATGCCAACCTCTTAATATGATGCACAATGCATAACTCTTGATGCTCACAATTCCTTACTTTGTCAAGATTAGGTACCATGACTCAAAACAGACAAGCTGAAAGGAACAATTGCAAAACTTTCGAGATGCTTTGTTGCAAAAGCCAACGGAGTTTGTACTTTAACTCAGCCTTCTAATCCATGTAAAGATTACGTCACCCTCACTAATCCAAATTTAATCCGAACCACAATTCCAGCAAAAGCCCCACCATCAAGACAAATAATAATCAAGAAAGGGTTGTTGCCTATTGTATATCGGGAATGGGGTACACTATACGAGTGCAAAACCACCACTGTCATGGCTAAGCCTTTAGTGTGACATTCGTTATTTTCTACTATCTTTGTATTTGTTATCCTGTATTGTAAACCCGACTCGTTTTAGTCTTCGGATCATTGAATGTTAATAAAATGATGGATTTTATATTGTAATCATGTTTCATACTTGTCGTGGCATGACCCACAGTTCGTTTCAGCAAAATCAGTTTTTTTAACGTTTTCGGTTCGTTTAAGGTCCGGACTTGTATTTTAACCATCCGAACCAACCAAGACCTAACCCATAACTATTCTAGAACCCTCCAAAAATGTAGATACCTGGTCATAATTTTTTTAAATTAAAATTTATTTTAAATAAAAGAATCAAAGTGCACCCTTTTACCCACCGGACAAACGCATTACCCATTTCCTCAAACCCTAATCTTTCCTTATAATACCACTCATTCTCAACCATTTCACCTGCACATTTTCATCTTCTTCTCCCAAAGTTTTGATCTTGTAAGTTGTTCTAGCTAGTTTTGCTTAAGTTTGACTTTAAAAAGTCAACGGAACCGAACCTTGCATTTCAAATCATTTCGGGTATGTAATTTTGGTTATTTTCAGTTTTTCTAAGTTATTTTATGTTCAAAAAAATATTTTCATCTTTATTTAAGTCTTGTGGGCATTCAAACTCATATTTATGCATTTTAGACCCGTTTGGGTCGTTTTCGGGAAGTTTACTCGATTAACTTTCTTGTTTGAGTTTAGATCTGTAAGTTTTACCTTATTTTTAGTTCAATGGTTTTGGACATGTGGTAACCATCCTCGGGTTCATAGCAAGTCAAAGACTGAACCAAACCGAACGCTCGTTTAAGCACTTTAAATAACTTGTAAGTGACCATGTTACATCAAACACTTTAGATCTGAGTTTTTCTTGATATTTTAGTTATTATATGGTTTATATGGAGGTGTATAAAAAATCTTGGCTTGAACCCAAGTTTCGGGTAAAAACCGAGTAAAACCGAACACCCGTTTTAACGAGTTAGTCGATGTTCAAACCATCAAAAGTTCAACCTATCTTTTAGTTATGTTTTACTTTATATTACTCATATTACTTAAGATTTTGGAAGTGTCAGAACAAATATTAGCTCAAACCAAGTTTCGGGTAAAATAAACCCGAGTAAAAGTCGAACTTATCGTCTTAACGAGCTAGTCACCGTTCAAAACGCCAAAAGAAAAATATTTCCTAACTTTTTTTTAACTTATGTTTCAGTTTATGTTATTTGTATTAATAATATTATGGTATGACGGAACCAAACTTGGTTTTATACTAAGATCGGGTTTAAACGAATTTCTTTATTAATTAAAGTCTCAAACTCGGGTTTAAGAGAGTGTAAGTCGGACCTTGATGCTTACATTAATGGGATCGTGCATACTAGCACTAAACCAACTCCCATATGTAAAACTTAACAATGGTTGAGTAAAACTAAACATCAAGGACCCGTTTTCTTGTAAAACTCATTTTATACTTACGTTATTTAAATACACTTTGTAAAATATAACTAAAACTCCCGAAAACCCAAGCCTTATTTTTATGAACTTTTATACCATTTATATTTCATTTTCAAGACTCAATACTTACTTAAGATATTTCAATCTAGGACACACACGTTAAAACCGTTGGACTCGCTTACTTGAGGATTTTATTCAAAATTTATTCATCAACGTCATTTTATTCCATGTGAGTAATTTCATCCCCGTTTTCTCTTTTATACTTTGGAGGTAGCAAGCATACTTACCCAACCAAAAAAAATGATTTAACGTCTAGATCCTCAACTCACAACCTCTAGGTTATGTGTTGCTTAGAATAATTGTCCAATTATATGTTATATACATGATTTAACATCTAGATCCTCAACCCACAACCTCTAACTTAAGTTTCTAGATTTACAATTAAGCCCCCGGACTTAATTTAACTTTAAGATTTAACCATTTTTAAACTTATCAATTATTTATGATTTATTACTCTTATTATTATTATTATTATTTATATTATCATAGTTATTATGATTGTTATTTATTTTATAATCTATTAGAAATGTTATTGTGTTCAATTTAATAGTTTAAGTTATTAACTTTTAAAAAAAGAATTAATTAATGAAAACAAAGAATCAAACATAAATAAACCACAAGTTCCATAAATGACAACAATGGTCCTTACAAGATTAATCAAAGTTAATTCTCAGTTAACAAAATTCAGGATGTTACAGTCTCCCCAACTTTTAAGAATTTCGTCCCGAAATTAAGAATGAAACTTAAACGAACAGGAGACTTATGATGAAAGATAAGTGTACCGTAACTATATGAAAGTTTGACCATCGGAATTTAAGAATCCTAAGTGCCACTATATAATGGCACAAGCTTACCGCATATCTTGTGATTACGTAACGCTCCTCCGGTTAAACCGTCGGGTTAAGAATGATACGATATACCGAGATTTTGAGCTGGGTTCCAAAAAATGATTAGAGGCGTTTCAGAAAGTGAATCGATCATCGGAATTAACGATCGATGTTTAACGACACACCATGATAACCGACTATTTGGGGTAAGTACGAGTCAATTTCTCGACTCGTTATCTCATATGAGTCAATATGAAATACGTGAAACTAGTCAATCGGTCAATAATGCACCAAATGACATCAAGAAATACAAGGGAATTTGAACATATACCAAGTTACGTCAACATTCCCTTTATGTCAAACCATGAATACCAATCGCAAAAATCATGATCCTATTTGTCCACATCGGAATTAATGTAATAGCAAGTCTTGTGAGTCGCAATCAAGGTAGAGATTTAGAGATTTTCAAAATTAGGAGTTCAAGGTTATCCAAAATAATGATAATTGTATTTTTAATTATGGGTAAAGAGTTAAACAAAAATGTCATTCATGATCGGTTTGGAATTTGAATAATTTAGAATATCGACGATAAATGCAATCACAAATAGTTTTACAAGTACGGCTCGCACACGCGGTTCATCAAACCCATGAACATAATCGTACATTGCTATAAACAGAAAGGCATGGCATGAATTTATAATAACGTTATCTTGTACGAAAGATTGTTTTAGGAGTGTTATCATCGTGCAATTAGGTTTTAATGATAACTCAGAATGAAGGTCGATAAAAAGGTTCCATAAAACTAGATCAAACGTCAAATTAAAACATAAAAGCGTGAGAGAAGGAATCGATTTAAAATTTAAATGTTCTAGGCTTGGAACTAGGGTTATCCTTAAGTAACAACGACCCCTTTTGAGTTCGAGATTCATGCTTTAACTTGACCGGCTGGAACACTATCGTCGATAAATCAAATAACAGTGTTCACCCTTCAAGTTATTACATGTTTCTTGTCAATTGAAGTCTTAAACCCTGGTAAGTTCGAGATCAAGGAATGGAAATACTCACCAAGATGTGGTTATCACTCCTAGCTTGGTAGTGTATTTCCCAAGGTATGACTCTAACTACCAAACGAGAGCTTGATCCTAACTCATTGTTGAGGATCCACAAAAATAAATTAAGGTAACTGTCACACCCCAACCTTGACGGCGGAAACGTCGAGATGTGAGGGTTAAGATTGTTCATAACCACATAACGCTATAATTTAAATGTATAAAAATTAAAATTATTAGATTAAAAAAAAGAAATACAACCTTAAGTATCAAACGTGAAATAAGTTTAAACATATCACAAAACATGACATAACATTTTAATTATTAAACTAGGTCCAAGTCCTAGCTTTATTTCAAGCTTCAAAAGTCCACTTTAAACTTGGGGATTTCCTGAAACATGATAAAAATAAAAGGTCAACTATAAATAGTTGGTGAGTTTCCAAGGTTTTCATACATAATATGATAAAATTACAAGTAGCAATTCATGTCATAGGTCATAAGCAAGTAAGGTTATAGAACACATATCGTCACAACCAAACCTCAACTTGATTACAAGTATAAAAGATTGGCTAAGTGTATTTGGTTCTCATGATGAACAAGCATACGTCATCAGGAGTCGGCAATACATCGACTTTAGCACTAAATAGGCTTGTCAGGCCAATGATCAAAGACGTCGCCAGGCTAGCAATAGTTAATGATTGTAAACAAAAATATGTCTCATATAAACACTTACAACACACAAATAACCATGACAAAAATATGAATTGCAAGTGCTTTACAAGTCTAACGTTTACAAGTGCATTGGTATAAGTAATCATGTTTCACCCCAAATTAGTGTGAAAAGATAAAAAGGGGCAAGGAAAACTCACGTATCAAATAAGTATAAAATGAAGTTCAATAAGAATAATGTATGTCGTTCCAAGATAAAACGTCACAATGCACCTAAATATATAAATATAACAAGATTTAGGTTAATAATAAGATTAACGAGTTAACATGAACTAGGGTATTAGAATTTGGGGATTTTTATAAAGTTAATAAATTCTTATAGAAATACCATTTATGAAATCTAAAAAATTTATTATTATTATTATTATTTTAGGAAATAAATTCTTTGTAAATAACTTGCGATTTTATTTATAAAAAAAATATATATTTATAATTCATGATAAATCCTTAAACAAAGATAACATAAGGTCTAATATTATTTAATATCTCTAAGTATTATATAACAATCTAATTTTATAATAATGTTTAATTTAACATTTGTAAATAATTTTATATTAAAGTATTAAAAGGTTTTACAAAAATAAATTTTTAAGAAATGTTTAGATGACTTTAAAAATATTTAAAATTTATAAAAGTTATTTTTATATTTATTAGAAATTTTCTCTAATTTATTTAAGGATAAAAACCTTCTAAAAAAAGAACATGAGGGTGCCGGGTTCGAACCCGGGACCTCATGTTGAGGGTTCAATGTCTTAACAAGTAAACCAAGACACTCAGCCGCGTTTACATCTGGGTTTTAAGTTCTTTTAAACATAAACTAAATGGTTTTCCCCAAACCCCAAGAACCCTAGTTTGTTCAAGTCCAAAATTGACGATCGATTCGATGTTAATGCTCGAATTAATCATGGGGCTTTGATTCCCCACTGTATTCGAGCATAACCACGTGTTCAATTACCCGATTTGAAGATGAACTGATGATGAACAGATATTGCTAAGGCCGCGACACACGTACGACTGGTTCGATGTTCAAACGATGATGTTAAACAAATTGGTTGCACAGAAAGTTTCCAAAAACCTTGTTGTACAAAAGCCCTTTGTCAATTTCAGGGCTTGAAGTCCAGAGGATGGTGTTCGAGTAGAAGATAGGTCGCAACTAAGTGGGTATTCGAAGTTGATGTTTGGGCTTGTTTTAGGTGGAATTGAACGTTGTAATCGATTAGAGATAGATAAGAGATGGTTCATGTTTGTGACACCCGGTCAAATCAGGTCAACGCAAGCTCAACTCTGTCTAATAATAATAAACGTTGATTTATTATCTCTGACTCGTTTAAACCTTCCGAGACCTTGACCAATGTTTAACATGAACTCCCGTTGCCAATTACCGATGAAGAACTTAGATTAATAATAATAATAATAATAATAATAATAATAATAATAATAATAATAATAATAACTAAATCTAAGAGATGATTACCTTGTCTTGCATGCAAGACAACTCATCCCCACACCCTATGTATTTAAATTTCATAGCACACACAACCCCTTCATCTCCTCACTCTCTCCATCTTCCACACACACACCCCTTCATCTCCTCAAAGCATCATGCAAGCATAATGTCATATTGAGATTATGATCAAAATTTTATATGCTAAAATATTACAAAATTGATAAGTACGCATGCATACTTTTCTTTTATTGTAGATGTTTGATCGCGTTAACCGAGAGAGGGTACCTAACCTTAGCAGTAGCACGCAGGGTCCATCAGAACCTATCTCCCCTACACCATGGTATCACCCTACCCAACCTCACTTTGCAGCTGCCTTATACCCGAGAATGGAAAACTCGGGAAATGGTTGGATATCCGAGTCTGACGACGAGGACCCTACACCACCTGCAGTCACTCTTGAGCCCACTACCGAGGAGCCAGAAGGCATGGCCCCGGAAAGTGAGACCCCTACAGATGTGACTCCAGCAGCCCCTATTCCCCTCACGCAGTGCCCGCCGAAGATTAGGATGGTGTATGAGCGAAGGGAGCGCATAGAGAAGAGAAAGACGATTGATGATGATGCAGCCAAGGATTAGGTTGGTGTATGAGCGAAGGAAACGCAGAGAGAAGAGAAAGGTGATTGATGATGTCGGTATGAAGAGTACATCTATGCCTAAACGGGCCAGACTGCTAGATGACCGGTGGGGACGGATCATGGAGGCCATGAGGGGATGGACTTCCAGAGATGGGATCCCTTCCACCTTCGAGGTGGGAGAGTCGACTTCTGCTCCACATGGGACTACTATGGGTGGCGAGCCCATTGAACGTGTGATGATCACTTTGGTAGCCCAGTGTGCTCGACTCGAGAAGGAGCTGCTGACTGTCAGAAAGAAGATGAGGATCCAGGATGAGGTGCGCCAAGCTTTGGATGGGAGGTTGATGAAGATTGAGGAGGAGAGATTATTGGATGATAGCGCTCTGAGCCAGATGCACTTCCGTATAGCAGACTTGGAGACTAGTCTCGCAGAGACTAGGGATCGACTGACCCAGGCGGAGCAGAGAGCAGATGTGGCCGAGACAACATTGGTGACAACACAGCAGTATGCGATTGTGATGGGAGAGCAGGCAGAGACTTCAATGGCTATGGCTACATTTATGTCTGATGATGATTTCATATCTTACGCATGTTGGTAGTGGAGTCTCGTTTTAGGATAATTGTTGATATAAGCCGGGGAGCTTGAACTCTTTCTTTTGACCGAGTTGTAAACTCGATGATGCATGCAGACTATTAACTTATGATCTTTTGATGACTAACTTTTAGGTGCTTGATAATCGTATATGTATGATCAGACGCCTATAAAATTTAAAAAGTTTTTATCTTTATGACATATGTTTGGCTGTGGTAAATACTTGATTATCATATGAATATTCTTAATGAACCAATTATATAGAATAAACCATCATAACGATATAATAACAAACGTCCGTAATCTAAACCTCTTCTTCCCTACCTTCGAAACAGAATTGAATCATGCCACCTATAACATGAAACACACCCTCGAGTGGAAACGTCAATTTACCAACCACCCCAGAGGAACTAGCCCAATTAATAGCCCGGTACGTCGAATCAGCTCTAGAACAACATGACGCAAATCTAGTGGCTGGTCAAGGAAGGAGGCAAGGAAATATGAGTAACGGTCTTGAAAATGGAGCAGGAAACGGTTCAAATGTAGGTTCCGGTATTGGTGCAAAAAACGGATCCGGTACGAACGGAAACCCAGGTAGTTCATCAGGTGGACAACCACAAGGATGTTCGTATAAAACTTTTCAAGGATGCAATCCAAGAACTTTTACAGGCGCTGAATGACCATTAGACATAATCCGATGGATCGAAAGAATGGAGACTGTTATAACAATAAGCAATTGTTCTAACGATCAAAAGGTCAAGTATGCGACCTGTTCCTTTCAAGATGCAGCGTTAACATGGTGGAATTCCCAGCGTCAAATTTTGGGCAATACGAACGCATATGAACTTACTTGGGAACAACTAAAGGAGATGCTGCTTAAAGAATACTGCCCACGCAATGAGCTCCAGAAGATCGAGACCGAATTCTGGAATCATACCATGGAAGGAGCTGAGATCCGGACATACACTTCAAGATTCAATGACCTTGCTAGATTGGTACCTCGAATGGTTACGCGGAATACGTCCGAATTGAAAGATACATATGGGGATTGGCACCCCAAATAAGAAGCAATGTTACAGCTTCCAAACCTACCACCATCCAAAGTGCGATCGCTATTGCACACTCCTTAACTGATGACGCGATACGAAATGGAACCTGATCAAGAAGAATGAGCATGGAAAAGTGCTATGGAAATTGAGGAAGACGATCAAAGTGAACAGAAGATCGTTTGATGGAAAGAGGAAGTGGGTTGAAAATCTCAAGGGAAGTAAACAACAGGAAAAACTTTAATCAGAGATCTGAACGAATTTATGTTGCAACATCAAACAATGGAAGGACAAACAAAGAATCTCAAGGGAAATGCAACAAATGTGGATATCCCCATACGGTGATTGTAAGATTTGTACTCATTGCCATAAATTTGGACATCTGAGCCAAAATTACCGAGCAAAACCTGATGGAAGGATAATCAGAAATGATCAAGCTTGTTATGAGTGTGGTGTGATCGGACACTTCAGAAAGAACTGCCCAAGGTTGAACCAGTCCAGGGCCAGAGGGAGAGCTTTTGAGATGAATGCCAAGGAAGCACAACAAGAACCGTCAGTAGTTAACGGTACGTTTCTTATCAATAATCATTATGCCTCCATCTTGTTTGACACTGGTGCTGATTTAAGTTTTGTATCCAAAGAGTTTGAACCATCATTGGGAATTAAACCATGTAAGCTAAGAAAGAAGTATATTATAGAGCTAGCTAATGGAAAGAAAATAGAATCCAATGAAATAATTAGAAATTGCACGATACAATTTAACAACCATCCCTTTAGTATTGACTTATTACCTGTCAATCTGGGAAGTTTCGACGTTGTTATTGGAATGGATTGGCTCTCTCGAAATCATGTTGAAATAGTATGTTTTGAGAAAATCATCTGATTGCCAACTCCTAGTGGAGAACTCCTAATCATACAAGGAGAAAAGGGAAAACCCTCATTTAAAATTATAAGTGTCATGAAAACTTATGGATACTTGAATGAAAGATATCCCGCCTTTCTAGTAAAAGCCATTGACACTAAAAATGAGGAGCAAAGAATTGAAGACATTTCCATTGTACGAGAATATCCAGAGGTATTTCCCGAAGATTTGCCAGGGTTACCTCCACAAAGACAGATCAAATTTTGAATTGATTTGATACCCGGAGCTGCACCAGTAGCACGATCACCGTATCGACTAGCACCTTCTGAAATGCAGGAGTTGTCAAAACAACTGCAAGAATTATTAGACAAAGGATTCATTCGACCAAGTTTTTCTCCTTGGGGAGCACCAGTGCTATTCGTCAAAAAGAAAGAGGGATCATTCAGAATGTGTATCGATTATCGAGAATTAAACAAACTCACCATTAAAAATCGATACCCACTACCAAGAAATGATGATTTGTTTGATCAATTGCAAGGATCCAACTACTACTCAAAGATAGATTTACGATCTGGATATCACCAACTGTTGATAGCAGAAGAGGATGTTCCAAAAACGGCTTTTAGAACACGTTACGGTCATTATGAATTTCTAGTAATGCCATTTGGATTGACCAACGCACCTGCCATATTCATGGATCTTATGAATAGGGTTTGTAAGCCCTACTTGGACAAGTTTGTGATAGTATTCATCGATGATATTCTGATATATTCATAATCCAAGGAAGAACATGAGCAACATCTCAGGCTAATCCTAAACATCTTAAAGAAAGAAAAGTTGTACGCAAAATTCTCGAAATGTGAATTTTGGCTTCGAGAAGTTCGATTTCTCGGACACGTTATTAATGAAAAGGGTATCCACGTGGATCCGGCCAAGATTGAAGCAATTAGGAACTGGGAAGCCCCCAAATCTCCAACGGAAGTACGATAATTTCTAGGGTTAGCTGGTTATTACCGTAGGTTTATAGAAAATTTTTCAAAGATAGCCCAACCCTTGACCCTATTGACTCGCAAGGATAAGAATTACGTGTGGGGCGAAGATCAAGAAAGAGCTTTTCAATTATTGAAGCATAAGTTGTGCAGTGCACCCATATTGTCTCTACCAAATGGAACAGAGGGATTTATAGTGTATTATGATGCCTCACGGTTAGGTCTTGGATGTGTATTAATGCAGAAAGATAAAGTCATCGCTTATGCATCAAGACAATTAAAGGTGCATGAGAAGAATTACACCACCTATGACCTAGAATTGGGAGCTGTTGTTTTCGCTCTTAAAATATGGAGACATTATTTGTATGGAACCAAATGTGTCATATATACGGATCATAAGAGTCTGCAACATATTTTTAATCAAAAGGATTTAAATATGAGACAGCGCCGCTGGGTGGAGCTGTTAAATGATTATGACTGCGATATTCGATATCACCCAGGCAAGGCAAATGTTGTGGCAGATGCACTTAGTAGGAAAGAAAGGGAAAAGCCGCTACGAGTGCGAGCGTTAAAACTTACCATATACTCGAACCTTACTAACCAGATTCGCAATGCTCAACTCGAAGCATTGAAGGATGAAAACTTGGAAAGTGAAGGTCTGCGAGGAATGGTCAAGGAATTAACAACAGATTTTGATAAAATGATGCGTTTTGCAAATAGAATATGGGTTCCTAAGTATGGAGAGTTACGCAAAGTAATTCTTGATGAGGCACACAAATCAAGGTATTCGATTCACCTAGGAATCGACAAAATGTATCATGATGTGAAGGAATTTTTCTGGTGGCCTAACATGAAGGGAGACATAGCTTCATATGTTAACCGATGCATGACTTGCTCCAAAGTAAAGGCAGAATACCAGAAACCACTGGGACTTCTACAACAGCCAGAAATTACGAAATGGAAATGGGAATGCATTGCTATGGATTTTGTGACAAAATTACCAGGACAACAAGTGGTTACGATACCATTTGGGTAATTGTTGATCGATTAACGAAATCTGCACATTTCCTACCAATAAAGGAGACCTACAATATGAGCATATTGGCAAGCTTATACATCAAAGAGGTAGTGTCACGCCACGGTGTACCAGTCTCAATCATATCAGATAGGGATAGTCGATTCACCTCTAGATTTTGGCAAACCTTACAGGAAGCCATGGGTACCCAACTAGATATGAGCACGGCCTATCACCCACAAACGGACGGACAGAGCGAGAGAACTATTCAGACTCTGGAAGATCTATTAAGAGCATGTGTGATCGATTTTGGTGGAAATTGAGATACTCATCTACCATTAGCTGAGTTTTCCTATAATAATAGTTATCACACCAGCATCAAGGCCGCTCCATTCGAAGCACTGTACGGAAGGAAGTGTCGATCGCCGTTATGTTGGGCCGACATTGGAGAAAGACAATTAATAGGACCAGAAATTATACGAGAGACAACATATAAGATTGTTCAGATCAGAAAGAGGCTAGAAGTTGCTAATAGTCGGCAAAAGAGTTATGCAGATAACCGAAGAAAGCCATTAGAATTCACGGTCGGCGATAGAGTGTTCTTGAAAGTATCTCCATGGAAGGGAATTATAAGATTTGGTAAAAGAGGGAAGCTGAGTCCACGATTCATAGGACCTTTTGAAATCTTGGAACGGATTGGGAAGGTTGCATACCGACTCAGATTACCAGAGGAACTTGGTAAGGTGCACAATGTATTTCACGTATCTAATTTAAGGAAATGCATGACAGAGAATCTCTAGTTATTCCGTCAGACGAAGTTAGCATCGACGACAAACTCCACTTCATCGAAGAGCCAATAGAGGTCTTAGATTGGAAAACTCAGAAACTCGGACGGAAACAAATCAAATTAGTTAAAGTTCGATGGAATTCTAGAATATGACCTGAATTTACTTGGGAACGTCAAGATGAAATGCAACAAAAGTACCCTCACCTGTTCAAAACCAGAATTGACTCAGGCTCAACAACGTACATTTCGGGACGAAATTTCTTTAACGAGGGGAGACTGTGACACCCGGTCAAATCAGGTCAACGCCAGCTCAACTCTGTCTAAACCTCCGAGACCTTGACCAATGTTTAACATGAACTCTCGTTGCCAATTAACCGATGAAGACCTTAGGTTAATAATAATAATAATAATAATAGTAATGATAATAATAATAATAATAAATAAATAAATCTAAGAGATGATTACCTTGTCTTGCATGCAAGACAACTCATCCCCACACCCTATGTATTTAAATTTCATATGCACACACAACCTCTTCATCTCCTCACTCTCTCCATCTTCCACACACACACACCATCACCACACCCATCGGTCGCCCCCCCCATCGCCGGCACCCCATCGTCGCCGGCACTTCACCGCCGCCTCCACCGCAGCCGCCAGCCACCACCCCTGTAACATTTCGTATTTTCGTTAACTAAAAGTTAACTTCGTTTACTCTTACAAAGGTTATCCTTGTCAATTTTGAAACTTTCGTGATTGTTTGTGTTTATTATTATTGTAATTGGTTTCATGAAATGTTAAGTATGTATAATAATAAGGTTAATATTAATAAAAGTAAAGATAATAATAAGTAATAATATTGAATAATAGTATTAGTAATAATAAGATTACTAGTAATAAAGATTTATAAACTTAACCATATTTAAATTATAAACTTAAACTAAGTTTGAGGGTTAATTTGTCATTTTAGAAACTTAAAATGGAACTTTTAAGCATAAAATGTTAAATAATAAACTAGAGGGACCAATTGTGTAATTATTTAAAACCAAACCCCCTTTTTCCCTCTCGACCGTTTTCCGGCATCACTTCCGGCCAAGATCCGGCCGGCTCCGGCGACCCCTTAAACATCAAAAATCGGTCGTTTCGAGACCCAGAACCGTTCTCAAATCCTTCTAGAACTCGTTTCGAACTTGAATGCACCCATTAATCGAGTTATACATCGGTTACCAAGTCAATTCGATCATATAACCGAAACTCTTTTAACTCATGACCGTTTTGTCATTAAAACACAATAATAATCGAATTAACTGAGTACAATCAATCTTCTGTCTATCTCCAATCGTATACACCTTTCAATTTCACCTGAATCAAACATAATCAACGAATAAAGCATCAGCCTCATCGCGACCTGCACATTAGTCGAACACTATCCTATTGTGTTCAAAGATCAAAATTGACAGAGGGCTTTGAGTCCAGACCATCACACGAAGCTATCCGCACCTTTGATTTGAATATCATTGAAGATTACTTGAACTTTTTGCACTCACGGTCGCGACTTATTCTTCGGTTGATACTTCGTCTGTTCATCATCAATACATCTTCGAATCGGGTAATTAAATACATGTACATGCTCGATTTTACATGGGGAACAAAAGCCCCATGATCTTTACCATTAACAACATCGATTTAACGCTTAAATTGATTCAAATTCGAGCTAGGGTTCTAGGGATTTGGGGATTTTGTTTATATGGGTTTTAATGTTTTTAAAACCAAGATCTACCGCGGCTGGATGCCTTGGTTCACTGGTTAAACGCTCTCATCTCCACTTAGAGGTCCCGGGTTCGAACCCGGGCACCCTCAAACTTTTTTTAAGGCTTTTCAGCCCTTAAATAAATTATAGAAATTTTAATAAATATAAAAAGGGTTTTTGTAAACTTTAAATATTTTTCAAAGACATCAAATTATTTTCTATAATTTTTTCTAAATTTAATTAATAATTATCTTTTTAAAGAATTTTAACAAAGGATGTTCTTGGATTATTCCTATTAAAATGGATTTTGAATAATAAATTAATAAATTATTAGTGGTCCAAATATTACCATTAAGTTATTATCGTTAAAATTATGATTATTTCAAATATTTATTCAAGTTTATATTTAAACTTCACTAGTCATTATCGAGGATTTAATGTTATTTTTTTTCTTTATAATAATTACACAAATGGTATATTCCTTTGTTACATTATTTAGACTTCTACAAAAATCCCCAAACTCCACTTGAAATTTTAGCTCTCGTTAAATCAATAATTCAATTATTAAACTTAAATCTTGTAATTACGTATGTTTAGGTGTCTTGTGACGTTTTACCTTGGAACGGCTTATATATTCTTATTGATCCTTATTATATACTTATGATCAAGTGAGTTTTCTTGCCCCCTTTTTACTTTATTTCACACTATTTTGGGGTGAAACATGATAGCTTATACAAGATACACTTATACACGTTTGAGACTTGTAAATCACGTGCAATTCAACTTATTATTTTGTCATGGTTATTTGTTTATTGTAAGTGTTTATATGAGATACATAGTTTGATTACAATCATTAACTATTGCTAGCCTGGCAACGTCTTAGATCTTTGGGCCTGACAAGCCTATTTGGTGCTAAAGTCGATGTATTGCCGACTCCTAGGAGCCGTATGCTTGTGCACTAGGGAACCAAATACACTTAGCCAATCTTTTATACTTGTAATCAAGTCGAGGTTTGGTTGTAACGATATGTGTTCTATAACCTTACTTGCTTATGACCTATGACATGAATTGCTACTTGTAACTTTATCATATTATGTATAAAAAACCTTGGAAACTCACCAACTATTTATAGTTGACCCTTTTATTTTTATCATGTTTCAGGAAATCCCCAAGTTTAAAGTGGACTTTTGAAGCTTGGAAATAAAACTAGGACTTGGACCTAGTTAAATAAATAAATGTTATGCTACGTTTTGTTTTATTTGGGATTATTTCATGTTTTGTGGCTTATGTTTGTAATGACTTTTTAAACTTATAATTTTAATATTTACACTTAAATATAGCGTTATGTGGCTGTGAACAATCTTAACCCTCACATCTCGACGATTCCGCCGTCAAGGTTGGGGTGTGACAGATTGGTATCAGAGCCCATAACTATAGGGATTTAGGTTATTAGTAATGGTGACCTAGACTATAGCTTATGCATGAACCTCATAGGATAATATTTATATTCTTGGAAATATATATATTGTTACATGCTACATAATGCTATACTTTATGTGCAACTTGATGCCTTAGCATAGGTTGCCTTGTAATTGTCTAAACTTTGTTACTTGTCTCCCTAAACTTAACTTTGACTCATTGACTCTCCCCGACAAATGAAACTTCTTAATCTTATTCTCGTCAACACGTGGAATCGTATACTTATGCTTAAGAATTAAATCTTTAGACTTATGTCTAATCTATTTAAATCTCATCATGGTTTTGATTTCATAAACCTAAGAAATTTGTGTGACACATGGACACCTGTATTCTGGATTTCCTGGCAAAAGGCCCTCGGGCTAAGGCAAGCATATCGCATAAATCCTACGGGACTAGTTATGCTTACCTGGGAATTTCTGGGATGAGTGATAAACCATGGTCAACATACACAAATTCTAAGGCGAATGGGTCAACTTACCTTGACGTGTCAACGTTTCAAATGGTAATGCGTTACCAAATGGAACCATTCCATGTGCCTTACAACTTTTTGCCTTATCCTTGTTGAACATTAATCCTGTTATTCCAATTCTCATATCTAACTCATTTGTATATTCCAGCATGTCTCGTCATCATGGAAAGCGTGGAAGTTCCGATCGTAAGTTAGCCGCCATGATTGCTCGACAAATGGCTGCTGTCATTCCGACCATGGTTGCTGAACTTAATAGCACCTTAATGACCAACGCTAGCAACAATGGAAATGGTCATGGAGAGAATAGCAACAATCAAAACGGGAACAATCAACATGGGAATAATCAAACTTGCACCTTCAAACACTTCAGCTCTTGCAAGCCCACTAGTTTTAGTGGCAAGGAAGGAGCCACTGGTCTTCTTGAGTGGTTTGAAAGCATGGAGAATACCTTTATCAATTGTGAGTGTCCCGATGCACTCAAGGTTCGTTATGCCACTAGTATGTTCCAACAAAGAGCTCTTACCTGGTGGAATAGTGAGAAGAGGAATCGTGGACCCGATGCCATTCTAGCACTTACATGGGAAGAGTTCAAGAACATCGCCATTGCGAAGTTCTGCCCAAGAAGTGAATTGCAAAAGTTGGAAGAAGAGTTTTGGAATTTGAAACAAAATGATGGTGATCATTTGGCCTACTCAACTAGGCATCATGAGTTGAGTATACTGCTACCCCATATGGTCGACACTGTTCCCCGCAACATCGAGAAGTTCATTAAGGGTGTACCACCCCAAATTCAAGATGCTGTGGTGGGTAGCCGACCACAAACTTGGAAGAAGCCATTACAATCACCGCTCAACTCACCGAGAACCATATAAGAGCGGGCACCATGTCTGTGAAGGGTGCAAAGAAGGTGGAGAAGACGGCTACCGAGGCGGTTAAGGAGACCAAAGCTGAACCGTCTAACAGCCATAACAATAACAAGAAGCGCAAGTTCACACCGGCGCGTAACTATGCCGTGGCTGCACCCAAACAACCCCAAAGACAACCTGTACCTGCGGCTACATCTGTGGCACAAGTGCCTGGGGCTAGGGCTTATGCTGGTCCTCAACCGATGTGCAGCACGTGTAGGTATCATCATCCGGGGAATCAACCATGCCGCATTTGCACCTTGTGCGGTAAATATGGTCATTTGGTGGCGACTTGCCACCGTGCACCAAACAATGCCGCTGTGGTCACAAACCGTGTTTGCTACAACTGTGGGGAACCTGGCCATTTTCGCCCACAATGCCCTCGTCTTGTGGGTAATGTTCCACAAGCCCGAGGACGTGCTTTCAACATCAACGCTAACCAAGCACAAGCAAACAACGATGTGGTGAATGGTACGCTAACTCACCCTTAAATTTTGTGATCGAATTCATTTCATATTTTACCTGTATTATTAAATACCTTAAAAAAATTGAACAGGTATGTTCCTTATTAACAAAACTTATGCCTATGTCCTATTTGATTCTGGAGCCGATAAAAGTTTTGTTTCATTAGAGTTTGAACCCATACTTGCTAAGCCACTACGACTAGAAAGACCTCTTACTGTTGAAGTTGCCGATGGAGAACCAATTACCGTTGACGTTATCGTTCGTGATTGCATCTTAAGTCTTGACACGCATGACTTTCTTATCGATCTTATCCCTATGAAACTTGGAAGTTTTGACGTCATCATTGGTATGGATTGGTTAGCCAAACACCATGCTGAGATCATTTGTTTCGAGAAGTGCATTCGTATACCGTTACCCTCTGGAGATACGTTGAAGGTGTTCGGTGAAAAATCTTCTAAAGGGCTTAAACTCATGTCTTGCACTCAAGCCCGAAAGTGCTTAAACAAGAAGTATATGGCCTTCTTGGCTTATGTGGTCAACACGAAAGTCAAAGGGAAAGAACTTAAGGAAGGATCCCTATCGTACGAGATTTTCCTAGAGTATTTCCCGATGACCTTAGTGGTTTACCTCCCGTGCGTGAAGTCGAGTTTAAAATTGACTTGATACCGGGAGCAAACCCCGTGGCCAAGTCACCATATCGGCTTGCACCATCGGAAATG
The DNA here is from genome assembly GCA_025506515.1 of Flaveria trinervia. Lineage (NCBI taxonomy): Eukaryota > Viridiplantae > Streptophyta > Magnoliopsida > Asterales > Asteraceae > Flaveria > Flaveria trinervia. The sequence continues at coordinate 7,319,238 of CM046444.1, read as the reverse complement.
CAAGAACTCTCTTGTCAACTGCAAGAGCTGTCCGAGAAGGGCTTCATCCGTCCTAGTTCTTCGCCTTGGGGTGCACCTGTTCTTTTCGTGAAGAAGAAAGATGGATCGTTTTGTATGTGCATCGATTATCGCGAGCTTAACAAACTTACCATCAAGAATCGTTATCCTCTTCCTCGCATCGATGACTTGTTTGATCAACTTCAAGGAGCTGCCATATTCTCGAAAATTGATCTACGTTCTGGATATCATCAATACGAGTTCATGAGGATGACATTCCAAAGACTGCTTTTCGTACTCGTTATGGACACTATGAGTTTATGGTGATGCCTTTTGGTTTAACCAATGCTCCTGCTGTCTTCATGGATCTCATGAACCGAGTATGCAAGCCTTATCTAGACAAGTTTGTGATCGTCTTTATTGATGACATACTTATCTATTCCAAGTCCAACACTGATCATGAGCTGCATTTGAGATTGGTTCTTGAGTTGTTAAAGAAAGAGCAATTGTACGCAAAGTTCTCGAAGTGTGATTTCTGGCTCGAAGAAGTTCAATTTCTAGGACACGTGGTGAATAGCCAAGGGATTCACGTTGATCCTGCAAAGGTGGAAGCTGTGAAGAATTGGTGTGTTCCTACAACTCCTACCGAAGTTCGTTCTTTTCTTGGTCTTGCTGGTTATTATCGGCGATTCATCGCCAATTTCTCGAGGATCGCGAACCGCTCACACTTTGACACAAAAGAATAAACCATTCGAGTGGGGTACCGAGCAAGAAGAAGCTTTTGAAGCGTTAAAGCATAAGTTGTGCAATGCTCCTATATTGACCCTACCCGATGGAAACGACGATTTCACCGTGTATTGTGATGCATCTAAGCAAGGCCTTGGTTGTTCTCATGCAACGAGGGAAGGTCATAGCTTATGCGTCGAGACAATTGAAGGTTCACGAGGTGAATTACAACCCACGATCTCGAGCTTGGTGCTGTTGTATTTGCTTTGAAGATTTGGAGGCACTATCTGTATGGTACGCAATGTATAGTCTACACCGATCACAAAAGCCTTCAACACGTTTTCAATCAAAAAGATCTCAACATGAGACAACGTCGTGGGTGGAGTTGATTAGTGACTATGATTGTGACATTCGTACATCCTGGTAAAGCAAACGTTGTGGCCGATGCACTGAGCCGAAAGCTTCACAACAAGATGATCTCATTCAAGAAATTCGAGATCGACGTCAATGGTTGACACTTGGAGAGTTCGATACTGAAATTCGACTAGATGTCAATGAGACCACCGTACTACTACAAAACCTGAGAATAGAGAGTGACATCGAGTCTAGCATCCTGGAGGCTCAACAAATGGTTCAACGAGAAGGGAGAATGAAGGGAGTTGGGAGCATATCTTCTAACCCAATTGGAAACAAAATCCAATGGATTGATGTACTTCGCCAATCGTATTTGGTTCCAAATCGCGATAACATTCGTACCTTTATTATGAACGAAGCTCATCAAACTCGTTATTCTATTCATCCTGGTTCCGATAAGATGTACATGGACCTATGTGGTCAATATTGGTGGCCTGGAATGAAGAAAGACATAGCGACTTATGTAGCTAAGTGTCACATGTACGAAAGTTAAAGCCGAACATCAACGTCCAAGTGGATTACTTGAGCAACCCGAGATCCCTATGTGGAAATGGGAACACATATCCATGGACTTCATAACAAGCTACCCCGAACCTCTCGAGGACATGATAGCATATGGGTGATCGTTGACCGATTGACCAAGTCGGCACATTTTATACCCATACGTGACACTTACAAGACATCAAAGTTAGCTCGTATATACGTTGATGAGATTGTAAGTCGTCATGGGGTACCTCTGCACATCATATCGACCGAGATGCTCGTTTCACTTCACATTTTTGGTCGTCTATGCAAGAACTTTTGGGTACACAATTGGATCTAAGCACGGCTTACCATCCTCAAACTGATGGCCAAACCGAGCGAACGATCCAAACTTTGGAGGATTTGCTACGTCTCTGTGTTCTTGACTTTGGTGGCGATTGGGATACGCATCTACCGCTCGCGGAATTTTCGTATAACAATAGTTACTCGAGTATTAAGATGGCACCGTTTGAAGCACTTTATGGTCGTAGATGTCGTTCACCGATTGTTGGACCGACATTGGTGAAACTTCATCACTGGTCCTGAACTTATACAAGAGACGACCGATAAGGTTTCTATCATTCGCAAGAACCTTGAAGTGGCGAGAAGTCGTCAAAAGAGTTATGCTGACAAGCGACGTAAGCCATTAGAATTCCAAGATGGGGAGATGGTTCTTCTCAAGGTGTCACCGTGGAAAGGTGTGATTCGCTTTGGAAAGAAGGGCAAACTGGCTCCAAGATTTGTAGGACCCTTCAAAATCCTGAAAAGGATTGGGAAGTGGCTTATAAACTAGAGTACCTTCCGACCTTAGTGGAATTCATCCGGTGTTCCATGTCTCAAATTTGAGAAAGTGTTTGGCCGACGAAAGCCTGTATGTTCCACTGGAAGACATTCAGATTGACGAGTCATTACATTTTGTCGAGAAACCTGTAGAGATCATGGATCGTATAATGAAGAAGACTAGAACCACAACAACCCCAATCGTCAAGGTTCGTTGGGAAAATAAACGTGGCGCTGAATTTACTTGGGAACGTGAGGAGCACATGAAGGAGAGATACCCGTTCTTATTTGTATAGTTTCATTTTTTTAATTCGGGACGAAATTCCTTTAAGTTGGGGAGACTGTAACATTTCGTATTTTCGTTAACTAAAAGTTAACTTCGTTTACTCTTACAAAGGTTATCCTTGTCAATTTTGAAACTTTCGTGATTGTTTGTGTTTATTATTTATTGTAATGGGTTTCATGAAATGTTAAGTATGTATAATATAATAAGGTTAATTAATAAAAGTAAAGTAATAATAAGTAATAATATTGAATAATAGTATTAGTAATAATAAGATTACTAGTAATAAAGATTTATAAACTTAACCATATTTAAATTATAAACTTAAACTAAGTTTGAGGGTTAATTTGTCATTTTAGAAACTTAAAATGGAACTTTTAAGCATAAAATGTTAAATAATAAATAGAGGGACCAATTGTGTAATTATTTAAAACCAAACCCCCCTTTTTCCCTCTCGACCCGTTTTTCCGGCATCACTTCCGGCCAAGATCCGGCCGGCTCCGGCGACCCCTTAAACATCAAAAATCGGTCGTTTCGAGACCCAGAACCGTTCTCAAATCCTTCTAGAACTCGTTTCGAACTTGAATGCACCCATTAATCGAGTTATACATCGGTTACCAAGTCAATTCGATCATATAACCGAAACTCTTTTAACTCATGACCGTTTTGTCATTAAAACACAATAATAATCGAATTAACTGAGTACAATCAATCTTCTGTCTATCTCCAATCGTATACACCTTTCAATTTCACCTGAATCAAACATAATCAACGAAATAAAGCATCAGCCTCATCGCGACCTGCACATTAGTCGAACACTATCCTATTGTGTTCAAAGATCAAAATTGACAGAGGGCTTTGAGTCCAGACCATCACACGAAGCTATCCGCACCTTTGATTTGAATATCATTGAAGATTACTTGAACTTTTTGCACTCACGGTCGCGACTTATTCTTCGGTTGATACTTCGTCTGTTCATCATCAATACATCTTCGAATCGGGTAATTAAATACATGTACATGCTCGATTTTACATGGGGAACAAAAGCCCCATGATCTTTACCATTAACAACATCGATTTAACGCTTAAATTGATTCAAATTCGAGCTAGGGTTCTAGGGATTGGGGATTTTGTTTATATGGGTTTTAATGTTTTTAAAACCAAGATCTACCGCGGCTGGATGCCTTGGTTCACTGGTTAAACGCTCTCATCTCCACTTAGAGGTCCCGGGTTCGAACCCGGGCACCCTCAAACATTTTTTTAGGCTTTTCAGCCCTTAAATAAATTATAGAAAATTTTTAAAAATATAAAAAGGGTTTTTGTAAACTTTAAATATTTTTCAAAGACATCAAATTATTTTCTATAATTTTTTTAAATTTAATTAATTAATTATCTTTTTAAAGAATTTTAACAAAGGATGTTCTTGGATTTTCCTATTAAAATGGATTTTGAATAATAAATTAATAAATTATTAGTGGTCCAAATATTACCATTAAGTTATTATCGTTAAAATTATGATTATTTCAAATATTTATTCAAGTTTATATTTAAACTTCACTAGTCATTATCGAGGATTTAATGTATTTTTTTTTCTTTATAATAATTTACACAAATGGTATATTCCTTTGTTACATTATTTAGACTTCTACAAAAATCCCCAAACTCCACTTGAAATTTTAGCTCTCGTTAAATCAATAATTCAATTATTAAACTTAAATCTTGTAATTACGTATGTTTAGGTGTTTGTGACGTTTACCTTGGAACGGCTTATATTATTCTTATTGATCCTTATTATATACTTATTGATCAAGTGAGTTTTCTTGCCCCCTTTTTACTTTATTTCACACTATTTGGGGTGAAACATGATAGCTTATACAAGATACACTTATACACGTTTGAGACTTGTAAATCACGTGCAATTCAACTTATTATTTTTCATGGTTATTTGTTATTGTAAGTGTTTATATGAGATACATAGTTTGATTACAATCATTAACTATTGCTAGCCTGGCAACGTCTTAGATCTTTGGGCCTGACAAGCCTATTTGGTGCTAAAGTCGATGTATTGCCGACTCCTAGGAGCCGTATGCTTGTGCACTAGGGAACCAAATACACTTAGCCAATCTTTTATACTTGTAATCAAGTCGAGGTTTGGTTGTAACGATATGTGTTCTATAACCTTACTTGCTTATGACCTATGACATGAATTGCTACTTGTAACTTTATCATATTATGTATAAAAAACCTTGGAAACTCACCAACTATTTATAGTTGACCCTTTTTTTTTATCATGTTTCAGGAAATCCCCAGTTTAAAGTGGACTTTTGAAGCTTGGAAATAAAACTAGGACTTGGACCTAGTTAAATAAATAAATGTTATGCTACGTTTTGTTTTATTTGGGATTATTTCATGTTTTGTGGCTTATGTTTGTAATGACTTTTGAAACTTATAATTTTAATATTTACACTTAAATATAGCGTTATATGGCTGTGAACAATCTTAACCCTCACATCTCGACGATTCCGCCGTCAAGGTTGGGGTGTGACAACCCCACCTGCCACGTTTGTCGCACGCCCCCACCCCGGCCGCAACCATCAACCTGTCGCCACCACCATCTAACCATCGACCACCCACCGCCGCCTGCTCCACCATTTATCGCCACCACCATCATCAACCGCCGCAACCGTCACCACCATTCCCACCGCCTGCCGTCGCGACCACCACCTCCATCCCCCAACCACGACCGCCACCTTCAAACACCATCACCCACCGTCTCCATCACCCGCACCACCAACACCTGTCGCCATCACCACCACCACCTCCATCACCACCAGTAACCAACACCCCCCTTCCCACTCTCTCTCGGTCACCACAACCTCACCATCATCTTTGAAAGCTTTCACTCCACTCACAAAGCAATATAGTAGAACCTTAGATTAGAAACCGAGGCGTTCATCGAAGAATCGAGGATCGTGCTTGCATTGTGTTAAGAGTTCCATCTAGTGACATCAAAGGTATATTAGATTAGATGTGTATATATGTTCATGCATGGATGATCAAGATAAGGATCTTGATGAATCCTAGTTCACCCATTTAAGGATTATATGAAATGGTTGTTTTGATGAGTTTGTATACAAAATGGTTCCTATAATGGTTTGATGAATCTGAAAATGGATTGTTAAATGATGATTATTTGATGAAATTATGTTACATAGGGATCTAGGTGGTAAAAAAATGCATGTATGTAGGTATATATCATGTATGTATGTATGTATAATCATATAGGTTGGAAGAATGATGAATTTTGGGTCTTGGTAAGAACATTAGGTAAAGTTTATTAGATGAGGGTTATTGCTAAATATGGCAACTTAGAATAATAAGTAGGTTAAAGATTTTGGGTGACATGATAAGAAAATAATATTGAAAAATGACTAAGTTAAAGTAAAGATACTTGGACACAATTGAAGGACTTCATAAGATAAAAGTCTACTAATAAACTTTGAGTCTAGGAATTGTGGTTAAGATCAAACAAAAGACCAAAAGAACACCATGACTAACAAACTTGACTAAGACATCAAACGAGACTCCAAGACCTCATAAAATATATTTATATAAAACTAAAAATAATATATTTGGACAACTCACGACTAATAGGATTTATAATATATATACATATGGAACAAAAGATAAAATATATTTTTTTTTATTCATGACTAATAATACGTGTGTGTATATATATATATATATATATATTATATATATATATATTTGAAAAATTATAGTTTTATAACATAAGACACATAGATAAGAAAATCACTAGTTATAAACGCGAGATTCACAAATAGAATAATAAAGACATAAGACATTTAGTATATGAGCAAAGTACAGGTAATAGTGAGAGGATATGTAACCCTAATAAGGAAAAATAATAGTTTATTGAAAATTTACAAAAATATACATTTCTAAGAACATGCCATTTTAAAACAACCAAATAAAATGGGTGAAATGCATTCGTAAACATAAATCATTATGTATTGACCATAATGCTCATGATTAGGGTTTCATTATCAAAAAGCCTAGCACGTTGGTTCGTTTCATTAATCGCACTCAAGGTGAGTTATTCGGCCCGTTTTAAATATATTTTCATTATCAAATATTTTTATGATAATAATAAATGATTTTCATGACTAACGTTATCTTGAGTACGTTTGACTATAAAAGTTGGGTCAACTCCAACTTTCATTACCACCACGTCACGCGACCTTCCGCTGCGGTATTCGGGGTGTGACAATGTTAAATTAATTCGATTATTATTGTGATTTAATGCTTAAACGGGTACGAACTTAAGGCTTCGGTTACTTCGAATGAGAAGGCTTTTGTAACTGGTTTTAATCACGATTTAGGTGGTTAATTGAGTTCGATTCGAGTCTAGGAACGTTTGGCATGGTTTTGGGGGTTTCAATTCGAAGGAAAAAGATGGTTTTAGGACCACCGGACTCCGGCCGGAGGGTGGCCGGAGTTGTGGCCGGAAAAACGTCAGGGATAGGGGGAAGGGGGTTTGGATTTTCATTAATTACACCTTTGGTCCCCAAGGTTTGTAGTTTTACATTTTATGTACAAACCTTGTTTTTAAGGTTTATAAAATAAAAAAACAACCCCTAAATTCTTAATTGAGTTTATGTTTTAAACATGGTTAAGTTTAATAACCTTTATAAATTATAAGTAACCTTATTAAAAGTGATCTTATTATTACTAATACTATTATTCATTATTATTACTTATTATTATTGTTACTTTTATTAATATTAACAGTATTATTATTTAATATTTATATTTTTAACTTAATGACAATAATGAATAAGCACAAACAACACATGAGTTTCAAAATTGACAAATAATAACCCTTGTAAGAGTAAACGAAGTTAACTTTTAGTTAACAAAAATACGAGATGTTACAGTAACTTACTATTAAGGTAAGGATAGTCACTCCTATCTCAACAGTGAAGTTTTATAGAAACACAATATAGCAAAATGAAAAGTTTCATCAAAAAACGGAATTCACTCCTATTTTGATGAGGTCATTTCATTTGAGGAAAATAAACATCCATAAAATTTTAAACAGGAGATATTATCATCAAGGTATGGATTTCACGCCTATCTTGATGATTGAATTTCCTAATAATAAGAAAACAATCGAGAACTGCCCTTTGTCACAAAGTACAGGGTTCAATCCTATTTTGGTGGGGTCATCTCATTCGTGCAATACGAGTTCCAAAGGAAAATAATTGAAATCCATCCTCAAAACAAGGAAATCACCCCGATTCAGAGGATGGGATTTCATAAAGCACACAATACAAAAATTGAAAATCATTACTAAGATACGAAATTTTACTCCTATTTTAAGGAAGTAATTCCATTTGGAAAATACGAATTCATAAAAACAAAAAGAAGGAAATCGTCGTCAAGGTATGAGGTTCACTTCTGTCTTGACGATGAAATTTCATAAGAACGCTAATAGTGAATGGAAAGTCATCACCAAAGCAAGGGAATCACCCCTGTTTTGATGAGATAAAATCATTTAAAGTCATCACCAAAACACGTGTCTTAAGTCATAAGTTGACTTGTGGACTCTTGCATTGCCTACGATGCGAAACGATTTGAAATTTTTATAAAGCTCGACTTAGCAAACGAAGAGAATATCAGCTAGAAATTTAGAAACTTCAAATTACATAAATGTAACATTAACAACAAAAGAAGATCATGCTTGCTAGGATTTAAGGTTAAAATTCAGGATAACAGAGTTAATTGTGTTAGGTTCTCAAATCTTGAATGGTTTAAGTCAGGAAAACAAGATCAATGACGGAAATGATTCAACACAATAATGAGATGTAAACGTTCGGTTCAAAATAAAAGGAAAATACGTTGATTTCTCAAAGTATTACGTCAACCACAACTTTACGGTAAACATGCGTACCTATAAGCGAACGCCCATCTCATGAGTTAGAGGTCAGATAAATAGATCCAACGGTCAAATCAAATTTATGTGTATACCTCGCCTAGACAAGGTATCCAGGGATGCAGGTATTCCACCTCTCGGCATTGCATGATTTCAGTTATGGGACATACTTTAAGGACATTTGAAAACCCTAAGTAACAATTTTAAGTTTAAAAATAAACATTCGGTTTAGACGACCAATATCTTTGGATACATTAAGATCCATGTACACGTTGGTCAAAATATGAAGATAGTTACATAAGGTGCACAACGTATAACATTGTTTAAACGTAGGAATTGAGGAGTATAACAAGTTACATATTAACGGGAACATTCTGTAAGATAGGAATGAGAAGATATTAGAGTTTCGATGATAAACCAATTCAAGGAATCAAAGATTTTTGATATTTTAAATATAAAGCAGATGGTTCCATTTGGTAACGCATTACCATTTGGAAACGTTGACACGTCAAGGTAAATGACCCTTTTGCCTTAGAAACTTGTGTATGTTGATCATAGTTTATCACTCATCCCAGAAATCCCTAGGTAAGCATAACTGGTCTCGCAATGAGATTTATACGATATGCTTACCTTAGCCGAAGGCCTTTTGCCAGGAAATCCAAGATACGGGTGTCTATGTGTCGCACAATATTTCTTAGGTTCATGGAATCAAAACCTGATGAGATTTATATAGATTAGACATAGAGTCTAAGGAATTAAACCCACGATAATAAGTGTAGATTCCACATGTTGTCGAGAATAAGTTTAGAAAGCTTCATTTGTCAGGGAGAATCAAAGGGTCAAAGATAAGTTTAGGGAGACAAGTAATAATGTTTAGGCAATCCTATGCTAAGGCATCAAATTGCACATAAGTGGGCATAGCATTATGTGATATGCAAACTATATAATTTACAATATAGAATTATAATTCTATAAGGTTCATGCATACTATAGTCTAGGTCATCATTTCTAATAACCTAAATCCCTATAGTTATAGGCTCTGATACCAATCTGTCACACCCCAACCTTGACGGCGGAAACGTCGAGGAGTGAGAGTTAAGATCGTTCACAGCCACATAATGTTATTATTAAATACAAATATATTATTCATAAGTTGGAAAGGTACATTACAAGAATAAGTCTCAAATAAGAACACAATATAAGAAATATAACAAGCTCATTCATTAAGTTAACTAGGTCCATTCCTAAGTGTGTACAACTTCGAAAAAGGCGATCAAGCTGGAGTATTTCCTGAAACATGTTAAAAATAAAAGGTCAATAATAATGTTGGTGAGATTTTCATAGTTTTCAATACATAAGTATATAAAAGATGGCAATTCATGTTGTAAGTTAGAGAACAAAGTAAACTAGAGATGTAAGACAGAATGCACAATCAAACCTCGACAAAGTTTTACAAGTCTCAAATGTTTAAAAGTATATACGATTAGCTAAGTGTACTTGGATCAACCAAGCAGGCTTTTCTGGCCCATAGATCTATGACTTCGCTAGGCTAGCAATAGTTAATGATTGTACATATATTCGACATTACATGGTAGCCACAAAGTTCACTAACCACAACATACAAATAAATTGCCATAGGTTTAAAAGAATCAAACGTGTTTACAAGTGCAAAGTTTATAATGTAACATGTTTTACCCCAAAGTGTGAAAATATAAAAAAGGGGTATAGAAATACTCACATGGACAATAAGTATAAAAAAGATGATAAAAGGTTAACGAGCCTCCAACGATTTCTTCACATTTCAACCTAACGATTGATGTCTCAGAATTAGAGCAAATATGAGATTCAAGAATAAATAGGAATTAAGGTTTCATTTGGTATTTGGGGATTTTTAATAACTAAAAATAAAATCAAACAATCGTTTATGTTTTGGTTCAATAATGTTAGAATCAATCAATAAAATATAAGAATTATAGTGAATGATTCAATAATTTATTGAGTTATCATGATATGTGAAAATAAATAAATAATTTAATAACTGTACATCATGGAATATTTATTTAGATGGCTTTAAAATTATTAAAAATCCTTTTATATAGTTTTGAACTTCTAAACAATTTATTATAAAACCTTATAATACAACTTTTAGTATGAGTACAATATATATGTTTCATAAGTTTCAAGAGTTTAAGTAATAATTTAAGAAGTAAATCTATAAACTAATTATGATATAATATTGTTAAAGAAATAGATAAATAACTAATTATTTAAATGATTATTTAAATAACTAAATAATTATTCATTTAACATATTGGTTTATAAAATGTAATAAAATCATAATTAATCTATAATTAAAGATAATGAAATGACTAGAGACAACTTAGTGATCTCAACTAGTTAAAGTTTATTTTTATAAAAAGAAAATAATATAATTATAACATTTGTTATTAATATTTTATATAAAAAATTGTTAAGGTGTTTAAAGAAATAATTTACAGGAAAATAATTAGATAACTTTTAAAATAACCAAAGTTTATAAAACTGATTTTTATATTTTTTTGAAATTTTATATAATTTTTTTAAAGGCTGGAAAGCCCTAAAAAAAATAAGTGAGGTTGCCCGGGTTCGAACCCGGGACATCTGGGTGAGCATGTGTGTGTATTACCAGTGAACTAAAGGCCTTAGTCGTGTTAAGATTTGGAATTAAATTTTTAAAACAATACCACAAGAAATCCCCAAATGGCTATGAACCCTAGGTTTTATTTCAATCCAATTGAACATCAAATTGATTATGATAACGAAATTGATGTTAGGGCTTTTGTTCATGATGAAATTGCGAAGATGTTTATGGGATTAGTTACCTGTGTTTGTATAGATTTGACAGATAATGAAGCTCAAGAACAACTGCGACCACGAGGGTAATCGAACGTGTCATGTATGTGTTTGTGAACTCAAATTGAAGGTTCAGATAGCTTCTACAAACTGAAAGGGAGGCTTCTCTTCAGTTATGTAGTTTTAACTTGGTTCATTATGTTCGAACGGCTCAACGATTTAAATCAGGTGTTTCGGTTTTGATTTCAAGTGTTACCGGACGATTAAACACAATTAACAGGGGGTTTAAGTTCGAAACTGATAGGGAAAAGTTAAGATTCGGTTTAATTGCACTTAAATTAGGCGTTTTGGTGAAATAAGTGTTGCCGGAGCTCGCCGGTGAAGGTGGCTGGAAAAGCGTGAGTCGACGGGAAGGGGTTGGGTTTAGTTTCAAATATTTACAAGTTAGTCCCTATAGTCTTTAGTATTAACATTTTATGCACAAAACTTCATAACTTAAGTTTCTAGATTTACAATTAAGCCCCCGGACTTAATTTAACTTTAAGATTTAACCATTTTTAAACTTATCAATTATTTATGACTTGTTACTCTTATTATTATTATTATTATTCATATTATCATAGTTATTATGATTGTTATTTATTTTATAATCTATTAGAAATGTTATCGTGTTCAATTTAATAGTTTAAGTTATTAACTTTTAAATAAAAGAATTAATTAATGAAAACAAAAAATCAAACATAAATAAACCACAAGTTCCATAAATGACAATAATGGTCCTTACAAGATTAATCAAAGTTAATTCTCAGTTAACAAAATTCAGGATATTACATTTGGCCCCCAAATCTTCCTATTTATTATCATGCAGAAAAAAACGAAACCGGAGGTGGTGGTGCTATGACGGTTGCGCGTAGGGGTGTTCATTGGATCAAATAATGGATTATTCGAATCAGATTAATCGGATTTGAATATTTCAAGACCCTATCCGAAATCCGATCTGATCCGAATAAGGAGTTTTCTATCCGACCCGAATCTATGCGAATTCAATTCGGATCGGATTTGGATGATATCCAAATAATCCCAATTTATCCGAATGATTCGAATAAACCAAATAACATTTTTTAATTTTTTTGTTTTTTTGCTAATTTTTTTATTTTTAATATTTTATAAGTTGGAAATCACAATAAAAAATATAAAACTAAAAAAATGAATTGTACGTAAATTCAAAATTAAAACATAATAGGTAATTGTATGAAACACGAAGATTAGAATATTTAGTTTAGAACAACAGTCGATTATTGTATAATTATTTAAGATTATGACTAAAATGTGTAAATATTCATGTGTATTGAGTTGAAAACATAATAAATAGTTGAGTAATGAGTTTTGTGCCAGAAATATACTTGAAGTCTTATTCGGATTATTCGAATACCCGAATAACCCAAATAATTAAATTGTAATATCCGAAATCTGATCCGAAATCCGAATAAGGAATTCAGATTCAGATGAGATCCGATCTGAATATCCGAATAAGGATTCCGATCGATTTATTCGGATCCGGATACGGATCGGATTTCGAATAATTTCGGATATCTAATTTTTTGAACAACCCTAGTTGCGCGCCTACGACCGCCAGAACCCAACATATCCTTGAACCTCTCATCTCCATCTATCTCTCTAAACAACGCATACCCAAAATAGACAGAAACACTCCACGACACTATTCATGGATCTGGCTTTTCAGGTGGTGGTGCTGCGGCAGTGGCGCACCGTCGGCGGGCCAAACGAAACACCTCCCTCAACCTCACATCTCTCTTTTTCTCTCTATAAAAATACACATGGTTAAATACCAAGGCACCTAAAACGACGGAGATACCCTCGCATTCTTCATCAATTTGGTTTTCTCATAATGTATATAATAATAATTGTATGAATCAATTTAATTGTACTAACATATTTGATTTTAGTATGAGGTTAGCTAGTGTACAAGGTAATGCACATTTATTTCATGAACAAAAGGGGCTAAATAAAATATGCAATCCATTCAATCAGATGAAAGTGACACAAGGCTAAGTGTAAGAGATTTGTTGCTCATATAGTGATACAATTATAGTTGCCTACATAACTAGCAAAGTTTATATTCAGGTATCTCATGCCCAGTGATAATTATGTGTTATTTAGTCAACCGTATTTCACCGGTGATTTATGTAAGGATAGTTAGAAAATTAGTTGAAAATGTTAACTTTCGTTAACACTTCACATAACCAAGTATACGTATACAAAGATATGATGCGAAACATACCTCGAATGTATTCATTTGGTTGTACTCCCAGTCTCCCACTCATACACATGTGCACACAAAATTCGTCCTAAATGGTTATAAAGTCAAAAATCACGTAGGGAATAATGTTTGTCTTGTTTTCTTAGCCAAGTTTATTCTAATTTTGTAACTTGAATAAAGTTTAAATTCATGTATACATTTAATTGCAATATACTGTACAATATATAAGGCATTGCTTATCATGAGATTTACAGATGACATTTTTATCATACAAAGGAAAAAATATATATGATTTTTTATAACAATATTAATATGAAAACTGGTCTATCATTTATCCCCCACGAACATTTATCCATGAGTTTAAGAGGACTATACGATGACAACCTAAAAATGAAACACTAGGATTTAACTCATACATAGAAGGTGAATTTTAGTATCGCTTGTGTACTTTATAAGATAGCTAGACACTCACGAAGCTTTGAATCATACTATATAGGCTCGGAGGCGGGGCCCGGGGCGAAATAAATTATTTTAAAGGGGAAACGAACTTTACATATGTTAAAAAATTTACACTATCGAACTGAAAATTAACACAATTAAACCAAGATAAGTATTTTAAGATATCATATAATTAAGAATAATTATTTAATTCATTTTATAATATACAATAACTTTTGAGGTGAAATAATATTTATAATATTATTTACAAATTACCCCTTACAATTATTTACATAATAACCTTACGCTAACTAACAATTACATATAAAATATTACATTATCTCCCCATAAAAAAACTTAATTTGTTTAAAATTTTAGCTATATCTTTTAATTTATTATATTTTAAAAACATTTCGAGACTGTAATTGTAACCTTTGTTTTTTTTAAAACATTTTGATGTAAACTTTTTGCTTAATTGTTCTGTATTATGCAATGTACAATAAATTAATCCGTAAATGTACAAGTAGTCATGCAAAACCCACTTATTTGGTATTTTAAAATTTAGTTTTAAAAAACATAATACATTTTTATAAAAATACTATAAAAATAACAAAATATTAAAAATACATGCCGGAATAATGACACCCTTCTAGCAGGATTACAAATGGTCCAAGATTAACTATCATAAAACTTTCACAAAAACCACAAATGGGCCTCACAGTCTCTTACAAATACAATATCCAGTTTCCGATATGGGCTTATTCGCCAGCTAAAACCCAGCCCACTATCGTCTTGCGTTATATTTAAAAACACTACAAATTCTCCGTTTCTTCATAAACCCTAACCGTTTTTTTCTTTCTTTTTGCAGGTACCATCTCCCGCCGTCCCCAATGGTATCGTTGTTCACCGGAACCCTAATTTCTACTTCATCGTCTGTTGTTGATTCAACGTGCTAATTCATTCACTTTTTTAATGTTCTAGGGTATAGATCTTGTTGCAGGTGGAAAGAGCAAGAGGACCAAAAGAACCGCCCCTAGATCCGATGATATCTACCTCAAGCTTCTCGTCAAGGTATGAACGTTTGTAGAATCCGTTTTTGTTTGTTAACTGGTTTGAGTTTTGTAGGATGAAGATACTGATGCCGTGATGCGTATGGATTTGTTGTTTTTTTTCATTTGTTCAGCTTTATCGGTTTTTAGTTAGGAGAACTGGAAGCAATTTCAATGCTGTGATTTTGAAGAGGCTTTTCATGAGCAAAATCAACAAGCCTCCGATTTCTCTTTCTCGCTTGATTCGTTACATGTCTGGCAAGGTATTTACTGTGATTTGATTGAATTACTGACATATGTATGTGTAGCTAGATTGTAGATTATTTTAATTGATAAATATATGTTGCTAATTTTACATTGTTTTGAATGGATTAGCATTAGAAAGCTGTGAATGAACTTATATGGTTTTATTGTGTATAGATTTTTATTAATTCATATGGATGTTTCTTTCATTGTGTTAATTGGCTTAATGAAAATAGGAAGAAAAGATTGCTGTAGTTGTTGGCACGGTTACCGATGATGTTCGGGTTCACGAGATTCCTTGTATCAAGGTGACTGCTCTTAGGTTTACTGAAACTGCTAGGGCAAGGATTGAGAAGGCTGGTGGAGAGTGTTTGACCTTTGACCAGCTGGCGCTTCGAGCTCCACTTGGACAGAACACGGTATGCTGCTTTTTTTATATATTGGTATTACAGCAGTTATTGTGAATAACTTTATTAGCCTTTGATGCATGTGTTTGATTATGTCTTTTTATTTTAATGTCATTTGCCTTAACATGCTGGTCTATTGAATTGATGAATACTGGTGTTCTGACTATTACGAAACAGCAACTTTTAATCTATATATTTCAAACTGACTAGCTTAATAACTATGTAAACTTTTTAAGTGTGGCATGTGACAAAATGTACCTGAATACAATATATTTAGCCCTGTATATTCATTAAATCTGGTCTGCTGCATTTGTAGTCTGATGATTGGTGTTCATTAAATGCACAATAGTCTTATGCATTTGCTTCTTGGTTTTAAGAACACTTTATGATGCTTTTTCTGTTTCTTAGGATTTTCTTGGTCTATGAATCATGAAGCCCATGAACATGTCATAATTTTACTGGATCTGTCACAACATTACATACATATTATTAGAGCAAGGGGTGAAAATGGTTTGATTTGGTGTGGTTATTTTCTTAAACTAAACTATAAGAGAACCATAACTGATTAATTTTGTTGAAACCATTTATTGGTATTTAAAGGCTGGGATAGTTTGGTATTTGGTTAAATTGGTTAGCCAGTCAGCCAGTGTGGCCTTTTTTGTTTATCTTTTTCAGGCCAACAAACATTAGATTGTGTTCATTTTTGGTTCAATTTTTCAGCCCAAGAAACATTAAATTTTGTCCATTTTGATTTATTTTATCAGCCCAACAAACATTAGATTTTGGCCACTTTTGGTTCATTATTTCAGCCCAACAAGCATTAAATTGTGCCCATTTCTAGTATCATTTTCCAGCCACACACTTACCATTGTTCTTGGATGGGACAAGGGTGTCTATTATTTTTATTGAACAATTGAACCAATTTATGGTTTTTAGGATGGATTCAAGATAGTAAGTTTTGTATTTTTTTTATATAGGATCTTTTGTAAGATGTGTGATACCTCCTGATGAGGAATTTTAAATTACTAAGCAAAGCTCAAAGGAAGATAGATAACTACAACCATCATATACAACTGAGAAATATAATTGTATAATTTACTCGCTCGAGGTACTATAAATAAGCCACCCAATTATCTGCGGATTACTCATTGACTACAACCAAGCCTTGAAGAGGGACATATGTTAGATTCACAACAGTGAAAGTCACTCTACCCGTGGAAATATATATTCCTTATATATAAATTGTATTGAAAATTGGCTTCCATGACCAAGTTAGTTTCTCCTTTTACAAATAGAATACTTCAAAAACACTTTGCATTGTTTGATGCTCCCACTTGGATTTAAACTTAACCTGGATTCCTAATTAAGAAGGAAAGTATCCCTGACAGATTCCACCAGCCCCATCAATATCTTTGACCAGAATGGCTTTACAAAAGGAGTTTTAATCAGACAATGTGCAATATATTCAGGGACTATCTCACAAAAAGAACACCACAAACTTCTAATTGATACATGTTGCTATTAAATATTAATATACTGGCTTGGTTTACCTGTGCACGTATAACCGTATCCCAGCCATTCTAATCTTGTATAGAAAGTCATAGTTGAACCATCTTTTGTTAGAATCTGGTTTGTTTTTTTATTGATTTTGGTTATTGTTTAAATTTGCGGTTCACCCCTAATAATATTTCATGATATTACTTGTGCTTTATAAATTTCATTAACCATTAAATAACACAATTTCTAGTTACCTGTAATATTATTGATAAACAGATTGTTAGCATTGAGAGAGCTAATTGGATGGTTGGTGCAGGTTCTGTTAAGAGGTCCAAAGAACTCTCGTGAAGCCGTGAAGCACTTTGGAAAAGCTCCAGGTGTACCACACAGCCACACCAAACCCTATGTGCGATCCAAGGGAAGGAAGTTTGAGAAGGCTAGAGGAAGAAGAAACAGCAGAGGATTCAGAAACTAACTTATCATGTGGGACCTCTTTAATCCATGTCATCTTCAATACTTTTATTATCTTTTTATTTTTGTTTGTTCTTTAAGTGTCTCTTTTGATATTGTTGTTTGATTTATCAATGTTCAACATTTTCATCTTTAGCTCATCGATGTTTGAATTCAAGGTTTGGTTGCACTTGAAATTGAATGTCTCAAGCAGAAGTTACAAATATATATTAAGGTGACCCCAATGATACTTATTGGGGGTGTAAGGCTAGTCTCTTATGAGCTACTCGAGATTAGTTTGTTAAAAAGCCTAAATCAATCTCGAGCTTAAGCACCTTAAGCACCACTCGAGATCTGGCATGAGGTTATGTTGTGAAACATAGATATACGAGCTGATCTTAAGCTCAAAATTTCTTTTCGGCTATGAACCCTTTTAACATAACCTTAGATACCCTCTTAAATCTTTCTACCATATGGAGGTGATTACTATTAAGAAAGATAATTACAAATTAGAATTATTGTTTTGTATTTTATTTAACAAAGTAAAACATTCTTAGAAAAACCGGACAACAATAAGAACAAATGTATTGGCAGTAAATAGAAACGTGAATATGTCACTTCCCTATGCAAAAAGCGATTGACCCAGTTTGAGTTCGATATAACATGAACATGGGTTTCTTTTTTAAAAGATTCCATTATTGGTGCTTGACTTGTTCTTGGATACAAATTGAGTTTTTCACGTGCCCCATTTTCTGATGTGCAAACTTGTTGGGAATTAATTGAAGGCTACTTCTTCAACTCTCTTTAATATCACTCAGATTGTTGGGCATGTTTATTATCTTACTAACTTGGCAACTTTATACGCGTATGTTAATATTTTATAGTTAATAATTAGGCAACAAGATTTAAAATATATATTTCTTTTGATGCAATGAGCTTTTGTCAACGGTTTTAGTGCAAGGATCAACATGTGGGATTGTAAAAAACTAATATTCTTTCTCTAAACCCAAATGTAATATAATACGATTTTAAAACTTGTTTTAAGATACGATGAAGTAATTTAAAAGGATGGTTAGGCTAAAAGGCCTAAGAAGACAAATCAAATGAACTATGATTGAAAATCAAACGAACTATGATTGAAATGAATTTAACGACATTAGAATCGACTTATCAAAACCTAAATCCTAAAGCTTATGTAGGTTTTTTTATTTAAACCCAATCCCTTTAAGATAATCATGCTCGTCAAACTTTCATAAACAAATTAACTTGTTACCTTTTAAATGTATTGTAATTTGATAAGCTCCTGTTTAATTGTGAAAAAATAACGACGTGTATAACCTTTTCATCGTATTAATGTGGTATATTTATCAGTAAAATAAGTTTACTTCTCACAACCACTTAAATGTTGTACTTATAACAGCTATTACATTATCTTCATTGCCATAATGAAGAACATTTAGACTATTCTAAACGAAGCTAATTTTCTAGTTCATTATTATAATGTAGAAAGAAATGGTGACAATCTAGAAACTAACAAAAGCTCACTAGCAACTAATTATAAATTATTGCTTAAGAATTGATTTGTGAAACACCTCTAATGCTTTACATATGTGATTATTGTGCATTTGTGCTGGTAACACAAATTTATTACCGGGTTACAAGTATGTATTTAAAAAAGTTCTAGAATTCAGTATATAAAATTCTAGATCGAGAGAAATTTTCACATGGCATGAAAAATTATTTTAAAATTTTATGGTATTAAGTCAAACTCCATATCTTCACCACCGTCATTGTGTTCGATCTTTTCAAGATATTTTTTCATATTTATTTTAATTTGAAGGAATTTCAACCATTTATTAAACTTTTTATAGTACTTTATTACTTTATGACGTGTGATATGATCATAATATTAGTATGAATGGAATATGGAACCAAACGACTGAACGAGGAAACCCAACACACACATTTGCTACATTATCCAAAGTCAAACAACGCATGTTACGTTCTTCACAAATCCTAAACAACAATGTCTTCACAATTATCAATTTTTGATTGTTCTCTTTCACACATCAATCATCCTGTTTTTGATTTTTATACTTTTTATTAACAACCTTTTATATTGCAAAAAACTTTAAAAAATATGTGTAACCGTTATATATAAATTTATATTTTCAAATTAAGCATTAGATTGAAGTTGGTTTTGTGATAAAGAAACTTACATATTGATATGATTTTTATCAGTTTTATTTTTAATGACACTGTCACACAGCTAACTTTAGGACTTTTTTTCAACCATCATACACCCAAGTGAACACACTTTAGACAATAAATTATCTCGGTATGTTTTTACAAGTAATTGAAGGATTTATCAAAGTATATAATTTGAATGTAAACAAATTTTGGTATTTTCACCCACTTGAAAATTATCTTTCTAGAAACATAATACTAGATTCTAAGATAGTCGACTTAAGTGAAAATTTTAAATAGAACTAAAATAGATACGTAAACCTATAACCTATTATCTTTAGTTGATTACATGAGTCGATTATGTCATCACATTTTGTTTTTCGTCGCTATGAAATTCTTAATATAAGTTTGATCATGTTTAAACACGTTTTTGCTTTTTAAATGAGTAACTTCAATCGATAATAATCAAGTTTCCTAAGCACAAAGGTAATGTAAAGTCTATTTTTCTCTTTAGCCCGTAACGAAATCTTTTATGTGTTTCAGTTTTAATATTTATAAACATTTCCATAAAAATTGAAACATATTATGAAAAACAGAAAAAGTCACAAATTTTATTATATATTTTAATGCAATTTATCATGTGTACATTAATATATACGTTAATTACGAAATAGTTTTCTAAAACAATGTGAGAGAATGATTATGATGGATATATTATCATATTTTCCGGGTCATTACTCGTTTCGAGACCCGAAAATCCAACGTTACCAAGACCCGTTCAACCCTTCCACTTCTTGTTTTCTGAACTCTGAATATTTTTCCTCTTAATTTAATTATTATTATAGTTTTTATTATGTTACCGTTTTATAGATGATAAAAATAATATTCTAATGTACGTACTGACCCAATTAAATTTCGGTGTCTCATGATATATAAAAAATAGTAATTATTGTTCCTGGAAATTAGCAAGTAGACTATTTTAACCAATAATAATAGATTAGTGGACAGGTGTTATTTGAGTTTTTAAGGATAAGTTATTGGTATATTCGAAACTTAAAGTGCATAAAAGAATTAATACATAACCACTTAACGCTACTTTTGATATCAACGCATAACCTCAATCTTTCTAGTAGATTGTTGTTTTCTTTTAAAGAGTTTAAGGTTTACTGTTTAGGGTTTAAGGTTCAACGCATAACCTTAATCTTTCTAGTGGATTGTTGTTTTTGTCTAAAGAGTTTAAGCTAGGTTTAGTGTTTAGGGTTTAAGGTTTAGGGTTTAGGGTTTAGGGTCGGACCGGTTGGACCGGATTTAACTATATTTTAATTATATTTATATATGTAACTAAATATAAGTAATTTACATATGATTTACATATATATTTTATAGTTATATATAAAATTTAACTATATTTGTATATCCGATGTACTAATTTATGGTTTAATACCTCATTTTTACCCATTAAAATAAAAAAATAAATAAAAAACCGGTCCGAACCGGTTCGACCAGCGGTTCGGGATGAACCGGCCGGTTCGACCAGTCAAAAACGAATCAAAGCGAACCGGACTGGCCACCAGACGAACCAGTCGGACCGACCGGTCCGATCCGGTCGCGAAAACGGAAAATTAAAAGTTGTCCAGAACGTCCATCTTTGACTTTTCTTTGACCACCGTTACTTTTTTTAATTATTGCTAACGTGTCACAAGTCATTTGTAGTTGGTACTAGAAAAGTAGTGCATTCATTTTGATAATCATGATATTCATAATATATATATAGTTTAAAGTGTTACTAACATAAATTTATAAATGGATAATTGTAACTTACAAATTGAATGTTAATATTAATATATTATTCCTATAGAACTCTCTCATTCTTTTATACTTTTGATGTATCAAACATTCAAACCCTTATCCCCATCATTCGATACACGCAACCTAAAAGAAATGATATCATGATATTATTTTCTTGGTTTTACTAGGTTAAAATGATGACAATCACTTTCCCTTGATTGTGTCATATGATAATAATATAAATGTTTGTTACAGGGTTCCAACATTTAGACACCAATTACAAACCGACACCTCAAAATTCTATACGTTAATTATCTACGGACCGTAACAATAGATTGTTAGGGGTTGTAACTTTGTGGCTAAGGTTTGCGTAATTTGATGACACGTAGCTTGTGACGACACCTGAGCGTTGTTCATACGAGGAACACGTGACAAATACGGTGTTTTGAATTGTAACCCTAGTCCGTACGGTTAGCGATAAGGTGCCAATACAGATTACAGATAGCAAACTCATTAGTATTACGGTTTTTAACAATAACTAAACAAAACTATAAATAGGAATGCCGAGATATGAACATTTCACACAATTTCCTCCAATCTGTATCGATTACAAGCTTCTTTCGTGCTATTTTCCAAGCTACAAGCTATTTTGTAATGCTAAACAACCTTAGTTAAGCTATCCAGTTCGTAGGTTGAGTTAAGAATCAATGACTAATCACCCATGCTTAAAGTAGGAAGGATTATGCAAAGTCGACCACTGTAATAACTAGTTATCACCTCATAAATTCCATAATTATTATCTAAAGCTCACGTTACTTCTAGCTGAATCAAAGACCATTCAGTCGTAAACATCATATAAACTCAAATGAGTTATCATGAATGTGTTTAAAATTATGATAGTATACTCGTCTGTTTAAACTAGCAGCTAAAGAAAATGTTACTATATGCACATGTCAATAGGGGCATATTTGAATCCTTATATGATTAATGGGTATTGAACTGATTGAAAAAGGACTAGGGTGTCTCGTATGCATCTAAACACATTCCCATGCTCATTTATGGACCATATCACAAAACATATTATGTCTACATAACTGTCTCCATAAGCTCTCCAACAAAAGTTGACTTGGTTTTGAGTATAGTTATTGTATGTAAATGATGGTATTTAAAATTAGGGGTGTTAATTTTCGGATTTCCGAAATTTTCAGATAGTGGATTTCATTATCCGAATCCTAATTTTCGGATATCCGAAATTTCAGATTCGGATATCCGTGCGGATATCTGAATTTCAAAAAAAGTTGTATTATTTGATAACTTTTATAAAAATATAATAAGTTTTATTGAAAAGTATTTCATATATCCAAAGTATTTATTAAAATATCCGAAATATCTGAAAATATCTAAATATTTAATTAATATTTAATATTTTTTAAAACTTTATAAAAATATTTTGTATATTTCGGATATCCGAAATATCCGAAAATTATCAAAATCACTATCCGAATCCGAAATTTCGGATAAACAGCCAACTTTGTCAATCGCAGCGGTTGGAACACGATGGAGGAACGAAGCCGACAGAGGGAGGGCGGCGGATGGAGGAAATCGGCGGGGGGAAGGCGGCGGATTGGGGCGCGACCGAGGGAGGAAACTGGCGGATTCGGGAGGAAACCAGCGGATGGAGGGCGGAGAATGGGCGCGACAGAGGGAGGAAGCCGAGGGGGGAGGGCGGCGGATGGGCGTGACGGCGGGAGGAAGCCGATGGGGGAGGGGGCGGCGGATGGGCGCGACGGCGGGAGGAAGCCGATGGGGGAGGGCGGCGGATGGGAGGGGGGGATGGGAGGCGGCCGATGGAGGAATGGAAGTGTGGAGAAGAGGGGGAAGGGTTTGGTCAGCTATGTCAAAAAGGAGGACTCGTCAGAGGGTCTTTCCGGGTCAGCTGACTCGGTCAGCCACAACAAACGCACTGACTGGCTGACCGGATCAGCCGACTCGGTCAGCCACAACAAACGCACTGACTGGCTGACCGGGTCAGCCAGTCAGTAGTTAGACGCATGGTCAGACGCATCAAACAAGGCCTTATTTTAATAATCAACCTGAAAAAACAACCAATCTAAAAAAACTATGAAAAAAAAACTCACTAAATAACCACTTAGTATCATAATTACTTCATTTAGTTCCTTTAATTTAAACAATTAAGTTCTTACAAGACCTTTTTTTTAGTATACATTATTGCAATTTGAATGCAACGGTGCAGGAAGATGTAATATTAAAACCAAAGGGTGTTTGTCACTGTATCTCATCCCCTATATATTCAACTATCCAACCTCTGTATTCTCTCACACTGCATTTACAATTCATCACATCTACCAACATGCACACACATCTCACTTCCCAACCCCCAAAACGCCGTCGTTTCATCTTTCTCATTATGCCACTTTCAGCCCTCCTCTTACTCACACTATTCCTCTCTTCTTTCCACACATTTTCACACCACACCCCTCCGCTTTCACTATCTACAACCCACCCCCCTGCACATTTACACACTCACAGACGACTACAGTCTCAAACAGCTTCATTGCACTGCAATGGCGCACTGTATCACGACCTCTGCGTCTCCACGCTAACGCGCGTCGTACCGGATCTCACCTCCTCGTCGTTGCCGGAGATCATCTCCGCCACCGTGAGTGCGACGATCTCCGACGTCCGATCCACCGACTTCAACGTAACGAACATTCGTCGGAAGCTTCCGCATCTGACGCTCCTGGAGATCCGAGCCCTAGAGGATTGTCACACACTGTTTCTCGAAACAGTATCGGAGCTCAAATCGGCAGTTTCAGATCTGTCAACGTCGCCGGAGAAGAAGTACGACGACCTCCGGACGATGCTCAGTGGTGCAATGACGAATCAAGCCACGTGTCTCGACGGATTCGAAGGGAGCAAAATCAGGTGAAAATCAGTCGACATTTCCGTAAGGCGTTGAAAGGAATCTCACGTCAGGTGAGCAATTCACTTGCCTTGTTGAAGAAGATGAACAAAACGACGTCGTCGTCGTCGGAGAACGGTGGTTCGGCCGGGGGGTTTCCGAAGTGGTTGAAGCGGAGGGAGCGGCGGTTGTTGCAGGCGGAGGTGAACGAGACGACGGCGTATGATCTGGTGGTGGCGCAGGACGGCAGCGGGAACTTCACGACGATCGGAGAGGCGGTGAACGCTGCACCGAACTCGAGTGCGACGAGATTCGTGATATATATCAAAGCAGGTGCGTATTTTGAGTATGTGGAGGTGACGAACAAGAAGAAGAACTTGATGTTCGTCGGAGATGGCATCGGAAAAACGTGGATCAAAGGCAACCGGAATGTCGTCGACGGCTGGACCACTTTCCGGTCAGCCACCGTCAGTAAGTAACACTACTGCAACTGCTACTATTACTATTACTATTATTATTATTATTATTATTATTATATATTATTATATTATTATTATTATTATTATTATATATTATTATTATTATTATTATTATATTATTATTATTATTATATTATTATATTATTTATTATTATTATTATTATTATTATTATTATTATTATTATTATTATTATTATTATTATTATTATTATTATATTATATTATTATTATTATTATTATTATTATATTATTTATTATTATTATTATTATTATTATTATTATTATTATTATTATTATTATTATTATATTATTATTATTATTATTATTATTATTATTATTATTATTATTATTATTTAACTACTAGTTCACATGATTCATCTTTATTGTTCGAGTACGTAACCCAAATCATTTTTAGGCGGGGCAGACTTAGGTTATAAGGTGGGTGGTGGTGGGGGGGAGGGGTGTGGCAGCCGCCACTTGTAAAATATATTTAGTGTTATATATATACTCATATAATTATACAATCATCTCACTTTTATCCCATATGAAAAAGAAATTTGGTTTGCTCAAGCTAAATCTTTTTAGACATACGTAACTTGAACTTAAGACTTTTTTAATATTTATGAAATTTTAGGGTAGATAATGTAAACTATTTAGGTTATTGGATCTAGGGCTGACAATTACGACATGTTTATAACACGATTAAACATGTTTAATAAAATATATATTTTTATTTTTTTACAATTTTAAAAATAATCAAATCAGAATGCTAGACTCTATTATTTTATAATTTTTATTCATAAAAACATATAAAAAATTATAGACATAATATATAAGTAGTTAAACAAATATATTACATGTTTTATATGTAAGTTTTACGTGGTATTTTTAATTTGTTAAACATGATTAGAGCTGTTTTGCCAACAATAAATTAGAATCACTGGTTGTTAGTGTTTTTACGTGATTATATTGATGTTGATGGGGGGTTTCGTTTGGTGGGTAAAGAAATCGGGTGTGGATATGACACGTTATTATCATTTCTGTTTTTAGATAACAAGAGAGAAGTACAACTTAAAAGGGTTACGGTTGGAAACTAGGTAGGAAGATATAAAATTTGTTAGGGTGAAAGTTTTAATTGACATTCAACAAGATGATACAAGGGGTTGTACTCGTAAATTTATTTAGCTAAATGGGTTGTGAACTTGACCTGTTAATTTTGAGTAACCAAAAGATTTTTAAATGTGTTTTATATTTGACTTAATTGTAAAAGTAAAAACTAAGCTAGCATTAAGTTTTATAGTTTAAGCATAATTATTTTACATCTATTTGTATTTTTTCTACAAATTTGTAGTTTAAGTTATTAACATGTAAAAACTATGAAATATCTTGTTAAACGGATTATGTTTGTGTTAGCCAGTGAAAACTCGTATCTTGTTCAGAATTCATGTGTCTAACACGTTTTTGAGAGTTCAGTTATGTGAGGACTGTAAACACGACCTATTTAACGCCCCTATTTAACGTCCCTATTTAGTATATATTCAGGATTACTCAAGCTTTTGCCAACCTTTTATTTACTTTAAAATTATTATATTTCATTAGTTTATTCATTATCTTTTTTTCTTTGGAATGACATCTATCATATTACATAGTTAGAGTTTAAAAGAATTATCTACTTTCATAAATTTATATTTATAATTAATCAGTTTTCTCATGTTACCTCAGGTAAAAAGCATAGCAAAAATCTAATAACTTATCAAATAGTAAAATTGTATGCGAAACAAGAGTTGTAACAACTATATTCTCTTGAATAACCTTACCAAAATAGTTAATGATGAACAAATATTTTTATATGTGATCCCCGTTTATCTTTTCTAGGAAGATCTAAACCTATAAGCTATGCATTTTTAAATGAAAGACTAAGTATATAAAACCAAAATTTTTATCATTCTTTATTATTTAACATAATAAGAAGAAGACAAGAGGCTGATCCTACTGATCAATCAACATGTTCATAGTTCAAACAGTAAACAAACAATTAAATAGTAATAATATTATCTTAAGAAACATGCAAGATTTGGAAAGTGAAGCTACATTGAGGAGCCCAACAAAGATAAAATAAAAAAGTCAATCCGATGTTGGACTGCAGATGATAATTTTTTATTTTTTATTAAGTTTTTAAAAAACATGTTGGATCCATAGGAAATGGGCAGTAGTTGGGCCGTAAGTAACGGAGATGCAAATGCCCATGCATCTCGTACTAATGAATCTCTTTGTCGGTGTATTTGTTTATAACTTGTGGTCCCATATTTCATGTAAATGAACTTACAAACCCATACATATTCATAATTATAAACTACTTTTTAAATAAATTATTATTATTACAAGAAGGATGTGATCAATGTACCAGTCTATTCACGTGTACTTCCTTCTTACACTGTCTTAAATAGTCATGTCAGTAAAATTTTCTTGCTTTCAATAAATAAGATACATCCCATTTAATGTTTTTAAACGATACACCTAAAAGGCTAAAATTCAAGGGGCGGTATATTTGGCCACACATACAAAACAAAAGTAAAAAATGGATGTTCTTACACCTTTTTATTTTATTCTTGTTTTTCTTTTTTAAATATCCTTGACTATTGAATCTAAAACTGTTACTTCAGGAAATTTTCTAACTTGTTTAATTGATATTTATGTTAGATATTTATAACTAAATTCTACTTACAAACTAATTTAATTCTTATCAATTTTTTTAGTAAATTAAAAAGAAACCTTCATTTTTATGACGAGTTTTATGTTTTAACCTTTTATCTCTATTAATTACACTAGACAACCTTATGTACATGATTTGTTTTATCTTTGGTCATTTAATCTAACATTGGTAAATTTACATCGTAAGTAGGTCATATGGTTATCACACAAAGATATGTATAAAAATTCCAAACGGCATAATATTAAAACGAATTGACGTATTAGAGAAATATGATAAAGCATATTACATAAAAGTGAAAATAGTTATATAGGTAATGATACTTTTATGTAATTTACTCTAACTTTTCTTTATCTTTGACTTATGAATCCAAAAACTGTTACTTCAGAAAATTTTCCAACTAATTTAAATTATTTTTATATTAGATATATCTAAGAAAATGCTATTTACTAACTTAATTTATCTTTATACAATAAGTTCAGCCTAACCACTTCAAGAAGTTTAATTAAATTTATAATTTGGCTTTTAATTATACTATTTCTTAAAATCCTAAAATCAGTCTTTTAGACACTCAAAATTGAATATCTTATTGTTAGTATATTAACAAAACAAAATTAATCCAAAACTTAATTCGTACAACATACTTATTTACCTAAAAGCATATACATTATATTTAGGGTGTTTATCAGTTTTGGGTTTTCCTCGTGATTATTTTATTAGTTTCAAACACACAAATCGAATGTTAACAATATTATATCTAAGGGTGCGCATCAATTTAACCAATGTTCAATATGACATACCGAGAAAAAAATACAAAATTTTATTTATTCAAACGCGTGAAGCAAATAACTAATTATATTTAGTTTTAAACTCTTTCCTTTTGATCCAATACCTTGTATTCTTGTAACCAAATTGGTGGCATACTTTGTTGTACCACAATCTATTTTCTGACCATGTTTACTTCTTACAGTTGTTGTAGGTGCAAATTTCATAGCAAAAGGCATATCAATCGAAAACTATGCTGGACCCAGTAAACACCAAGCCGTTGCGCTACGAAGCGGGTCTGATTTCTCGGTCTTCTACCAATGCAGCTTCGTCGGGTACCAAGACACTCTCTACGTCCACTCTCTCCGCCAATTCTACCGCGAATGCGACATCTATGGCACTGTGGATTTCGTCTTCGGCAATGCTGCTGTAGTCTTCCAGAAATCAAACTTCTACGCGCGCCAGCCAAACCCCAACCAGAAGAACATGTTCACTGCTCAAGGCAGAGATGATCCAAATCAAAACACGGGTATTTCAATACTGGAGTGCAAAATTGCAGCAGGATCAGAGCTCATACCGAACCAAACGATGTTTAAGTCGTACCTCGGGAGACCGTGGAAGCAGTACTCGAGGACTGTGGTCATGCGGTCGTATATTGGGGATTTGATTGAACCCGCGGGTTGGTTGGAGTGGGATGGTGATTTTGCATTGAGTACGTTGTATTATGGGGAGTATATGAACAGAGGACCGGGGTCGAACACGAGTGCTAGAGTTACGTGGCCCGGTTACATTCCTGTGATGAATGAGACACAAGCCACTGAGTTCACTGTTGGAAACTTTATTCAGGGAGGCGAGTGGTTGAATGGGACTGATGTTCCGTATTATCTTGATCTTCAACAGAATTTGACGATTTCGAGCTGAGTTTTATGGTGATCTCTGGTTGTGTGGTTGTCATGGATTATGGGATGCATAGGCTGCAGATTTAAGGTTGTTTAGGTTGAAGTTTACAGTGATTGTTTGGAGGGGGATGGGATTATTGGTTTAGGTTGAAAGATTTGTGTTTTCTTCAAATTGTTTTGGTAACTTATTGTTGTAGAACTGCTTAATAAGAAATTAATATATTTCGTATTTATCGAATTAGATACAGAAGGGCGTCTAGTATAATGGTATTGGTGTTTGTTTTGAGTGGTTGAAGGTTTAATTTTTGGTTACGAATAAAGAATATAGGTTTAGGGTTTAAAGCATTCACAATTCATTTTTTAAATTATATAAGTGTATTCTTTATATTATATGGTATGGTATAGTGTTTGTAAGTGAAAAATATGATAAAATTATGTTTAATATGTATTTTTGAGAACCACTGTTTAAAACCCTATAACGTTTTTGTAGATACATATGTACCAAGTTTAGAAGCTCAAATGTAAAATGTTTTTCATGTCTTACATATATGTAACAAAATGGGTATGAATGAAATGTAATGTGTTGATGATGCTTATAATATTTAATATTTCATTGATTATTGTGTGATAACGCATATTGAACTAACTATATAGGTTTGTGGTTGTTTACATAGTTCTTAGTCAATAATGATTGAAAAACGTGCTTAAACTTAATCGTGTGAAGTTCTCATGCGATTGGACCATGCTAATGGACCATACACATGAATACTTCATGCTAATGGACCAGTCGCACGACTGAACCAGGAGACTGGATCAATCGCTCGATTGAGACATAAGATTGACTCAGTCGCACGACTGAATCTTCAGTCGTGCGGATATATCAACCGCATGCTTTAATCGCACGACTAAACCATGCAAATGGTTCAGGCGCATGAATGAAAAACCCTAACCTATAAATAATACCACTTAATTCGTGGAAAAACGTAACAATTCGAATCCCTACGCACTAAATCGTACCCTAGCCGTCCAGAGACCCTAGAACACATGTTCCAAGTTTACTATCGTTCTTAACATTAGTTTCATTCTTGGATTGATTATACTTACGTTCTCACTGATTGGATCACCAATAAAATAGGATTTCGCACTATTTGGTTTGGTACACACGTAAATCAGTTAGTACTCCGTACCAAAAACGGTCCTAACAGTTTTTAATATATTTTAAGTGGTTGTAAGTGAAGGAGTGAGAAAAAATAATGATACAATGAAAAGAAAAAATAATGATTTTTAATGTAATGATATAAGTAAAAATGAAGAATGGGTTGTGAATGCTCTTAGGAGTATGTTTAGTGTGTTTGGAGTAGTCCCAATATATGGACATCCATGGTGTGTGTGTTTTTTATCAAGTAGGTTTTGTTTGCATCATCATTATATTTTATATGAAATCTTCTTCGTACTAAAAAGTGGATGTCATGAGGATATAATTAAAAGCCTTGGCGTACGGCTAGGGCTCCAGTAGCCCCGATGGGGCCACCGTGTAAGGTGCCATTGCCGGTATAGGGCTGACACCTTTGTCATCTATTCCCCTATTGAGATCCTAAATCTGGTTGGTTTGATTAAGGTATTTGTGAGAGGTATATGTTAATTCATCTGTAAACGAAAACTTTGATGATTAAGTGGCATGCCTACAACTAAAAAGTTGTGGGTTCAACACCTACAACGAAATATTCTAGTGTGTTTATCCTAGAAAATTTATAAGCTGTTAAAAAATTAAGTAATTCACTAATCGGATATCATGTGCATATCACTAAGGCAACAATTACATCATTCCTTTTAACATAATTCAAATTTTTGATGGAGAACCTTACAGCTAGCAACTTATTTATTAATAACTTGTGCTAAAAAGGATCATTTATACCATCCACAAGACATTAAACAACTATAAGACAACATCATCCTAGAAGGGCTACTTCATATGCCTGCCTGAGGTCTATACACCCAAAAGATTAATTTGCAATTATAATGTGTTTAAACTTTATTTAAGCTATAAACAAACTATATAGGAAAGCAATCTAGGGCTACCATTATGGGCTTTCACCTAGGCCTCATCATCAATAGCCACTGGAACAGATTTCACCTGACCAAAACCGTTAAACTAAGTTAACAGAAACTAATAGTTAGAATGCTAATGTGTTACTTTCTTAAGTATTTGAACTTTTATGTTATTCAAAATTGCAGAAGTGACTTTTTTGAACCATAAAATGTCAAATAATCAAAAGATAACATCACCAAGCTTACTATATAAACAGCCACATTTTAATACAAATTAGTACATTGCCTCCGTGGGAGACAAATGAGAAAGTATATTGGTATTCTATGCATAAAAATAATAAAAAAATCATTTTTGTTTTGTGGGCACGAGGTACTATCAATTAGCTTTTTGAGTTCAAATAATTCCGATTCAAACAAGATTGAAACACAAGAGTTGTATCAAATGTACATCCTCCATCTGTTATTACTTTTAAATTGTTTGTGTATATGCGTGTATGTAGCAGACAGGGCCGGTCATGCAGGTCGGGTGACATATCAAAAAGGGTGGTCTGTTCTTCAGGTGGAACACGTTTTTTTTAAGCAAGTCCAAATGGGCCGAGTCAGGTTAACCAACCAACACTCTTTATTGTTGTATCATATATGATTATAGAAAGTGTATTTGTAAATAGTATATGATGTTTTATATAATTAATTAGGAGGTTGAAAACCTTCAAACCCTTCTTTAACCTATTTGAACCCTCAACCCCTTAGACTTGTTTCATTTTATTTAACTATTTTTAAACCCATATGACCCAAAAATAGTTTTGTCTAAATAATGAACGAGCTTTAGTACTCACCAGGTCACGGAACTTAAGAATATAGAACATCTCAAGATATCGTCTTGTTTCACGCCTCTCGAGTTTAGAGACATACTTCCAGAAGCTATACACTCCAGCTAATGTCATTAAGCGTTCAGAGTAAATCTTCCATGTGTACCTATAACATTACAAAGTTCTCAAGTCAATTATCAGTCACAGGATTAATAAACATCAGTTTCGATAAACCTTTCATATATTCTTTTAAGCCCTCCTTCAGATATCTTCAGCCAGTAACTGGGATCTTCTTTGCATTTCTGAAAAAAATTAGCCATCGTGACCGCTGCAGCATCCGAATGATATGGATCAATATGGAAACCCGAAACACCATCTTCAATTATCTCCGCTGGACCACCATGGCAAGTTGCAAATGTTGGTAGCCCACAATTCATGGCTTCCACCACTGTAAGCCCAAACGCTTCATAAAAAGCAGGCTGAAATTACCAGAGATTTTTTTAAAATTAAAATGAGATTATATAGTTAAGGTGTTGTATGAAGAATGACAAATGTTAAGAAGATTTATTTTGCCTAAAAAACCAGTATACTTTTTACTTTGTCCCAATTTAGTCAATCTGCTTATTTTAGCAATCTTAATAATCAAAAGATGACTTTGTCACGTTTGAGTCATTATGTATGAAAAGAAGCGTCTGTAGAAGATGATAAATTTTCTATATTGGTATGAAATTAATGTGTATACATGTTAGATATATGTAACTTTATAATTTACATAAAAATGTCAAATTTGCAACGACTCAAACAAGAAATATAGAAAAGTAACTTGAATTTTTAAAAAGGAAAAAAAAACATAGTATTATTACCTGTACAAAGATTCCTCTTCTATCAGCAATATAGCGATAAAGTTCACCATTTTGTGCACGGTTTGTTTGTGCTGAAATCCATCTCACCTGGCCATCTAATTTGTATTTCTTGAAAAGATCATGCATTTTTTCAATTTCTGCAATTTCTTCTCTGTCACTAGACCTCTTCACATTATTGTAACCAGCAACCACAACAAGGTTGCTAGTTCTCTAAGCTTATCATTCTTAGCATACCACTCAACCAAACCTGTAATGTTCTTCACATGATCAAGTCTCGCCATTGAAAAAATCATTGTTTAGATTGATCACTCAGATTTCCACTGTACAAATTCAAGAAAAATGCCAATTATCATATATGCTGCCGATAGCATATTTTTTAACAAAAGTCGGTGTGAAAACAGAACGAAAAATGAAATGCCATGAAAAGTGACTCACATGTGTTCATCGTTCTGCGCAGGGTCAAACAATAACTTCTCAATTTTACTATGAAGAGATGTAAGTCTTTTTTCCTTCTCGGTGTATGAGAAGTAAATGGTCATGTCTGCCCCTGGAGACACAATGTTGAACTTAGGGTCAAAAACATCAATACCATGAACAACCCTGTAGAGGCCTGGGAGAGTGAAAGATGAATGACTCTCGTATTGTCCGACAGTATTTTTCCTGATATTAATAGATAAACAGAATAAGCTGAAAAGGTTGTAATATTGAGCCACTAAAGCGAATTAACAATCAAAACTTACGTTCCGGCAATCTCTTGGTATGTGCTGGTGATAATAAAATCTGCATTGTTCATGGCTAAAAGATCAGCAGTAAATTGACAAGAAAAGTGATATTTCTCATCAAATTTCTTCCAATATAAATCAGAATCTGGATACTTTGTTTTCTCCAATGCATGAGCAATGTTGCACTGTATTTGTCAAAAGTTTGATTAATGCATCTTACTACTTCAGAGAAATTGAAGTTATTATGTTCAAAATAGTTGGTTACCTGCGTTACTCCCATTTTGTAAGATAATAAAGAGGCAACAAGATTTCCATCACTATAATTTCCAATTATAAGATCTGGAGTACCATGTAACTCGGCAGAAATCTCACTTGCTGCATCCTAATAATAAATTAATACAATATGCATTAAAAAATAAGAGTGAATTATCATTTATGCTATAATGTCTATTACATGCATCACTAATATAATTACACACAAATTTCTGAGTACGTAAAATCTGACTAGGCAGAAAGATTATGAAAAGGTTTAACTTGGTAGAATGATTTACCGCTGCAAATTTCTCCAAATAAGGCCATACATCAAACCTTGAGATCCATTTGCGAAGAATCCCTTTCTCAGTCCTGAAAGGAACACGCAGTATGTGTGTGTGTTTAGTGCCACTGACTCTCTCAAGTCGCTGATTACATGAAGTGCCTTTTGCATCAGGTATCAATCGAGTAACCTTAAATAAGAAATTATAATAGCATTAGATAAATGCCATAAACACAGCTCATAGAAAACAGATTTAGAATACGCATGAAACTGGAAAATAGTAACTCGGATTATCATACTTATACGTACAATCAGAATCTTAGGTTTGATATCCAGTCCTTGATGCTTTAATCTAAGAAGCATCTCATTCTCCAAGGCACGGACTTGATCCAGTATATATACAATCTGTCCAAAGCATAAGTAAGCATCATTTGCCAGTTATAGCGCAACCATAATGAAGATGTAATCTTGTTGCCAATCCCCATATCATGGGCTGGGCCCAAACTATAGAAACAGATACCCATATGAACTTCATATTTCAGAATAGAAACAGATACCTATATGAACTTCATATTTCAGATTTCCGTTAATGGTGATAGAATGTACCTGGCCACCAGTATCTGGCAAGCCCAAAACATTTGCTTGCCCAAAGTAACCATGTATTGATAATATGACAACATTAAACACCATAGGTATTCTAGCAAGAAAGGTTTCCAAAATAGAAGGATCTGGAGCTTGAAGAATGTCTGAGAGAAGATGCATCATCTCAAGGACTCTTTCAGCATTGTTTCCCCATCCTCTTTCAAAACCCATCCCTTGTAATCTGCAATCAGATAAAGTTATAAGCTGAAGCCATGAAAGAAATAAACAAGCTTCAATGTTCGATCTTTAGGAAAGATGCTAACTCGTATTGAAACTCAGTGTAGGCTGTATCAGATGGTAGCTTGGAAAGATAATCCTCTGCCTTGGCCAAAGAAGATTGAAGTCTACTCATGCTATGTATGCGGTCATTCAACATCATTACCTACACAACACTTAAGAAGGTTAAGGCAGTGTTTAGCTTGCAATCAGTAAACACTATGGGTATGGATTTTTTTAGTGTCAAGCATCACTACATGTATCGCTTTGATACCAAAGTGGAACGCAAATGGGAATCAATTCTAACCCAACCCTTTGGCAGGTACTAGAAGTTCCCAATTTCAAGCATATATGTAAACATACCCACAAACCAAACACTTATATTATTTTCAATCCCATCCCCAAACCCTTGATCCACACACACCCTAGAAGCATCCAAACATGACACTCACATGTCCATCATGTCTGTGCGTGCGAAGGAAATCCAGCAGTGGTTCCAGGCAATCTTTGCTGCGAAACATGCTTGAAGACAGGTGGCGATTGAGGAACTGAACTCCATTGCCAATGGATGAAGAGCGGGTTGGTCTGGGAAATGAAGCATTGAATGGCTCAAAATCCAGCTCAAGCATATAAGAGCTGTTAGGCCTGTAACATATTTGAAACAAGACAACCATCTTATATATGTCAACTAAAAGTTATCACACATTATGTAGAAGTTAAATAGAAAAAGAACTCACTGCCCGACAAGTTCTTCCTTGAATACAAGATACTCTGAAACGGTCAGTTGTTCCACACTTAATTGGTGTGCGTCTACACGCACATAATCCCAAACACCAGGTCTTGGACGAACTGCTAAAGCTACAAATGGAGGTGAAACTATGCATTCCTGTCATTGAACAAAAGAAACTTGGTCTTAGAGAGAAGAAAACAAACAAGGAATGAAAAACTAACTCTGAAATCAAATCAACACGCCTGGTGCTGGTTAAGATCATAAATCATGAAAATAGCAGGCTGTGGTCTTGCACATTAAAATTTCCACTTATATTGTTTGGATTTATCCACAAAAGTCAAGCTCTCCTGCTAGGTTAGTGAATTCTGTGATTAATAATGATATGAACAATGAACAAATTTAAGTGGTGTTTAGTTGAAGCATATGTGAATGAGGAAATGGGTATGATTCCTTATATAAGTCATAGTCATAGTCATACCTAGTATATACAGGGTTTAAATTTACGAATGAAACTTGTACGCTTTGATTCCAAAAAAAGAAAAAAAAAAAGAACTAACACTACCTTGATCAAGTTACAGAGCATAATAGCACAACATGAAAAAAGTTCAGAACAAAGCAATCATAAACTCAACCTTGAATAACGAAATCAAATACAAGTATGAGCATACTTCAACGATAACGAATGAAATCGCCGATAGTTTAAGCAACCGATCATCAGATAACGAAATATAAAACAATCTAGCAAGATCCAAACTCCAAAAACCTAAATCCACATGGTTATCACCTGTGCGGTCTTCAAGGCATCTCCAAAAGGACCATCAGTAAGCTTCTGACGTGAAGCATCATCACCGATGATATTCTCAAGCTCATCGAGTATCTGATGAGGCTGCAGTATCGCCTTCCCCTGAGCCACATACCTACAACGAATCCAAAAATCACAAAATCACCCTCAAACCAACACATAACCCTAAAATCCGATTCATCCGGTTCAATCAATCACCTCGAAAGAAGCGAAACGATTTCGTTGCGATGGGCAGCGAGAGTCTCCTCAACACGCTCACGCATACTGTGTGTTCTGCTCAATTTAGTTGTCGCCATTGATTAACACACTCAAGCTCCAGTAACTACACGAAGGATCATAAGATTCTTCAGAGGATTGATGGTGGATAATCAGAGGATTGATGGTACATTATATAATTGTAGAATCAAAGATAAAAGCATATCATATTATCATATATGTACGATCTTATCATCGAATATGCATATCGCTATCAAGCATGAATGATGATTAATTATGTGATCTTGAATATTGTAATGGTAAAGCATACATCTGTCACGCTCTTAGACGTTTTCGTATCTATGCAGTTTATCTGGATCCATTTGTTTATTGGTTCCATATGGACCATACCAAACTTTCAGTGTCACGAGACCAATTAGTCACTTCTCATTTCATTAATTTTGTATTCTAGTGTAGTCTAGAAACATTTTTTTCTGTTTTTTAACGGCAAATATACGATTCTGATTCGGATGATAAGTGTTATTTTAATTGAGTTTATCTATTCGTTTTTCAGTCAGGACCGCACCCACGACCCGCTCAGAAGGAAATTCGTTGTTGAGAAACCTGATGGCTCAACTCTAATCATTTTTGCTCATAAGGAGACTTGAACCCATTATCGCTCATTTATTTACATGTCATGGGTGTCTCACATTAATCAGTTTGACTAAAGGTCATTGGTGTTTAGATTTACAAAATGAATAAACACAAAAGAGAAATTTCACTTTGTTAGCGGGTAATTCTTTACAAATCAATACCTGGTAAGAGTGCTCGGGCCATTTTTGACAAAAAAAAATATAGGATAGTTCATGTTATTTGACAACACAGTCGTTGGTGGCTTGTGTAGGAGATGTCAAGTGCTAACAACTAAAATGAATTGTTGAGAGTTTGGGTTGTGTACTTGTGTCATGGTTAATTTGGATTTTTTGTGAGTAAAAATGAGACATCAGTCAATTATTAAATGATTTAATATGGGTAGTTTGTGTAGTTTAACATGTACCCCTAGTAGCATAAGGTCTTATTGTTTTTGGACACAAACACATTGCTTGTCACATGTAATATAAGATGTCCTGAACGAGAAAAAATGATGGTTAAATGATGTGTATTACAACCGACGTGTTAGGGATCCAAAACATGCAAGGCAAAGTTTGTAATGTTTTTATGATAGAAAATCTAGAAATGGTTGTTAAAAATCAACATGCAATAGCAAGATTGTCAATGATCTTATGATCTAATAGTTTAACGAGCATGTGAGAGACTTTGCATTTATTGAGCGTCTTGCATTATAGTTTTAACATTAACGAATAATTACTAATTTGTTATTACTAACTACTAGATCTACCGTTAAAAAAAGATAGTAAGAATCACTATAAGCTAGACTTTGACACCTTGTGATATATTACATTTTACGTAGCCTAATTTATTTCGAATTCATAACCTTTTATTTGGATGCACAAGTTATCACGAGACCAAATGAACATGAAATAGACTTAATATCACAATGAAACATCAGGAATTTGGTTGAATCATTAATGATCAAGTAAAATTATTTTAAAAAAGTAAAATTAAATTTTAAATACAATTTTAGTATTATTAGACAATAAACAAACATTAATAGAATTACGTATTATTTTTGTTTAAATATAGTATATGTTTATGGAGTCTCAAGCTAGAAACACAACTACATAACAGTATTAATATTATTTGATCAAATATCATTTTACCCATGTGTTTCAGTGGTGTTGTACGATTAAAAACACATATGAAATTGTGGCGGACGAGTATGACACTTTAACACATAAATAGAAAACATTATTATGTATCGTAACTCGAGTCGTAATGATTTAAAAAATTAGTTCACTATAATAGTATAATAAAAATCAAAGAAAGAACAAAGAAAATAAAATTAATGGTAAGCCACATAAATTGAACTCAAAAGACACGCACCTACCAGCATCTGACTCAATTATTGCGTTCATCGACCAAATTACTATATACACATATTTTTGTCACTGGCAATTCCACCCTCTTAACTTTTATTTTTTAAACTTAATTTCACCCTCTTAACTTTTATTTTTTAAGCTTTGGCCTGTAAACTTTTTAAAAACAATAAAAAACTGTCTTTTTAACATCCTTAAATTTTTAAAATTTTAGGTTTAAGTCCTATATAAATTCAAGTTTGTCAACGATAAATTTAATTCGGAAACGCAACGATACGATTGCAATCTATACTTTATGACGTTGCATACGACATTGTTGCCCGTGTTTTCTATTTACGTTTTGAATTGGATTATGTTTCAATATAATTTTATTTGAAAAAAATTCAGGTCAGATATAATACGTTTTATTCAATTATATAAATTCGATTTGCTCTATATTTTGACGTAAATTTAGTTTGCAAAACGAATTGATTCGATTGTGGTATATACTTTATCCCGTCACGTCCGTTGCTGCCGCAATGCGGCGGGTTCAAATTTCTCGTTAAACTTATATAACAACTAAACATCTAGTAAACAAAAAAAATAATAAACGTTTCAATAGGATGCTGACACGTAAATTTTCAAGGAGAAGTCGTTAATATTGGTTGTTTTTTTAAGGGTAAGGGGTTGTTTGTTTTCGTCTGACCGGGCTGACCCGGCTGACTCGGTCAGCGGGTCAGCCCGTTTGATACGCAAGTTTTAAGGGCTGACCGGGTCATTCCATCTGACCCAAACCTAAAAAAATCATTGCTGACCCATTCTTGCGCAGCTCCCTTAACACCCTCATCGATCCCTTGTTCTTGCGCAGCTCCATTAACACCGCGAGCACCCTCCCTCCCTACGCGACCGAGCTCCTCCCTGCGCGAAGGCCTTGGCCACCGAAGCACCCTCCCTCCATGCGCGACCGATTTGCGACTGCAGCACCATCCCTCCCTGCGCGACCGATTTGCAAGGCCGATAGTCCTCCCTGCGCGCGCGACCGAGAACCCCCCCAGAGCACCTCCATGCCTGACCGAGACCGCCTCGGAGCTCCTCCCTGCGCAAAATCCAAGGTATGTGTATGTCCTTCTATCGAAGATGATTTTGGGTGTAAATTGTTGATGAATTGATAGGATTGCTTGATTTTTTGTTTTGGGTGTAAATTGTTGGTGAATTTTGGGTGTAAATTGTTGGTGAATTGATAGGATTGCTTGATTGTTTGTTTTGGTGTAAATTGTTGGTGAATTTAGGTGTAAATTTTGGTGAATTGATAGGATTGCTTGATTGTTTGTTTTGGGTGTAAATTGTTTGTGAATATTGGGTGTAAACATTGGTGAATTGATAGGATTGTTTGATTGTTTGTTTTGGGTGTAAATTGTTAGTGAATTTTGGGTGTAAATTTTGGTGAAAGAAAATCTAGAGTTTTGGTAGTTCTTGAAAAATCAAACATCTTACAATTGTTCTTGGTCTAGGCATGACAGAAAGAAAAACTAGAGTTAATTGGAAGTCGGATTGTGTCGACAAAACATTTCTCGAAGCATGTATACATGAAATAACAAACAACGGTCGTGAGGGTAGTAGCTTAAAAGCAAGCTTATGGAAAGTTGTTGCAGAAAAACTAAAAAATTATCATAATTTTATGGTTGGCCATAAACAAATGAGAAATCGATATGACTACCTAAAGTCAAAGTAGGGGGCTTGTGTCACACCCCCAAACCACAGCGGTTTCCCGCGGGGTGCGAACATCATGATTTCATAGTCACTAATCGACCACTACATGATTTTGTAAAACATACATCTCAAATAAGTTTAAAATACATCATTGTTCAGAGTTAAATTTGCGGAAGCAATAGTAATAAGGTAAATTGTTTCAAAACATGATAATTACGAAAATGAATGTCCCAAACAGCATGAATGGCCCTAAACATGAGATGTTCCATGCTAGCTTAACTTGGTGCATCTATCAATTACCTGAGAAAACATGCATGAAAAATGTCAACATAAAGTTGGTGAGTTCACAGGTTTGAAAGTAATAGTAAACAGTGTAATGGACCACAAGTCTTTCCATGATTTGATTGTTGATCATATAATACTACAATATTATATAAGCACCGCAACCGAAGCTAGACTGTAACTATAACAAATTGCCCCTACCCATGCCTACCGTAAGCATGAGTGTGAACAGGCTAATAATGCACCCGTTTAGACCTCCAGTCAAGATTAGGGTAATTAATCCGGGTGGGGGTAGTCAAACCCAATAGTACTATCCATGATTACCTCGCTTTGGGAAATAAACTAACGGTTCGATAACAGGGGACTTTATACGGTAAGTAAACAACTTATATAACATGTGAAATCATTGACAAGTAAATGTGTCCAAGAAAATAGTAATTTGCATGTAATCTCCCCCAAAATGAAAATAAGTAAAAATGGGGCTGTGAAACTCACCTGTAATGCACGCGTGAATTCTAGCAATAGTCTGTACGTATGATTGGTCTAGGAATCTCTTAATCAAATTCACAATATATTCATGAGGTCATGATTACTAACCCCAGATGGTCATGCATAACTCATCCACAAAGTTAGTTTTGAAAATGTCACTTGACTAATTAGACACGTCAAGTCGTAAATGTTTTATTTAGATTCTTGTCTTCATCTTTATTTTCCTAAATATACATAATGTATTGAAGGTGTTTTATATTAAGTATAATGGTATTATACTTTCCATGTGTATGTGTTTCCTTTTTTTACCAAATATCTCTAAAAGTTTACTTTTATCTAAGTATAGGTTTTTGACAGCATTAAGGGAATTTTTAGGTCTGGTTGTCATCCCCTTTTCATGGTACAAAGGATTTTTATAAAATCTGATACTTTTATTATATTTAGGTCTATGTCTTAGGATTCCAAAAAGGTATAGCTTGTATCCTACAACTAAGTTTAAGTGCCACTAAATAGTTCATGAAGCAACAGATGTCAGTGCAGCACTTTTCTGTACATGTCCAGGGATTTCACCTTTTTGAGGGGTCAAACCTTACATTCACAAATAGAGCCTATATTACTTTTAAATCTAACACCTTAAGCTAAGTTACCACAGAAAGAAAATCTTCATTTTATTACTTTAAGTATAACTTATGCCTCATTCTTTCTGCCCTATTTATTCTGTCAAAAATTCAGGTTCGGCACTTTAATTTGTTTGTACGTTTTGGAAGGGTTATACTCATCTATAAATTTCAAGGTTGGATGGGTTAGAAACTAGACATCCTAAAGTTAATGTTAGGCTCAATGAAACGGTTCATTTGACCATGTTTAGGTCGAGTTATGGTCTTGAAAACACAGAACATGAATCTGCCAGAAGATGTCTTACATGTTTTGTTACTTTTTAAACTTTGCTAGAGCACTTTTGGATGAGTTAGTGAATATGAACACATCATGATGGTGTATAGAAGATTAGAAAAAAAGTGCTGACCTTAAACAAGCAAGGAGAAAGAGATGGTAGTCTTGAAATACAAGGAAAAGAAAACTTGATCCTTTGAACTAAGAACCAAACAAGAAATAGGTGAAGAAGATGTTGTAGGATGCTTGGAAGCTTCAAAAATCACTTGATCTTCAACCAAAGGCATTTGAATCACCTAAGATTTGAAGGAAGTAAGTTGAAAATCAAATGGAGTGGTGGTAGGAGTGTCTTGGCCGAATTTTAGAGAGGAAGAAAGCGAGAAGATGAGTGTGATGTGTTGGTGTAGTTGAAGTGAAGGGTGCATGTCTTTTATAACACTCAATCCTCTTTAAGTGTAAAGTTCTTAGAGCATGGGCTCCTATTCACGGTCAAAGGATGGGGAAATGGTGTTCCAAGAGTGGTAAGGTAGACATGTTGCTTTAACACATCAAAAGAGAGGCTTCATGAATATGCCAAGTTGTGTTTTGTCAAATCTTGTAAGTTTTGTGAGCTTTATTGGGAAGGAGGTGGAAGAGTAATGTGGTGGTGGCTTGGATGACCACATGCATGGGAAATGGGGGGTTTGGTTTTTATATTTTGTGTAGTATTGGGTATTTAGGTGGTATTTGTTGCACCATAGGTATTGTTACATATTTTTATATTTTTACTTTTTACTTTTTAAAATGCATTAGGATATTGTAACAACTTGTATTAGGATATATAAATATTGATGGTATGTTAACGATGCATCATGTAGTTAGTAGGTCCGTTAAAAGGATTCGTTCCGGTAAAATATTAATTTACGTGATTAGGTTTATTTATAAATTTTAAAATTTTCCAATGTATTTAATTTAGAATATAAGATACTTTATTACACTTTAAGGTATTTATTGACACATACATAATTTAATTAACACCAACGTTCGTGTGTGCCGGTTGTATCGCGTGTGAAAATGGTAATTACGCCGAATTACCGATGCATGAAATGTTATGCGTGAAAGTTTGCAATGCATAAAACGACTTCAATAATGTAATTTAAATTGAAAATCAAGTGTTATAGGTGTAATTATAACCAAGTCAAGGTCGGGTATTGACCTGAAATTGCCGGTTGTCACATACTCCCTATGTTAGAAAGAATTTTGTCCCGAAATTCAGTTAGGGTTGTCTGTAGATGCCAGGGTTTCAAACAAGTACGGGTAGTTGAGCTTCATTTGATCTTCACGTTCCCAAGTAAATTCGGGTCCTCTTCTTGAATTCCACCGGACCTTCACTATGGGAATACGAATTCGTTTCATCTTCTTTACTTCTCGATCTAGAATCTCCACAGGCTTTTCAATAAAATGAAGTTGTTCATCAATTTGGACCTCATCGAGTGGTATAACCAGAGTTTCATCTGACAGACACTTCTTCAAATTCGACACATGGAAAGTGTCATGAACACTACTAAGTTCTTGAGGAAGTTTTAGCTTGTAAGCTACAGGACCAATCCTGGCTAGGATTTCAAATGGCCCAATGTATCTAGGGTTTAGCTTACCACGTTTGCCAAAACGAATGACTCCTTTCCATGGTGAGACTTTAAGTAGAACCTTGTCTCCCACTTGAAATTCCAACGGTTTACGTCTCACGTCAGCATAGCTTTTCTGACGGTCACGCGCGGCTTTGAGTCGGTTCTGAATTTGAGCAATCTTTTCCGTGGTCTCGCGTATGATCTCGGGACCAGTGAGTTGACTATCGCCAACCTCTGTCCAACACAGTGGTGACCGACACTTCCTTCCGTATAATGCTTCAAACGGTGCCGCTTTGATACTGGTGTGATAACTATTATTGTAAGAAAACTCAACTAGGGGTAGATGAGTATCCCAACGGTTTCCAAAGTCTATCACGCAAGCCCTAAGCATGTCTTCTAACGTCTGAATGGTCTGTTCGCTCTGACCATCCGTTTGAGGGTGGTATGCG
Source organism: Flaveria trinervia (assembly GCA_025506515.1). Taxonomy (NCBI): domain Eukaryota; kingdom Viridiplantae; phylum Streptophyta; class Magnoliopsida; order Asterales; family Asteraceae; genus Flaveria; species Flaveria trinervia. Next base: position 7,274,645 of record CM046444.1, on the reverse strand, counting down.
GTACTCATATCCACCTTGTACCAAAGGCCTTTTGTAAGGATTGCCAAAATCTCGAGGTAAATCGACTGTCTCGATCAGAGATAATGGAGATCGGTACTCCATGTCTCGAAACAACCTCTTTGAGATAAACTCTTGTCAACCTTTCCATCTTATCAGTCTCCTTAATTGGTAGAAAGTGGGCAGACTTTGTCAGTCGATCCACAATTACCCAAATTGTATCATAACCGGTGGGTGTCTTGGGTAGTTTTGTGATAAAGTCCATGGAAATCTGCTCCCATTTCCATTGTGGAATCTCCGGTTGGTGCAGTAACCCAGATGGTTTTTGATATTCCGCGTTAACCTTCGAACACGTGAGGCACTTGCTAACATAAATTGTCACACCCCAACCTTGACAGCGGAAACGTCGAGATGTGAGGGTTAAGATTGTTCACAGCCACATAACGCTATATTAAATTGTAAATATTATTATCATAAGTCTTGAAATGGAAATTACAATCATAAGTCTAATACAAGAAATAAGTTCAAATGCAACAAAACATAAGGTAAACTTTTTTTTATTCCATTTACTAGGTCCAAATCCTAGGTTATAGCATGCTTCAGAAAGATCACTTTAAGCTTGAGGTTGACCTGAAACATGATAAAAATAAGAGTCAACTAAAAATAGTTGGTGAGTTTCCAAGGTTTTCATACATAATATGAAAAAGAAAGTTACAAGTAGCAATTCATGTCATAGGTTATAAGCTAGTAAGGTTATAGAACACATATCGTTACAACCAAACCTCGACTTTATTACAAGTATAAAAGATTGGCTAAGTGTATTTGGTTCCTTAGTGCACAAGCATACGGCTCCTAGGAGTCGGCAATACATCGACTTTAGCACCAAATAGGCTTGTCAGGCCCAAAGATCTAAGACGTCGTCAGGCTAGCAATAGTTAATGATTGTAAACAAACTATGTATCTCATATAAACACTTACAATAAACCAATAACCATGACAAAATAATAAGTTGAATTGCACGTGATTTACAAGTTTCAAATATGTATAAGTGTATCATGTATACGCTATCATGTTTCACCCCAAGTTAGTGTAAAAAATATGAAAAAGGGGCAAGAAAACTCACGTGATAATATGTATATATTGGAGATTATTTAAGAATAGAAAACGTCGTTCCAAGATGAACGTCACAAGGCACCTAAACATATGTAATTACCAGATTTAAGTTTAATAATTAAATTATTGATTTAACGAGAGCTAAAATTTCAAGTGGAGTGCGGGGATCTTTGTAGTAGTCTAAATAATGTAACAAATGAATATACCATTTGTGTAAATTATTATAAAGAAAAATAACATTAAATCATCGATAATAGCTAGTGAAGTTTAATTATAAACTTGAATAAATATTTGAAATAATCATGATTTTAACGACAATAACTTAATGGTAACATTTGGACCAATAATAATTTTTTAATTTATTATTCAAAATCCATTTTAATAGAAATTATCCAAGAACATCCTTTGTTAAAATTCTTTATTAAAAAGAGAATTAATTAGTTAAATTTAGAAAAATTATAGAAAATAATTTGATGTCTTTAAAAAATATTTAAAGTTTACAAAACCCTTTTTATATTTATTAAAAATTTTCTATAATTTATTTAAGGGCTGAAAAGCCTTAAAAAAAATGTTTGAGGGTGCCCGGGTTCGAACCCGGGACCTCTAAGTGGTGATGAGAGCGTTTAACCAGCGAACCAAGGCATCCAGCCGCGGTAGATCTTGGTTTTAAAACATTAAAAACCCATATAAACAAAACCCCCAATTTCATAAGAACCCTAGAATCGATTTGATTCCAATTGAACATCGAATTGATATTGTTAATGAAATCAATCATAGGGCTTTGATTGCCCATGTGAAATCGAGTATAAAGATAGTTTTAATTACCCGAATTGTTATTGAATTGGTGTTTGAACACCCGAAGAAACGTTGTGGACGTGGAAGTCTTGATGGATAGGCAAACCTCGACGATAATCAAATTAAACTTGTGGGAAGCTTCGCGTGATGACCTCGATGCAAAGCCCTTTGCGAATTTCGTCAATTGAAGCTCGGAAGATGATATTAGGTTGAGTTGCAGGTCGCGACGAAGATGGTAATCGAACAAGGTGAATTTGTGGGTTTCAGGTGTAATTGGCACTTGCAATCGATTAGACTTAGATAAACGTTCGTTAGAGTTGAATTAATTGACTTATTATTGGTGATTAAGGCTCGAATGATTACGGGGTTTTAAGGTTTCGGTTACTACTTCGATTGAACTTGTTAACCGACGTTTAAATGCTATTAATTGTCGTCTTTAGGTTCGAATCATGCTTTAGCGAGGTTCGGGGTGATTTTTGGATTAAAAATCGGCCGCTTGAAGCGGTTTTAGGTCTCGCCGGAGGCCGCGGCCGGCGGTGGCTGGAGGCCGGCCGGGAAATCGGGAAAAAAGAAAAGAAGGAAAAAAAAGTTTTGTAATTTTTGCAGTTTTGTTCCCTGAAGTTTTATCAATTGGCATAATACGTACAAACCTTAATATTTAAAGTTTCTAACTTTGACATTAAACCCCCTTGTAGTTTAATAGTGGTCACTTTATGCTTAAAAGTTATATGTTAAGTTTCCAAATTGACAAAATAAGCCCTCTTTACTAACCTCAAGCTTATCATTAAACTAATTGTTAACTTTTTAATAATTTGTCATTTATTTTATTATTATTAATATTATTATTATTATTATTAAGCAAAAATGTTCATTAACTCCCGAATTAACTCAACAAGCCCTCAAAGTTTTCATAAATGGTATAAACGAACCATATAAGAATTAACAAAATTAACTTTTAATTAACGGAAATACGAGATGTTACATAAATGGCTATGTCAGCTTTCATGTTTGGCCACCAGTATAACTCCTTCAGGTCTTGATACATCTTATCGGAGCCCGGATGGATGGAGTATCTAGATTTGTGTGCCTCGTTCATCACAAGATCCCTCAAGTTTCCAAAATTTGGCACCCAAATTCGATTCATGAAGTAGCGAGTTCCATCAGACTTGGTCTCAAATTGTTTATCCATGCCGCGAAGGAATTCTTCCTTCAAATTCTGTTCCTTTAGTGCCTCAGACTGAGCATCACGAATTTGAGTAGTTAGACTCGTATGAATCGTCATTCCCAACGCTCGCACCCATAAAGTCTTGGTTCGTTCTTTCCTACTTAGAGCGTCTGCTACAACATTCGCTTTCCCAGGATGATAACGAATCTCACAGTCATAATCGTTTAGTAACTCAACCCACCTGTGTTGCCTCATGTTTAGTTCCTTCTGATCGAAGATGTGCTGGAGGCTTTTGTGATCGGTGAATATAGTACATTTAGTACCATACAGGTAGTGTCGCCAAATCTTTAGTGCAAAAACAACAGCTCCTAATTCGAGGTCGTGGGTGGTGTAGTTTTTCTCATGCACTTTCAATTGTCGTGGCGCGTAAGCAATAACTTTGTCACGTTGCATTAGGACACAGCCAAGTCCTTGTCGTGATGCGTCGCAGTACACCACAAAACCATCGTTTCCCTTTGGTAGAGACAGAATCGGCGCGCAACATAGTTTTTGCTTTAATAATTGAAACGCTGCTTCCTGCTTATCACCCCAATCAAACTTCTTGTCTTTCTGAGTCAGGGTTGTCAGTGGTTGGGCTATTTTGGAGAAATTTTCGATAAAGCGTCGGTAATAGCCTACCAAACCTAGGAATTGTCGCACTTCAGTCGGGGTCTTAGGTGCTTCCCAGTTTTTAATGGCCTCTATCTTGGATGGGTCAACATGTATTCCCTTCTCGTTAACCACATGCCCGAGAAATTGCACTTCTCGGATCCAGAAGTCGCATTTTGAGAATTTTACGTATAATTTCTCGTTCTTGAGTAGCTCCAAGATTAACCTTAAATGTTGTTCGTGTTCATCCTTGGTTCGTGAATATATCAAGATGTCATCGATGAAGACGATCACGAATTTATCCAAGTAGGGTTTGCACACTCTATTCACGAGGTCCATGAATACAGCTGGTGCATTGGTTACGCCGAATTACCAATGCATGAAATGTTATGCGTGAAAGTTTGCAATGCATAAAACGACTTCAATAATGTAATTTAAATTGAAAATCAAGTGTTATAGGTGTAATTATAACCAAGTCAAGGTCGGGTATTGACCTGAAATTGCCGGTTGTCACAGCTTGGATCAAACTGAAAAACAAAACAGGAAATATTTATGATCCTATAACCAACACTTTCAATATGAGTGATGAAGAATAGGAAGCGGAGGCAAAGGTATTTTTTTAATATGAAATCTTTTTTAATAAGTTATTTTTTGTTTAGTATTTTGATTATGTCTATAAAAATTTGCAGACAGTTAAACAAGTTTATTGAAAAGTTGAGACATGCACCTCTTTCTTACCCTGATCTTTATACCAAACTGTTTGAGAGGGTGACCGCGATTGGCATTCATAGTTGGGGGCCATCTTCTACACTTTCTTATCCAACTGAAGAATTCTTTGAACATGAGTTGGATGATGTTCAGTACACTCAGATAGAAACAGATCTCCCACCTGTAAATGAAGAATCCTCGGGTCGTTCAAAACGCAAGGCAAGTACTAAAACTAGCAAAGAAGTTCGTAGGAAAACAATAGACGATGATTTAAGAGAAGTTGGGAATGAAATAATCAATCTTGCAAAGTTGTTGATGGAAAAAGATAATGTTGATAAAGAAATGGACGCATGCATGGAGAAGCTAGAACAAATGGAAAGGGGGGAAGAAGATCCAAGATACAACACGACTCTTTTGCTATTTGGTGAAAGTGCTGATATTAGAAAAGTTTGGTTACGTCTTAAGCCGGTGAGTTGCGAGTCGTGGGTGAGAAATGCTGGGAGGAAGTTTGGATTACTTGGTTGACTTTTGTGTTTTTTTTATTTAGATGCCTTGCTTATGACTTTTGGTATGGATATTGTATGACTTTTATAAGACATTCGTATGGCTTTCATGTGACTTTTGGATGGATATCGTATGTCTTATGAATGGCTTTTATAAGATGACTTATGTATGGTTTTTATATGAATTTTGTATAAATATTTTGAATGACTTCTAACAGGCCAAATATGTATACGAATGGTGAAATTTTATCATTCTTTCTACTTTCATGGTATTGGTTGATGTTGGCCCGGAAAAGAAAACAAGAGGAAAGAATTGAAAGAATAAGAGATAATGATTCTGCTTTAACCGGGCATGCATATACACATGAATTACTACATGGATCTTCTACACAATGTCAAGTTTATAATATAACTATACATGGGAAGGCGTAGCACATGATTCACGAGTTTTGAAAGAAGTGGCATTTAATCCGACCTCTGGATTTCGATTTCCTCCGCCAGGTTTATAATATAACTATAACTTTTATTACTACATATATTATTTGTATTCTTTATATAATACATGACACACTCACATTTTCAGATAAATATTACATTTGTGACGCTGCATATACCAACACTCGTGGATTTATGATGTTATCGAGCGTGCTTATGGTGTATTGAAGGCAAGATTCCCAATCTTAAAACAAATGGCTCCTTATCCTTTTCGAGTGCAAAGAGACGTAGTTATTGCTTGTTTTGTAGTCCATAACTTTATAAGGAAATACAATATTCAAGATGAATTATCTACAAACTTTGAACAAAACACTATGTTTACTCCTGATGGTGAAGGTGGAGGAAGCGATGGTGAAAACACACAAGGCATGGAGTGGGGTTCAGAAGGCGTTGAATATATGACTGCTTTGCGTGACCAAATTGCTAATCAACTACTTTCAAATGCTTCAAGTTGATTTGTATGCAAACTCTTGTATGACATTTTGCTAATCAACTATTTGAAATTCAATGTGTTTGTTTGGATTATGTTTGATTTATGTTAACTTCTATTTTGTATGACATTTTGAATTATTATAACTTGGCTATTTTTATTAATTAAACAACACCGGTTAAATTCAAACTCGTTTAAACAATGTGGCAATAATGTTATTTTTATTATTCAGCAGAGTTAGTCATATACTAAATCAAATAGCCAAGTTTCAATCAGATGCAGACTAAGTCAGCGTAATCAAACAGCTCGAGAATATAGAATCATTAATCATACATCATACTCACAGTAACATAGCTGGGCCTTTTAACTGGATAAAAACAGCCCACAACACACGACGAATATTAGAGCCCAGCCCAATATCAAAACCCAAGAGAAATACGACATGAATATAGGGTTACCATTTCGGCAGAAACCCTAGTTCCTCTTATTTGCAGACGAAGACGGTGAGGGGAGGGGATCGCCGGTGAGAAGGAGATGGTGTCGTTGAAGCTACAGAAGAGGCTCTCAGCCAGCGTACTCAAATGCGGCAAAGGAAAGGTCTGGCTTGATCCAAATGAAGTCACGAGATCTCCATGGCCAATTCTCGTATGTTCTTATTCGATTCATGTTTTATCATTCATTTTCATCTGTTTTCATCGTTTTTGTACCAAGTATTCATATAATTGTCTAATTGTTGAAAGTTTGTTGATGGTTATGTTTTGAAAGAAGTAATTTATTCGATTTATGTGTTTTAGTAGTGTTTTGTTTGTATTGTTTGTTGTTTGATTACTTGATTTTGATTGTTTTAAGTGTTTTTTGCTTTTCTGATTGAATATCCGCGGTTGTATATTTTGTCAAGTGTTAATGCTTGTTGATTAGGTCAGCTGTGTTTATATGTTCATAAGCATTTTGTAAAAAATGTCGGTGTTTGATTGACTCTTTTGCTATCATTGATTAAATGTCGATGTTTTTTCTCTTGCTATTGTTGATTCATTGCCGCTACATCTTCGTTTTAAATCTGTTTATGTTATTTTTAGCAATTGATTATTTATGACTGTCTATTCATATAAGGAAAATGTACTTTCATTTTTAAGTAGAATTAACATGCATATTGTTTTTGTTTATAATCTGCTTATATCATATTGTTGTTCTTTGTTTGATAACCAAAGGTCAAAACATAAGAAAGTTGGTTAAGGATGGGTTCATCATCAGGAAGCCAACTAAGATTCATTCAAGGTCACGTGCTCGTCGCATGAAGGAAGCAAAGAGAAAGGGTCGTCACTCTGGATATGGTATGTGATTCTACTTTTTACTGAATGATTACACGGAATGATATTTTTAGATACTAATTTGACAGTTTTTAAAACATTAATAATTTTAAAATTATAAACGGGTCAAAAGCTAAAGTTATAAACTTTAGGTAAACGTAAGGGTACAAGGGAGGCAAGGTTGCCAACAAAGATTCTGTGGATGAGGAGGATGAGAGTGCTTAGGCGTTTGCTTCGCAAGTATCGCGAGGCCAAGAAAATTGACAAGCACATGTACCATGACATGTACATGAAGGTGAAGGGTAATGTTTTCAAAAACAAACGTGTGTTGATGGAAAGCATTCACAAATCAAAGGCTGAGAAGGCTAGAGAGAAGACATTGTCCGACCAATTTGAGGCTAAACGTGCAAAGAACAAGGCTAGCCGGGAAAGGAAATTGGCTCGCAGGGAAGAACGTTTAGCTCAGGTAATCTAACTAATGTTTATTGAATTGCTTATAGTTATCGGATAATCTCTGGGCGGGTGGAGTATATAGAAAGGGTAAGGGTCGGATCTGCATACAGTTAAGTTTTGTTTATTCAAAATGTGTTACTATGTATTTACTATGTGAAAAGACAGTTTTGTAATAGTTCAATTTTACTACTTACACGTAGGGGTTGTTTGAGACTCCTTTATAAAACTGCTGTATTGGCATATTTTGTTTCTATCCATCAATTTGCTTATTCAAGTTGCTTATTTGATCATCTATAATTCAAATAAGTTTTCTTTGATTTCAGAACACAATACCCAGTTATTTATTTATTCACACCTCAATTTCTTTACCCCATCAGAATTTATATCATTTTAACCCGTTACATAATCCCCAATTTTTACATCTCTAGTCATTCATCATATTTTCATTTTGCAAGTATGATGTGCAAAGTTTTTATTTGTATTTTATTGTGTTCAGGGCCCACAAGAGAAAGTTCCAGCTCCAGCAGCTGCTCCTGCAGCCCAACCTGCACAGTGAGTGTGATAAGCTAACATTTGTTTCTAGTTTTGTGATAACTGTGTGTATTGACTAGATCTCAATTTTTTTAATTTGCTTACTGAGTAATACATTTTGTTGATCTTTTTTAGGGCACCAAAGAAATCCAAGAAATGATCGAGATCTATTTTTTATGACAATGTTAGAGATGAAGAAAGTGGGTGCTGTAATCAACCTTGAAGTTTTGTTCTTTAATCTTTTGCACTACTGGAAACAGTTTTATTTTGAGGTGACTAAAATCTTTATTCAAAGTTTGTTTTGCACTTGCATTAATGCTCCAACACTTGCACTTGGTTTTATTGAGTTTTCTGTCTTATCCATTGTGTTTCTTATTTATTGTTTTCTGATTAAGTTAAATATATATTCTTTAGCTAACCTAAAAACAAGACGGTGATGATTAATAAGCTGCGACACCAGGGTTCATATAGCGCATCGTGTTTTTTTAAATGTAAATTGACTGCGAAACGACATTACGACTGCTTATCTGCAGGCTGCGTAACGGAGTCGTGGTTTTTTCTTTTTTATTGTAACAAAGAGCGAGGGTTTTTGAGGCACACTGGCTATGCAAGTCGCAATCCATGAAGCTTCTGAGGTCAACCGAGTCACAATAGAAGATGGGTTTGGGATTAGTTTTGACTTTTGAGAGTTGTATAAAACATTGTTTTCGGTTACAAAAAATATATATTTTATTATCAAGTCAAAGCTTAATTGTCTTCTTGATACAATAAGAAAAATACCGTTTATACTTGTTTTATAAATTATTACTTGTTAGTAATACCAAGTATTTTTTGAAAAAGGGAATGTAGTTAATTATTAAGTTAATAAAAATATAAATAAAAGTATAAAAGTATTTTAGCTAAATAAGTGTCTTATTATGCCTGGAGCCTATTCACTCACAAGGTTTCACATATGAGGATGGCATGCCAAATGCAATAGGACGTGTATTTGGTGTAGAGGGTCTCACACTTCTCTTTATACCCATCAAGAATCATAATCTTTTTTATTAGGTAGGTATGTTAGTGTATTCGACTCATTAATGTATCCAGTACCAACTCATTCTATTCTTTGTTGCCTTTTTCACAAATTACAAAGTTTGAATATGAAAAATGTCTCTAAAGTATACGAACACCATAGATAGATCGTAGTTTATCATTTAAATAAAAGGTAACACATGTTATTTTTTAAGTTAGGTGACACATCTAGAACATATTTTAAATTTATTTTATGCAAAACAGATTTAACGATTGATAACCGACCATACTCGATGATAGAGCTCACAAATATAGAAAGTTTCAAGGCAATTGGAGCAAGAGAGAAGTAAACAATTTCTTACTCAAAACCAACCCCTTCTATAGAACAAGATGTTTAAAACGAAACAGACCCTGTTAACTGAACTAACATTGGTTTAGTCTAACCTTATTCTGCCGCACCCGGATCAGTAACGATCCAGATAAAACTTATTACTGCCCTGGAGAAGGGTTGACTTGGGCCAATATTATACGACGCTACACCATGCATACGTTACCGTCACTAATACTTCACGCGTGTGACAAAAGAGACTACGCTAGCAGGTAGGAATTCACTATCCTTCATTCACACTACTGTGTGTTGCAGCACCACCGCCATTTAATCATTGGGATCATTCTAGGAGCACCCATGTTATTGCAACAATTACTCCTTTTCTTGACGCTAGCATTCCATCTTACATACTCATGAATGACATAATTGGGGCTTAAATAGCAAAATAAAGCAATCAGTAATTTATAATGACACTTGATATCTCGTTAACAATTTCCTCATTTAACCCTGTAAAATTGGTTGGAAAATTTACACGCCGTTTAATTGTCAAAGATGCTGTGGTGAGCGCGTGTTTCCTCATGTTCACTAACAACTTCCATGAAAAATGTGGAAGAACAAATTACCTCAATGAATTTTTGAAATGTGATAGACTAGTGATAATTTATTTCCTATCTCACTAACTTCCAGTAAAATGGCTTCAATTTCATAAAACATACAATAACATCTGCAACATGTTGCTTCAATCACTGGGACAATCATCTTTTCTGGCACTACAAGTTGATCGAATTCTTCACTATTCAAGACTCCCAATTTAAGAGCAGCTTCCTGCACAATTTAGAATAATTAAACAATTACGAGTTTCTTAAATACATTTTGAGGGACACGTGTTTATAAGTTATTGAATGAATCATAAAGTTCAGTTCTACTGTTGTTTTTTAGAGAATGTGTAAGTAGGAGCATTAATGTGATTTAGCCAAACATCTTATTCTACAGGAAGTCAGTAATTTAGAGGGGACCCACTTGTGAATGGATTGATTTTAATTGTGTTTAATCTCAAAAAGGTTGGAATCACCCAAAGTCTATATTTAGTGCGCACAGCCTCCTTTATTCAATGGTTTTGATCACATAGTTATGATATTATTTTCGTAATCATAACTAATGTATTAATAACATTAAATAAAATCAATCTGAGTTTTGAGGAAGAAAAGAATATAGAAAGGAACACACACCTTGAGTGTACACCCCTGCTTGTGGGCAGTCTTGGCAACTGCTGCAGCATTGTCATAGCCATTTTCTGCATCAAAATATTCAAAATGACAAGTTATTCAGATAATATTCAGAACTTAATATATGTAAAAGACGTAGAATTGTAAATTCAAACAGAAGCTTACAGGATTTAAGGATGTCACAAGCATGAGTGACTTCAAGGATCAAGAAAGATTGTAACATTAGGAATCACATTGTACTTTGAATCACAGTAAAAAAATATATAAAAAAACTTTCTTTTTACTAGGTACCTCGTGCAATAACTTTGATATCCTATGCCTATTTGCTTGAATGCCTCTAACACAATTCGTTTCAAAAGAAGCAGATGCATCAGCTAGAAGTCTGATTGACTGTGAAAACAAAATCAACACCACTCTGATTACTATATAATAAAATGCAGGAATTAATTTTCAAAGGTTTTAGTTGGAAATATATACATTTAAGTTGGAAGTTGAGGCCACTTACATGCAAAAGAGAACTAGCGATCATTGGCTTGAAAACATTGAGCTCAAAATGACCATTTGAGCCACCCACTGTAAGGGCCACATGGTTCCGATTGCCTGCATGCGAACATACATTAAAAACGTCATGTTTCATTGCGAACCCATATTATCTTCTCTACTCGCAATCTCGCATTTCTAAGAAAATGGTATTATCATCACAAACCCATACAAAGATTCATACCTGAGCACAGACCATAGTAAGAGCTTCACACTGTGTAGGATTCACTTTCCCCTAAAACAGATAACAAGGTCAAAACAATCAATAAAGTTGCTACAGTTAAAATACATATGATTTTTGTAAGTATATATGAAATGGTGACTTAACAGGCATGATGCTGCTACCAGGTTCATTCTCGGGAAGAATAAGTTCCCCAAGACCGCAACGTGGACCACTGAATGTATAATTGAATGTAAATGAAAATAAAAATCTTATAAAGCAAAATGAATACAAAATCTGCAACTTGCATACCTTCCAAGGAACCGTATATCATTAGCAATCTTCATAAGAGAAGTGGCAAGTGTATTTAGGGCTCCACTAGCTTCAACAAAGGCATCATGTGCAGCCTGATAGTGTGATTTAAGAAAAAGAAGATAATAAAATTACAATAGACACTTATGTGCTTTAATGTAATGTGTAGAATATTAAGGTATATTATTAGACATATGAAACTAACCAAAGCTTCAAACTTATTTTCAGCTGTTGTAAATGGTAACCTTGTTTCATCAGCAACAGCTGCAGCAATTTTCACATCAAATCTGTACCAGCATCATATGTCATCTCAAGGGAGAAAAGGTTAAATATAGTTAATCTAAAACAAAATGTATAAAAACCAAGTACCCTTTCTTTGTGTTCAATCCTGTCCCTACAGCAGTGCCACCTTGTGCAAGCTGAAAACATGAAAACACTGTCAGTCTTGATTCACACACACACATTTATAGAGAGAGAGATGTAAGGATTCACATATATGTGTTGGCATAAAAGATATGATTGGCAACCTGATACAAGCGAGGGAGAGTGCACATGACCCTATCAATTCCATACTTGACCTGCAACAACAAAATACTTATTCCTGACAAAAATTATTTGATTTATCCTTCTAAAATTTAAAATGTTAGCCAAATTAGTTTTCAAAGGATGAGCTGAAAAAACATACTTGTGTGGTATAGCCACTGAACTCTTGCCCAAGAGTCAATGGTGTTGCATCTTGAGTGTGAGTACGCCCAATTTTAACTATATCAGAGAACTCATTCGTCTGTTAGAAGTAAAAGCACTCAGTAAGCATCACATCAGTGCCCAAAAAAACAGATTATGGCTATGAAGTAAAAGCATAGAATTAAATACTTAATTACCTTTGCTTGTAGGGATGTATGCAACTGCTTAAGTTTTGGGATAGTCTGGAGTTAATTTCGGTTGCAGCTGCAATATGCATAACCTATGAACAAACCAAACAATGGTCAACACCTGGAGAGTCAACAAATTCAAGATGAACAAATTGACAATTAATGCTTTCAAGAATCTTACAGTGGGAATGTATCGTTTGAAGACTGTGATCTGTTTACATGATCATTTGGATGCACGAACTTATCACCACGCTTATGGCCAAGTATTTCTGCTGCTCTGTTTGCAATGACCTGTTACAACACGTGTTAAAGAAAGCAACCATTATACTAAAAGAATATTCCAAGCACCATAGCAAACACTAAAGTTACCTCGTTGGCATTCATATTGCTTTGAGTGCCACTGCCATATAACCAGTGGAAAGTGATCGTTTAACTTCCCCTCAGCCACTTCTTGTGCAGCTTCCATTATTGCTTTCCCTATGGATGGATCAAGCTCATATTCCATGTTTACCTATAATGAAGATAATCTCATTTACCAAATAATATGGTGGCTAAAGTAGCATGATACTTGATAACAGTATAACTATATCACATATCTGTACATGTTAGTAAAGAACAAAATATAAGGATGTGATGTAAATCTTAAAGTTTACATTCTTTTTGTCATTATAGGAAGAGTATGAAACCATATGCAAAAAAATTATGACAAACTTGTCTCATTTATATGTTAATAAAACAATGCTAATGCCACTTCAGCTTATGTATAAAGAAATGCTGTTGTTAAAGAAATATTCTGAATTCATAAGAACCTTAGCAGCACACTTTTTGAGAATTCCAAAAGAACGAATGATAGGCTCTGGCATTCTTTCACGGTCACCTCCAATTTCAAAATTCTGCAAAGATCTTTGTGTTTGAGCTCCCCATAACCTGAAAAATGGGATTTAACAAAAGCAACTTCATTGCCACCAACCACAATTTACATTTTGTATTAAAGGTATTGCAGCCAATGTTTTTCAAGGCAATATATCAATTCAAACAGTCCTAAAACACCTACGTGGCATGTTGGTCACACTTCACATCTCACAAGTAAGAAAAAAAAAGGTTTTTAGAGCAGCATCGTAACGGGAGTACCTCTCTATCCTCTGGACAAAGGTAAGGTTTGCCCCCATCACACCCTCTAAAGACTAAAACCTTATCAATAGCTCCGCTACGAGTGTGATTATACTGCGTATGTTTGTTTATTGGTTACATTACAAGTAGGAAACATAAGCTTTCTTTAGACTTCCTATGACAACAGACTGTAATCCTAAAATTCAGAAACATGTTCAAATTACAAAGCTAAATTTCCTGTTATTTAACTACCTACGACCTCTGCAACAATCAGAAACACCATTGCATGATGTTAGCGTTTTCATTTCCCATCAACCATCACAAATTTTAGGGCAAAAATCCCAAAAACATCAAACAAAAGATCAAAAAAACAACGAAACAAAAACACCCACTTATCAGACGGAACTTGAATCGGCCCAAACGTATCTCTTCCTCCCTAAAATCCGTAGAAAAACGTCTCCAAGAGTCTCCAACAACAGCGGATCCACCAGATATTCGACGATATGCTCGAACCATCGCCATTTCTTCTGCTGTAAATGAATCTGATTGATTGCAATTTGCAACACTATTGGGATGAAAAGTGAAAAGGGAATTGTGGTACAACGTTAGCTGAATTGAAGATAATGATGTTGGATTTGAAAAGATTGATGAAAAGGAGTACCAGAATGAGTGCAATCGATTGAAGAAGTGTAGCCCCAGGTGGTCGGAGTGAAAGCACGCTTGGGTTTATGCAGACGCTTTTAGTGGATGTGTGATAAGTATGTGCACAGACCAATTGGTCCTATGTGTGATAGTTTATTGTTTTCTTTTCGAGTATGATCGTTTGAGTAAACTTATTAGCGAAAAAACACTTATGCATATAATTACAGATGATGTTGGTGATCTATCCCGTTCATTATTTAAAAAAAAACCTCACCATTTAAACACTCACAATGGTAAAACCCCTTCTTCACTTGAGTAAAAAAATTTGTTACACATGTTATGATGGTGACATTAACATGTTTAAGTGTATAAAAAAGAGTTGGAGATTGAGATATAATATATAATAGTGTTATGTATCTTCGGTTACAGTCTGATGATTAAAAAATGTAATTAAACAAAAAAGAAAGATATAAGAAAAGTGAGAGGAAAAAAAAACTAAAAACCGCAACTAAATTACTTTAATGGGCATAGGGTTTGAACCCGTGTCCTACAGTACTTGACATGTGGCGTGTCGATGGAAAACACTTCTAAACAAAAGTATATACAAGTACATATACACATAGACAAGTATTTAACTATAAATATTAAGTTTTACAAAGGTATAATTATTTTAACCAACCATCAAAAACAAAGTTGAGAGACCATCACATGATTTTTATAACGAGAATCGCTTGATCACACAACTTTCAGATTATCGCTCGATATTGTCCGAAATACATCTGAATCTATAAAAAGTTGAGCCCCTTCAAAACATTGTTGATCCAAAATACATCCGCGTCAACTAAGGCTAAGCCAAATAGGATTATTGCTCAATGGACATGGATTAATATACTCGGTCCCCTTCGAGTTATTGCTTAATCATATCTTAAATACGTTCGGATGTTGATTGAACCCTATTAAATATTGCTGAAATGTATATCATGTTAGACTGAGCCCCTTTAGAATTACTTAGACGGTGTTATTGTTCGATTGACTCAACGTATACGCTAGATCGGGTTCGATCTTAGTGTTCTTGTGTCTCCGTCAATACAGTTATTAAAAATATGTTTCCTCTGTACAAGTCGATCATTTTTGTTCAGATTGAATAACACGATGGGACAGATACTCGACCCACAAATATAACAAACACACCATTTATAAACGTAAATACTATTCTAAAGTTTAATTAAGGTACGATATATAGACTTCGCAATTTTAATGATTATTCTACCTAATAGAAATAGATAACATGCATAATTAAGTATGATAATCACTTTAAAAAGACGTGAAGATCTCAACATGCGGGTGGGTAAAAGTGAAAAACAAAGATTAATAAATTAAGAAAACAACATGGCATGCAAATAGTTAAGACAAAATGAAATCACATGATTAGCTACAATTTGTTGCGTCAATCTAAACCAATATAAATTTGTATAAATTTACCAATAATAAAATAAAAGAGTTATGAAAATAATAAATTGCTTTACTGTATAGTGGAGGAATCAAAGAAAATCATCAATTTATGAGAAAACCCGTAAAAACAACCTTTAGCCAATAAAAAATTTAGAAATAATTTATTTATTTTAATTTTATAAAGTGTATTTGAGTAAATTATAACCTTATTTTTTAAGTGAATATATGTATTTTTTTTAATTTAAACACATTAAATCATGACAGGAAGAATTTTGTAGTTACATATATAAAACTCTTTGATTTTCACAATTTTCAAATAACTTGTGTTATTCTTATGAACCCTCCCTTTACATGTTATTGCGTATTTCTAATAAATCTGTATAGACATATAGTTATAAAATAAGTAAATTTACTTTATATATGTGTACGAGCGTAAATGTTAAAACATACGATGATCGGATTTTTTAGAAAATAAAATAGTTACTTATATATATATATGCATATAATATATCTATATATATGTATATATATGTATATAGATATATGTGTGTGTGTGTATATATATATATATATATGTATATATATGTATATGTATTTAGAGGAGGGATCAAATGAAAACCACCTTTATAATTAAAAACCATAGAAACCACTCTTAACCAATCAAAAATTTTCCTTTTAAACTTTTTATATTTTTATTTAAAAGTTAATAAGGTCATTTTAACACCTCTTTAATTATAGTAATTATTTATTCTTTTGAATTCCTTTATTATCTCTTCTTTAATTTTTAAATTTCAACTCTCTCTTTATCAAAAAATTCAAACACCGGTGGATTTAATTAGGACAATGGTACCATCACCACCATCGCATACCATCACCTAATTACAATCGAGAGGAAGATGATGAATATGTATCATGTAAGTTATGCTACATGCATGTATCTTTTAATACTTAAAGAAATATCAATTTTGTTAGGCATTAGTTATGTGTACATCCATTTTGATTAGACTTCATTCTATTTTATATTTCTCTCTCTATGTGTGTATATATAGCGAGATAGAGAACATGATGGTGTGCCAATAACCATTAAAAGTATCTATAACACACTCGATATATGTATCTTGATTTTTTTTAATAATTAGCAGCATGGAAGTTATTTATGTTTAACGAATGTGCCGGAATTAATTTTGGAAGAAAATTTCAATGACAATAATGTATTGATTTTTCTTCCATCAATAGCTGACTTCTAATTTATATAATATTAATTATCAGTTTGGTTATGCGTAATGAATTGTATCATGTGCATAGCGAATTGTATATACCTCTTTTTTTAATTGTTATTTTTTTATTTTAACTAAATACTTTTAAATTTTTAACAATTTAGCCCTAATAATTTTTATACTTACAACTTTGGTCAACCACATTTCATATTTTAAACATTTTCATTTTTCGGTTAAAATTTTGCGAGTTAACATATTGAAATGTGCATATGTAGTACAACGTTTTTAATAATCATTTTTCCCCATTCAAGTGCCCCATTGCACCACCTGGTCCTAGATCAACTTATCTACTGTTCTAGATCTTTTATGTTTTGTCTGTGTGGTTCAATAGTTTTACGTCTATTTTTTGTTCGGTTTTATTTTTTAATTATTTTTTAAATATTTTTAATACGAACTTTGTCAGTATTGATAGTCACTAAAGGTGGTGTGTCATTGATACTGTTTGACATGGCTTTACGTCGCCCGCTACAACGCGAAGAACTTAATACTAGTTAGTTACGAAATAGCATCACGTCATCATGATTTGACTGATCCTGTAATTTTGAGGTTTTTACTATTTTTATCTAACTATTTAAAAACACACACACACACACATATATATAATAATATGTATATATGTAAATATATTTATATATATATAATATGTATATATGTAAATATATATATATGTATATATATGTATGTATATATGTATATATATATATATGTATATATATATATAGAGAGAGAGAGAGAGAGGAAGGATCCTATGATAACCAAATCTAGTCAATCACAATTTTTCGTATTATTGTCAAAGGGTGTTTTAGTAATTTGTTATATAACATATTTATAGTAAATATCCATTGTTGACTAAAATTTCACCTTTTTCTCCCTAATTGAACAAATTAAATCAATTTATAGAGTTGTTAAAAAATTAATCCATCAAACAATCAGGTTCTTAACAATTTGATTTTTTATTTGTTTCTACACAACCTATTTCAAAAAGTTTCAATCGATTCTTGGATTAATACGTGGATTTGCTCAAGAAGGTGATTGTTTTTTTATTTTCAACCGAATGAATTGATTCAAAAAGAAGAATCTGATAATGAAGTTCAACAAGAAAGGGATTTTCATGTTATTAAGACCAAAACTTAGTAATGGTGATGAAATCAAGTTAGAGGCTAGTGAAAAAAAGAAGATGAAATCAAGTATTAGAATTGGTTTTTGATGAAATCGATTGATAAACGAGTTCAAGAGCACATCATCGTTGCTCAAGAAATCAACAAAATCGATTTGTTTTCTTACCACCATGGATGGTAACAAAAGGAAGAAGATGGAGACATGTTTATATTACTTGGGTTATATATACGTAACTTGGGTTTTATGTGTGTGTGTGTATATATATATATATATACACAGGGGAGGTTCTAATGAAAATCATTTTATAAATGAAAACAAAAAAAAAACTAAATCTTGACCATTAAAAAATTAATCAATGGTCATAAATTAGAATACTATTTTTGTAAATTTTGTTTGATTAAATCTTACATAATTAAGTGGAAAAGGGCATAATAGGCAAATTATATTTGTATAACTTTCAATAATCAATGATCACCAAATCCCTTAAAAATGTTCTCTCTCTCCTAATCCACAAATATCTCTCCTAATCTCATAATTTCTTTTTAACTAAACATAGAATATTAAGAGGTTTTAAAACTTAAATAATACGTAACAAATGGATAGTTGGTACGTATACGGATGGTCTGTATATGTAAGCATATAGTTAAGTCTTTGTTTGTATAATAGTACGATTAGGGTTTGGTTATATGCTAAAAAACTTTGGAATATATGTAACAGTTGATAAACCTACATAAATTTTATCAACAATTAATACTAAGGTACATATACGTAACAGTTAAAAAATATTAGAATCTAAAAACCAAAGTACATATGTAAAATTCAATAAATACATGACGAGTTATCATAGTTTTGGTAGAACTATATCGTAAAATCAAGTTACAATTGATGGGAAAATATAAGTGAAATGTTAGCAAACACTAGAAGAAATTAAAAAAAATGTTACATATGCGTAACGGTAGTGTTTCGTATATGTAACAACAGTGTTACATCCATATATATAACAATAGTATTCATCTTGTACATTTGATCTTCGTGTTCAAAATAAACGTTTTAATAATTGCTTGACCCATCATCATCTTTGATGCAACATATGCTTTAACCGATGATCATCTTCTTCATAATCATCAATTTCATTTCAAGATTATTATCCTCAATTTCATGTCACTGCAAAAAGATAAAACAAATAGTAAATGTTATATATTTGTCAAAAACAAACCTTAGGCACTTTAAACATCCTTACAAATCACTTAAAATAGTTTCATCGTCAATTTATTTTCCATTAAATCCGAACAAATCAAATTCAATTAATTATTCAATACGTAAATTAACAAAATCCTAGTACATCCATATATAAGAGAGATTTAGAAAACCAGGAACATAATTTCATATGTGTAACATAATAATACATATAAAATACTACACATAAAAATATGACAAAATGATAATCAATTTCATCACCATCTTGAATGACATATTTACAGTTTATAGTAGCTTATATATATGTATCATATTGTGTTACATATACGTATCTGATGATGTTTTCCATTTGCTACTCAACAAACAACATAGGTACGTATATATAACCTGCTAGTTTTTAGTCATTTTTTAAGGTTTAAACAAAAAAAGATACGTATATGTAACCTACTATTTTAAATAACATGCTCTAAAGGTTCATCGTTCTTAAGGGTTACACATAGTAAGCAAACAAACATGTATACATACAATACTTCAATAATCATGAAATCTAGGTTTTGCATATAAGAAGAAAAATCCCAATTTCTAAACTAATCAGATGTGAAGAACTTGAAATCTAGGGTTTCTCATGCCTCATAATCGTTGTTCGTTATAAAAACAAGAAGGCTGATGAACACCCTAAGATGATGATGATGATTTTCAACATCCTCGACTTGAATAATTGATTTTATTATATGTTCTTCGTAATTTCTCTATTATTGATGTTGTTCATTGAACTCATCATTCGACATTAAGGCTATTCGTGCTTTAATATTGTATGATAAAAACATTAAATAGTTTAATCAAAAGTTGATTAACATACCTTGAATGAGTAGATGAATTGCACAAATATCATGAATCGAATTGTAAAAATTAATATATGTATATTCAATTGCAGTTTAAAGTTAATATATATAGATAACTATGTTTGAATATATTGTGATTTTGAATGTGTCTGCAACAATAATGGATAATGTTTAGGAAGTATAATTTAAAAATCAATTCAAAATAAGAAAAAGACATGTATGGAATTTAGTCAAAATCAAATAAATACCATAACTAGTTTATATATAAATTTACCAAAACACCCTTTTAATTAAATAAATAAATAAGAATAAGAAAATTATATGATTGGTGGAGATTGGTTTTCTGGTTTTCTATTATAAGTGTGGTTTTCATCATCTATATCTATATATATATATGTATATATACATGTATATATATATATGTATATATATGTATATATAGATATATACATATATATGTATATATATATATGTATATATACATATATATATACATACATATATACATATATAGATATATATATAGATATATAGATATATAAATATATGTATATATACATTTATATATATATATAGGTATGGGTTCCGCTAAAAAGGTCATATATCTTAAAAAGTATAGGAAGGGTTTTAGTGATGACACGTATCGTTAAGGTAGTTTTTGTTTAAAGGACAAATGCATTTTAACAATACTGTAGAGATTAATGAAGAGGCTGATGCAACCTAAACATCTTTAGTCTTTCCTACATGCTGCACAAGTGCATTAAAGAAGAAGCTTAGGAAGTTTCACACATGAAACAGAAAAATACTCTAAGTGTGAAATCTTCCGAAGCCAAGATCAATATTTTCCGAAGCCAAACATGAAGTCTTCCGAAGCCTCAGAGACAAAGTCTTCCGAAGCTTCAAGTTCATGAAGACAAATTTCTTCCGAAGACTTTTAGTAACATGCTTTATCTGATGTACTGTTCCATAAAACTGGACACCTTTCCGCTGCAACTCTACAAGTCACCAACTTACATGGTTTGGTGAAAAGGTCCATGCTTTTGGTAACTGTACATTAAGGTCTTTAGTCTGTAACTTTCTACTTTATGTACTTTATCTTTTTTGTAATAGATAAGGATGTGAGCTATGGCATGTCATAGTCACAAGTCAAAAGGCAATCTGCCTTTTGACTCTACAATTGATTTTGTTTGTGTCTAGTCAATTGTATCCAGCTGGCTTTCAAAGTATAGCCGACTGTAGAATGTAGTATAAGTATCTCATGTTTTTGTATCTTTTATTTATGCTTTGTAACACTTGTAATAGAACATAGAGAAAGCAATATACTGCATTCTTGAAAACCATACTCTTGTGTTCTGTCTCTTACATTACTTGTGTTCTTAGGTCTCATCTTGGTTAATCCAGTTTACTGTTTGATTAAAGTTTGGTTAAGAAAGACCAAGTGACTAGGATTTCTCTATCAACAACAGCTCAAGATCCTCTTAGTACAACCATAGGATCTATTACTGTTGAATTACCTTTTGCAAATGAGCCCAAGACAAGCAAGGCTTGGGTTTCCAAATATAACTAATCATTCTCTTTGTGTAGGGACAACTAAAGACAGACAGAAATGTCTGGATCATAGACAGTGGCTGCTCCAGGCACATGACAGGCAATAGGTCACTACTCCAGAACTTCGAAAGGATTATGGAGGACCAGTTGCTTTTGGAGGAGATGAAGGCGGTTACATGTCTGAAGGGGCAAGGTCACAAATGGTAAGCTTAGCATAGAAAAGGTAAACTTTGTTAAGGAGCTTGGATACAATCTTCTGAGTGTATCTCAATTTTGTGATCAGAGTCATAACATGCTCTTTACTGAGCATGAGTGTATTGTTCTTAAGCCTGGTGTGGTCATTCTCATGAGCATATCCTGCTTAGAGCCCCCAGGAAAGGAAACATGTACAAGATGGATTTGCAAGAAACTTCTTCCTCTGGAGAAGTTTCATGCATTATATCTAAAGCCAATAGTGATGAGTCTTTTCTATGGCATAAAAGAATATGCCATGTAAACTTTAAGAACATGAATAAATTAATTAAGCATTATTTGGTAACTAGAATGCCAAAGAAAGAGTTTACAAGTGATGACCACTGTGTTGCATGCCTGAAAGGGAAGCAACATAAGGTATCTCACAAGCCTAAGGAAAAGAACTCCATCACTACACCCCTACACTTGTTACATATGGATCTCTTTGGCCCCACCAGTGTAATGAGTTTAGGAAGGACCTTATACTGTCTAGTGATCACACATGACTTTACAAGATTCACTTGGGTTTTCTTCCTTAGAACTAAGGATGAGACTCCTGAGATTCTGAAGAACTTCATCTTAAAGATTGAGAATCAGTCTGATCACAAGGTCAAGATCATAAGATGTGATCAAGGAACCGAATTTAAGAACCATATCCTTGATACATTCTGTGATGAAAAGGGTATTACAAGACAATTCAGTGCTCCCAGGACTCCTCAGCAAAATGGTATTGCTGAGAGGAGAAATAGGACACTGATTGAAGCTGCAAAAACCATGTTGTCTGACTCTAAACTGCCCATCACCAACTGGGCAGAGGCAGTCAGCACTGCCTGCTATGTGCAAAATAGAGTTTTAGTAGTTAATACTCATGGCAAGACTCCTTATGAACTTTGGCACAAGAGGAAACCTTTCATTGGTTTTCTCAGGTCATTTGGATGTCCTTGTACCATCTTGAATACCAAATATCAAATTGCCAAGTTTGCTGAGAAATCAGATGATGGACACTTTATTGGATACTCTTCCCAAGCTAAGGCTTATAGAGTATACAATCTCAGAACTAGAATTGTTGAGGAGTCAGCCAATGTGACTTTCAATGAACACACACCCTGTGTTGCTAATTCTGGTCCGGATTGGTTGTTTGATCTTGATTTGGTTACCAACTGTTTTAACAAATCTTGTGAGAATGTTTCAGGATCTGCAGCAAATTTAAATACAGATGATCATGATCCAAGATTTGAGCTAGGAAGATCCTCAAGACATATATCTTCAGCTCCAGTTGGAACCACTTCTGCAAATGAGGTTTCTGTCAGCCCAACAATGACAAATTCAGCTGATACATCTGGTATGCCTTCAAATTCCAGCTCAGAGGCTCTACAACCAGATAAGAACACCTCAACTGTGGAAGACAACAATGGTGGTGGTGACAGTGACCAAGAATTTCTTGATGCCACTAACCACATCATTGATGAGAACATCAATGATCTCACACACTGCTTGGATCAAGTTTCACTTGAAAAGTGTGCTGATGTGGTGGGAGAAACATCCATGCCAGATCTAAATTTCTCTAATTTAGATCTTTCTCAACAACTTGCTGTGATCCCTCAACTTAGGATCCACAAGTCTCACCCTACCACAAACATCATTGGAGATGTTGTCTCAGGGGTAAAGACAAGAGGACAAACCCATGAAGCAAATGCTTGTCTTCACTCTTGTTTTCTATCCCAGATAGAGGTAAAGAAAGTTGATGAAGCTCTAAAGGATGGAAGTTGGGTTGAAGCTATGCAACAAGAGCTGCTTCAATTCAAAAGGCATAAAGTTTGGAACCTTTGTCCTCTTCCTTCTAGGAAGACTACCATTGGAACCAAATGGGTGTTTAGGAACAAGAAAGATGATAGAGACGTCATCATCAAGAACAAAGCTAGATTGGTTGTTCAAGGATACACACAAGAAAAAGGGATTGACTACACTGATGTCTTTGCTCCAGTGGCAAGGTTAGAAGCTGTTAGGATATTCCTGGTATTTGTACATCCAAGAACTTCAAGGTCTTTCAACTTGATGTGAAGTGTGCATTTTTGTATGGAGTGATAGATAAAGAGTTTTATGTCAAACAACCACCTGGTTTTGTAGATTCTGATCATCCTGATCATGTCTGCAAGCTTGACAAAGCTCTCTATGGGCTGCATCAGGCACCCAGGAAATGGTATGAGACACTATCTGAGTATCTTTGTAAACATGGATACAGGAGAGGTACTATAGATGGAACTCTCTTCATCAAAGAACAAGGAAAAGATATACTGCTAGTTCAAGTATATGTGGATGACATCATCTTTGGTTCAACTAATCCAAAGCTCTGCAAAGACTTTAAGAAGCTAATGAAAGACAGATTTGAAATGAGTGCCATGGGGGAACTCAATTTCTTTCTGGGAATTCAAGTGAAGCAAGTTGAATATGGCATCTTCATAAGTCAGTCAAAGTATGTTCAGGACATACTCAAGAGATTCAACATGACTGACTGTAAGATTGCTAAGACACCCATAGCCAGAAACCACTCTCTTGGTCCTGATCTTGAGGGGAAGTGTGTAGATGAGCATTTATATCAGGCTATGATTGGGTCTCTTATGTATCTTGCTACTAGCAGGCCTGATATCATGTTTGCTACATGTATATGTGCAAGATATCAAGCAACCCTAAGATGTCTCACCTTATCACTATCAAGAGGATTCTAAGATACCTCAAAGGTGCATCAACACTTGGACTATGGTATCCTAAGAATTCTGACTTCAATCTGTATGCCTATACAGATAGTGATTATGGTGGTTGCAACATGACTGCAAAGTCTACATCTGGGGGATGTCAATTTCTTGGTGGAAGGGTTGTCTCATGGCAATACAAGAAACAATCTTGTGTCTCTGCATCAACTGCTGAAGCTGAATACATTGTTGTTGCAAGCTGCTGTGCTCAAGTACTTTGGATTTAAAATTAGATGCTGGACTATGGGTTAAACTTCAAGGAGACTCCCATTCACATAGACAACAACAGTGCTATCTCAATCACAGAGAATCCTGTGCAGCACTCAAGGACAAAGCACATCAATATCAGGTATTATTTAATAAGAGATAACTATGAAAATGGATTAATTAAACTAGTTAAAGTTCAAACAGATGAACAATATGCTGATCTGTTTACAAAGGCCTTTGATGAACAGAGATTTAAATATCTAATATCAGCTATTGGGATGATAAACTTTGAGTAAGCTTTTCTTAAAACTAATTCTTATTATTTCTTTAAAATATATGTGTGTCCTAAGTTGTCTAGTTCATCACTTTCATAAGCTCATGTTTTCTTTGAATAAAAGTTTCTTTTTGAAGACTTTCCTTAGAGTTTTGAAAATTTCTGATACTTCGGAAGTTATGCTTTTAACTTTGGAAGTAAATCATGCCTTCAAAATAAATAACTGTCTAAGAAATTTACCTTCGGAAGGGTTTTCAAATTTATCTTCTGAAGCTTAAATATTTTTCTCAGACACTTACTCATTTTCAAGGACCATTTACTTCCGAAGCAAAATTAACTCTCGGAAGCTTTGTTAGTTTATACACAAAGCACTCAAGTTTTAATTTTTTCTTCCGAAGCAAAATTCTCAAACCTCTCAGGAAATTCTTCCGAAGTCATTTTAGCTTCGGAAGCTTTTTGACTTCCAAGAAAACTACTTTTTGAGCAAAAGTAAACTACTTTTTCAGAGGTGGAACCGACGTCCGGATTTCAAAGTTTATCATCTTTTATTAAACTTTATCTGAAATCCTTCTCACATATAAACCCAATGGTTTCCCCCTCTTTCTATCATCTGTTCTTCCTTCAAACCTAAAACCCCAAATTTCTCTCTGAAAATTCTTTCTTTCTTCTTTCTTCGTCCTTAAGCTACTTCAAAATGGCCAACCTTGCTTACAGAAATGATCCCAACTTTACCATGCAGCTACACAAACAACATAATCAGGTTGCTCTATTAAGCTCTGAGAAAGATCCTCATTTCTCAGAGGTTTGCCGTTTCCTAACTCTGTCAAACTACTTCTCCTCCCTAACCATTGATCCTCCACTCTATGAGGATCAGTTGCTCGAATTCTGGAAGACCTGCCAAGAGGTCATTATGGATGGGGAGAAGGCACTGTCTGCCACAGTGCAGGGGAGAACAATCTTCATCACTCCGGCCATCATCAACCGACATCTTCGGCTGGATGATGAAGAAGGTGAGGTGTTTTTCCCCAAGGAAGCTGTCAATCATTCCTTTGAGCCAATGGGATATGAGGGAGATTTCTTTGTAAAGACCTTTAGAAAATGGAAGGTCTCATCCCAATGGAGATTCCTGCTCCATGTGGTCATCCACAGCTTATCAAACAAGCATGGTGGATGGGACCAGATTCCTAAGGATCCCTCCTTCATAGTCCATGGAATGGTTTAGGGGGTCAAATTTAGGTATTCATAGTTTGTTTATACAAATTTACTTGCTAATTTAGACTCCTTAGAGTATTACATGTTTACTAGATATGTCTAGTACATTCTTAACTGTGAATTGGGCTCACAGTTAAAGGAAACAGGTAACATTCTTAAATTGGGACAGATGAAGCCCGACATCTTTAAAATACTGAGAAAGTCTACTGTTGGATTCTCTGGGGTAGAAACAGCCCTAGTCCCAAAAATGTTAGAGCTCATTGCTCAAGGTGACAACCTAGCAGCACAAGCTAGTGTTGAACCCACACCTGCTACTTCCTAACCACCCACACAGCCTCAAATCTCCATCACCTACCAAAGAAAATTCAAACGAACCCTGCTCAGACTATTCAGTCTATGGAGGCCCCCATATACTCAACCATACAAGAAGAAGTGGACACTAGAGCTCCCACTTCTCCTGAGGAGCAAACCACTCCCATCTCTTCAAGAATCAGTGTTGAGGTTCCTCATGCTCAGCCTGATGAGCTCATTAGCCCTACTGCCTTAAGCCATCACTCTGAGTCTCAACACTCAAGTTATCAACCTTCAGGGGACAGTTACTATCCCCAGCCTATAGATCTCAACCAACCAATTCCCAACCTTGATTTCTATACTGATGAAGATATAGGTTTCAGTGAGTATAATGAATCTCTCTTCTTTCCCTATACTCAAAGACAGATGAGTACTCTTGAGTCTCCTACATCTATCCCACATCAGTCACCTACAACTGAGGTGGACACTCCTGAACCTGTTCAAGATGTTCATATGGAAGAGGCTCTCACTTCTGAAAGTGATTACATCATTAAGACCTCAACCATGGCAACTCAGCCCACTGACATCTCAACTGAGACTGCCAGTGAGCAGAAGAAAACCAACAGCCAAGAACCTCAAGCTGGTGGTGAGAGAGAGGACTCTGGTCCGATCATCTCATCCCCCAATGAATCTTCTGATGAAGATGAGGGGAATCTAAGACTACTGGTGTAAAAACTGTCTAAAACATGCACTTACCTAGTCTCAAAGGTCGGTCACCTTGAATCTCAGGTGAGTACCTTACACAACAGGATCAATGATCAGCAACTTGAGATTTCATATCTTAAGGGAAAACTAGCTGGGAGACCCTTAAGGAGAGCTCAACCAGGAACACAAGAACCTGTGGATGTGATTGATCTATCTTCCATCTCACCTATGCAAGTGGGTAATGCTACCAAAAAGGGGGAGAAAGTCATTACAGCCACAGAACCTGGGAGTTCTTCAGAGAGAATGGACATTGGGGACTCACCATCCTCACTTGCAATTGTGCATTCTCAGCAACCTCCTCTAGTTCACATTGATGTGGACTACACAGAATCCTTCATACAGAGTCTGTTTGAGGATGGGATACCAAGGGCTATGTCACCTTCACCATCCTTCAATCACATCATTGGGTGGAGGTATGACAACAACAAGAAGGCCCTCATCATCATAAGAGTTCAAGGACAACAAGAAGTCTTCAATTTTCAGACCTTGGACTACTATGAAGGTCTGGATCTAGTCAATATGCCACTTGTTAACCCAAGCCAATCAAGATAAGCTGACAGATTGGCTAAAAGAATCCAAGACAGGATCACTATAGAGTTCAGCTTAAGAAGAAGACTTAGGCAATCAGGCAATGTCATCGGTCAACTAGATGTTGAGGTAGACCCTAAGATTAGCTTCATAGGGGAAACCTTGACTGAAGGCCTAGTGACAGAACCTGAGAGCCCTGTCTCATCATCTCCAACTGCTGCAGAGACCCATATTCTTTCTGAGACACCTGCAAGTGAAGGTGCTTCTCAACCTCTCTCTGGCCTGAGCTCAGATGCTGCAACGAGCAATGAAGGCCAAAGCTCTCTCCACCCTGAGTCACAAAGGTCTGTGAGTGACAAAGGGAAAAGAAAGATGACATCTGAGGAGATTGAGGAGGAGGAAAGAGAGAGGAAAAGAAGACTAAGGGGAGAAAGTTCCTCTGCTGGGTCTCCAAGACTCATGGAGTCTGCAATCAGGGCTGCCCCCAGACCAGATACTCAGAATGATGAGTTAAGGGCAGTCATGATTAACTATCTGCAGACTAGGAACTATGACATAGATAGTGTCATTTCTCTCCCCTTGGATGAATTGAATGAACTGGTTGACCTGGAAAGGTCAAGAGAGAAGAAGGAGGCAGAAGATGCAGAACTCCTAGTACAAGTCAAAGAAGAGAGAAGAAGAAAAAGATTGTACAAAGGTATGCTTACCCTCTCATCAGTTCAAGAAAGTCCTGAACAAGAGGATATGACTCAACAAGAACCTCAGGTAGATAAGGAAGAAGACAGAATCAAGATGATTTGCCACAGGCCTCTATCAGGAAGATGCACTCCTTCCCTTACCTTATGACTATATTGAGTTTGAGTACTTAAAACAACTTGAGCTTG